>CM023456.1:137499868-137626047 GCA_013339765.2 Haemaphysalis longicornis
GCAATTATTCACGCCATTTATTACTTCAACGAGATATTCTTTGTAAGGTTAAATCAAATGCATGATGCATGAATGGTGTTTGGTTGAGTGGTATTGGTGTAGCCCAAGAGTGGAAACTTTTTTTTTATAAAATAAAAGTAAGCTCCAACCCGGTCCGGTGTTAGACGATCTGACTTTTCCGTCTCTGCGCCGCGGACGAGGCGACGAGATTTGCGGCAGAGAAGGAGGAGGAACAGGAAGAAATGCTTCTGTTCAGATTTCTGAACGGCCCAGAGTGCAGGCCAGGGGAGTGGTTCCTTCTTCTGTGGCCCATGTGGAGTCCGCGCGGCCTGTGTTCTGTCCACCCGCTGAAACTGGGTAGGTAGAGAGGGCCTGGACAGCAGCATCTCCCATTGCTCTTGTTGGGTAGTTGACCGGAAAGAGGAGGGTGCTCAGGGCTAAAGTCGCACACCCCGATTACGGGGCGGAGTATTCCTACTTCTGAGCAAAATTTACATTCAGCGGCGTAGCGATTGAAGAGCGTAGCGAAGCGAGTGTAGCGAAGACGTGTAGCGAAGTGAAGACGCGTAGGCTGTGGGAAGGAGCCCGGATTGTATGAGCCGTAGGGTTGTTTGTTGTTCTCTGGAAAGGTCAGGGTAAGGCGAAGGTACGTTCTGTCTCAGAAGGCGATAATGCTGGGTTATCTCCCTGAACGTGACAAGCGAGTGACTGTCCGCGTGCAGCTCCATAGCACGGGAGGTAAAAGCGCAGGCTTGTTGGGTGGGCGTATTTGTTTCCCTCCATTGAAGCGTGACGGGGTGGCCAGATGAGCTGAATGGAACCGTTTTGGGAGTGTTTTTTTAGCACGCGCAGTGCAGGTCAGACACCCAACCCGACTGGTAATTCCAGTAGGCTTGCTGGGAATCGGTGACTACCCTCCGAACCCCTGATTCAGTGAGAGCCAAGGTGATGGCTTCCTCTGCCTCTCTTCTGCTGCCGTCATTTCTTGGGTCCTAAGCGAGGTAAACGCAAGGAGGTTGGTTCTGGGGGTAGCCATGATGATGGCGTATTACGGCCCTCGATGTTTGGAGGCGTTTGTGTAGATAACTGCATCATCCCCACCGAGGGTGGTGTTTAGCGCTTGAGCCCGTGGTTAATGGTGACCCTCGTCATGTGAGGGGGTTCATATTTCTAAGCAAAGGGAGCATCTTTAGTTTCAGTCGCCAAGAGTCTGGGAGTACGTCAAGCGGAGTGACATTCTGGGCTGCCCAGCCAATCTGGTGAAGCATGCGGTTACCCACCGCAGTTCTGAGTCGGACCTTCTGGTTAGAAAGATGCCTTCTATCAGCTCTTCCACCGTGTTGTGGAGCCCCGTGCTAAGCAGCCTCTGTGTGGACGCACTCATGAGAAGACCAATGGCCTGCTCAACCGCCTTTCTAATCATTATACAAAATCATCTTTATGTCCTCCTTGTCGAGAAGAAGACAGGGGGTTGATGTAAGTGGCTCTCGAGAGGATAAAAGCTTCAATTAATCGAAAGGTACCGGATTCCTTTAGGCCTCGCTTCTTGGTGGCAACTCGCCTGATCATGTGTGTGATTGATGAATGCTGTTTTTAGGCGCGCAAGGAGACGTCATGCTTGGTGTTAGCCTCGAGATGTAGGCCCAGGACCTTGATGCTGGGGCTTGGAGTGATGGCCTGGCATCAAGGAGTATTTGAATGTATTCCTTGATTTGGCGTGAGGGCGGACGACAAGGAGCTGTGATTTTTTACGTGAACACTGGAGGCCACAGGCTTTAGCACATTATGCGTACTAGAAGTGAGATGCCATGGATTGGTGTGGCTTCCTTAATTTTTGTAACTCGTCGCACATGAGCAAGGTGCACACAGGGCCGCTAGACGGGCTTGAGTGGTCCCGTGACGCTTTCACGTGGCATTCAGCGAGAACGCAGGGGTAAACCGTAGATGTGCTTGGTGAGTATACACCACCTGTCTCCCCCCTCTTCGCGTGGGCTCGTAGCTAAATCGCCAAGACAACGGGCTCTCGCTTTGTTGGTCTATTAGTTCCAGGTTCGATTCCCAGCGGTTCCAGTAAATTATTTTTTTGTTCGCTGGAGTTTTCTGGTGACACCAACGGTCGCGAAAGAACCCTTGGGGGGTAGAGGTAAAAAGGTTTGCTTTAAAAGAGATAGACGCACATCGTGGTGTAAATCAAAAGATCTGGGAAAAAAGGTTCACAAACGGTTAACCCCTGCAAAGTAAAAGGTTTTCACCAAGTTAAAGAGAAAGAAATAGACAAAAGGAGAGAGAGACGCACATCGCCGCGTAAATCAATACATCTGTAAAAAAAAGTTCAGAAGAGTTAACTACAAAAATAAAGGTTTTCAAGAAGTTAGGAGTAGTAGTAAAGCTTTTATTTGGGGAAGGAGGGCTAAAGCCACTTGGTGGGAAAATGGGATATGAAGGAGGGGATTACACAGGTTTCTTCAGTCCTTCAGTTCCAAGGACTTTTTCTTCTATTCACTGACTGTTCGGAGGCTTCGCCGGGTCGTCCTTCGTCAGACTACTCGCGACAGACCACTTTTGGTTGCAAATTTGCCTATTTCGTGTAATAAAGACTTATCTATGCGGTATGGGCTTCTTGGTGTATGGTGTTTAGATCAATGTGTCGAATGGTGTCTGAACGATGTGCATCGAAGAATGGGCATACACATACTAAGTGGTGAAGGTCTGCTTTGGTGTTCGTGTTACAGTAGGGACAATGTGGGGGTGAGGGTGTTGTGGGGCCCTTTGTCCACTTCTGAATGATATGTGGGGTGTAAGCTGCATTGGCGCAAATCTTGTTGATGAATACTTCTTCGGCTCTTGTTAATGAGGGCATGTTAGCAAGGTAACCAGATGGTGTCACTTGTTCGTACTGACATTTCTTGCGCTTCTTGAGTCGCTGGATGAGTAGGGCAGGTGAAGTAGCCGAGGTATAAACCAGCGGAGGGGTAACGTTAAGACTCTCCTGCGCCGCTGCGTGAGCGGCCTGGTTTCCTGGGCTGGCCTCTTCATGACCCGGTGTCCAGTCGATTCGGATGTTCACTTTGTGGGGAGTTAACAAGTGGGTTGAGTGAAAGGGGTTTTCGTAGTTCTCGGATTGCTGCGAATGAATCTGTCAAAATGCGCACGTTGTGCGGTGGTTTAAAGTCGATTTCGTAGCAGATGTGGTTAATCGCGCTGTTTATGGCGTGTAGTTCTCCTTCTAATGCGGTTCCATCGTTTTGGTTGAAAGATATTTGCCCGTTAAAAGATGGATTTTTGGGACATGTCCATGCTGCACCGATATGTGTGGGAGTCACGCTTGTATCGGTGAAGATATCAATTTCATTTGGCAGTTTAGACGCCATCAGGTAGTGAATACGTTGAGATCTAGTTGCTGGAAGAGCCCGTGGGATTGGCTTGCTGAGGTGGCTTTCGATGTTGTTTGATATCGACCAGGGTGCAAGGGGGATGGGTAGCTCAATTGGTGGTGCGGGTTTTTGTTCGTCCCATGCCGTGAGGAGCAATCCTTGGCGGGTGAGACCTCGTTTGCGGTCTGCTTGGTCTTTTGTTTCTTTCATTACAGTAACGATGGGAGGAAGTGCCACTGCCTGCTCAAGGGCTGCCTTTTTTGTGTGTATTGGGAGGCCCGTTATGGTACGCAATGTGGCCCTGTGGAGCACCTGAATGTGTTTGGTGTTGGTCTTATTCAACTCATAGACAGGGGCTCCGTAAGCTAGAGTGCCAATTGCGACCGCACGTGCCATCGTTAGGCAGGCTTTTTGATTCGCCCCTCCGTGTTGGTTGGAGAGGCTGTTAGGAAGAACGAAAGTAATAAACGAGGAGAGGGAAACGCGCATCACCGTGTAAATCAAAAGATCTGTGAAAAAAGGCTCACAAAAGGTTAACAACTACAAAAAAAAAAAGTTTTCAACGGGTAAAAGAGAATGAAAGAGACAAACAAGAAGAGAGAAACACACATCACCGTGTAAATCAAAAGATATGTGAAAAAAGGTTCAGGAAAAGTAAACAAGAACAAATAAAGGGTTTTCAAAAGGTAAGAGAGAAAAAAAAGATAAATAGAGAAAGAGGCACATCACCGTTTAAATCAAAAGATCCGTCAAAAAAGGTTCACAAAAGGTTAACAACCGAAACAAAGGTTTTGAAAATGTGAGAGAGAAAGAAAGAGACAAACAAGGAGATGGAGACGCTGATCACCGTGTAAATCAAAAGATCTGTAAAAAAAGGTTCAGAAAGATTAACAACTATGTTGCGTCCGCACAGCCGTGGATGGCTGCCGACGATTTATTACAACTGAAGAGGTAGGAACATAGGCAGTAGTTCGGGCGTTGGAGACAGCACTGGCCAGCGTTCGACACGTGAGGCGCGCTCGTGCCACAGACCCAGTGCCTCTCTCGCGCGCACATCATCGTTGTCGTCTTCTGGCGACATATCAATTCTTCCCCCCTTAGAGAAAACAGTAAACAAAGTCTCCATAGCGATCTGGAGGCCGCCTAGCCTCGGCTGGTCGCAGTTGCCGGGTGGTCTTTGCTTTAGACGTTGAGGTCGATGGCTGGGAGGAAACATCTGGAGTATCCAGCGAGTCCGGTAACAGTGGAACAGCAGAACTCGACGGCCTCTCTTGCGCTGTGTCAGCGAAATCGTCTGCTGTGCTCCAGTCCGTTGGCGTCCTGCTCTGGCTCGCTTTCCTGATGTGGTTCAGATGACGGCGAACCTTTCCAAGGGCGCTTTTTACCACCCAGGATCGTGGTCCGACGCGGCGCAGAATTTCGCCATCAATCCATTCTGGCTTTCTTAAGAACTGTCGTATGAGCACCCTTTCCCCTTCTTCGAAACGACGTGATTGTTTCAGCGTCGGCTGGTGATCAGAGGTCTGCGTTTCCTTCTCTGGCTTGAGCAGATCGAGGGGACATAAAAGTTCGCGGCTAAACATCGCTCTCGCCGGTGTCATTCCTGTGGCTGTGTGCACCGTCGTGTGCTGCCTATACAGGAAATTTGCAAGTCTGCACTGTATGGAGTAGTGTTTATCCATTAAGAGGGCTCTCTTCAGTTCTGCCACGTATCGTTCTGCTGCCCTGCCCGTTTGTTGCAGGGGTGATACGCTGGGACGTCATAGCTTGTATGCCATTTGCTGCGTTGCCAAATTGTTGCGTCTGCACAGCCGTGGATGGCTGCCGACAATTTATTACAACTGAAGAGCTTGGAACATAGGCAGTAGTTCGGACGTTGGAGACAGCACTGGCCAGCGTTCGACACGTGAGGCGCGCTCGTGCCACAGAGCTCAGTGCCTCTCTCGCGCGCACATCATCGTTGTCGTCTTCTGGCGACATATCAAACTACAAATATAAATGGTTTTCAATGAAAGGTTTGCATTGGTTAGAGATAAAGAACGAGACAAACAAGAGAGAGAGACGCACATCACCGCATAAATCAAAAGATATGTGAAAAAATGTTCATAAAAGGTTAACTAGAACAAAATAAAATGTTTTCAAGAGGTTTGAGAGAAAGAAAAAGACAAACAAGAAGAGAGAGATGCACATAACCGCGTAAATCAAAAGATCTCTGAAAAAAGCGGTTAATATAAGTGCAACAAGAACAAAATGAAAGGTTTTTAAGAATTAAGAGAGAAAGAAAGAGACAAACAAGAAGAGAGGGAGACGCGCATCTCCGTGTGAATCAAAAGAACTGTGAAAAACGTTTCAGAAAAGCTTAACTAGAAAAAAAGAAATGTTTTCAAGAGGTTGAGAGAAAGAAAAAGACAAACAAGGAGAGAGAGATGCACATAACCGCGTAAATCAAAAGATCTCTGAAAAGCGGTAAATATAAGGGCAACAAGAACAAAATGAAAGGTTTTTAAGAATTAGAGAGAGAAAGAAAGAGACAAACAAGAGACAGAGAGACGCACATCACCGTGTAAATCAAAAGATCCGTGAAAAAAGGTTCATAAAAGGAAATAAGAACAAAATAAAGGTATTCAAGAGGTTAAGAGGGAAAGAAAGAGACAAAACAAGGAGAGAGAGACACACATCACCACGTAAATGAAAAGATCTGGGAAAAAAGTTTCAGAAAAAGTAAACAAAAACAAAAAAAAGTTTTCAAGAGGTTACAAAGAAAGAACGAGACAAACAAGGAGAGAGAGACGCACATCACCGTGTAAATGAAAAGATCTGAGAAAAGAGGTTCAGAAAAGGTTAACAAGAACTATAAAATAAAAGGTTTTCAAGAGGTTACAGAGAAAGAGAAAAACAAAGAGACAGAGACGCACATCAACGTGTGAAAAAATCAAAATATCCATGAAAAGAGGTTCAGAAAAGACTAACTGCAAAATAAAAGGTTTTTAACTGGTTAGACAGAAAGAAAGAGAAAACAAGGGACAGAGAGACGCACATCACAGGGTAAATCAAAAGATCTGTGAAAAAAGGTTCAGAAAAGGTTACCAAATATAAAATAAAAGGTTTGTAAAGAGGTTAGCGAGAAAGAAAGAGACAAACAAGGAGAGAGATAGACGCACATCACCAGTAAATCAAAAGATCTGTGCAAAAAGGTTAAGAAGAGGTTAACAACTACGAAAAAAAAAAGATTTTGAAAGAGACAAACAAGAAGAGAGAGACACACAAGGTTTAAAAGAGAAAGAAAGTAAACAAAACAAAGCAAGGAGAGACAGGACGCAGATCCCCGTTTAAATCAAAAGATATGGGGAAAAAGGATCAGAAATGGTAAACAACCGAAAAATAAAGGTTTTTAAAAGGTAAGAGAGAAAGAAAGCGACAAATAAGGAGAGAGAGACGCACATCACGTGTAAATCAAAAGATCTGTGAAAAAAGGTTCAGAAAGGTTAACAACTACAAAATAAAAGGTTTTCAAGAGTTAGAGAGAGAAAGAAAGAGAAACAAGGAGACAGAGACGCACATCACCGTGTACATCTACAGATCTGTGAAAAAAGGTTCAGAAAAGGTTAACAAGAACAAAACAAAAGGTTTTCAAGAGGTTTATAGAGCAAAGAAAGAGAGACAAGGAGACAGAGATGCACATCACCATGTAAATCAAAAGATCTGTGAAAAAATGCTCAGAAAAGGTAAACAACTACAAAATAAAAGGTTTTCAAGAGGTTAGAGAGAAAGAAAGAGACAAACAAGAAGAGAGAGACGCACATCACAGTTGTAAATCAAAAGATCTGTGAAAAAAGGTTAAGAAAATGGTTAACAACCAAAAATTAAAGGTATTCAGAGGTTTGAAGGAGAATGAAAGAGACAAACAAAGAAGAGAGACGCCCATCACTGTGTGAGCCAAAAGATCTGTGAAAAAGGTTCATAAAGGTCAACAACAACAAAATGAAAGGTTTTCAAGAGGTAAGAGAGAAAGAAAAGAGACAAACAAGAAGACAGAGACGCACATAACCATGTAAATGAAAAGATCTGTTAAAAAAGGTTCAGGAAAGGTTAACAAGAACAAAATAAAAGGTTTTCAAGAGGTTTATAGAGAAAGAAAGACACAAACATGAAGAGAGAGAGACGCACATCACCGTGTAAATCAAAAGATCTGTGAAAAAGGTTCAGAAAAGGTTAACAAGAACAAAATAAAAGGTTTTCAAGAAGTTAGAGAAAGAAAGAGAAAAGCGGAGAGAGACGCACATCACCGTGTAAATCAAAATATCTGTGAAAAAAGGTTCAGAAAAGGTTAAACAACACAAAAAAAGGTTTTCAAAAGGTTAGAGAGAAAGAGAGACAACAAGGGACAGAGAGACGCACATCACGTTGTAAATCAAAAGATCTGTGAAAAAGGTTCATAAAAGGTTAACAAGAACAAAATGAAAGGTTTTCAAGAGGTAAGAGGGAAAGAAAGAGACAAACAAGGAGAGAGAGACGCACATCACCATGTAAATGAAAGATCTGTGAAAAAAGTTCAGAAATGTTTACCACTACAAAATAAAACGTTTTTCAAGAGGTAAGAGAGAAAAAAGAGACAAACAAGGAGCGAGGGACGCACATCACCTGTGTAAATCAAAAGATCTGTGAAAAAGGTTCAGAAAAGCTTAACAAGAACAAAATAAAAGGTTTTCAAGAGGTTAGAGAGAAAGAAAGAGACAAACAAGGAGAAAGAGACGCACATCACGTGTAAATCAAAAGATCTGTGAAAAAAGGTTCAGAAAAGGTTAACAAGAACAAAATAAAAGGTTTTCAAGAGGTAAGAGGAAAAGAAAGAGACAAACAAGAAGGAGAGAGAGACGCACATCACCGCGTAAATCAAAAGATCTGTGAAAAAAGGTTCAGAAAAGGTTAACAAGAACAAAATAAAAGGTTTTTCAAGTTTAGGAGAAAGAAAGAGACAAAAAAGGAGAGAGAGACGAACATCACCGTGTATATCAAAAGATCTGTGAAAAAAGGTTCAGAAAATGTTAACAACTACAAAAAAAAAGTTTTCAAAAGGTAAGAGAGAAAGAAAGAGACAAACAACAAGAGAGAGACGCACATCACCGCGTAAATCAAAAGATCTGTGAAAAAAGGTTCAGGAAAAAATTAAAAACAAGAACAAAATAAAAGGTTTTCAAGAGGTAAAGAGAGAAAAGACAAACAAAGAGAGAGAGACGCACATCACCGTGTAAATCAAAAGATCTGTGAAAAAAGGTTCAGAAAAGGTTAACAAGAACAAAAAAAAGGTTTTCAAGAGGTTAGAGAGAAAGAAAGAGACAAACAAGGAGAGAGACGCACATCACCGTGTAAATCAAAAGATCTGTGAAAAAAGGTTCAGAAAAGGTTAACAACTACAAAATAAAGTTTTCAATAAAGGTTTTCAAGAGGTAGAGAAAAGAAAGAGACAAACAAGGAGAGAGAGACGCACATCACCGTGTAAATAAAAGATCTGTGAAAAAAGGTTCAGAAAAGATTAACAAGAACAAAATAAAAGGTTTTCAAGAGGTTAGAGAGAAAGAAAGAGACAAACAAGGAGGAGACGCACATCACCGTGTAAATCAATAGATCTGTGAAAAAAGGTTCAGAAAAGGTTAACACTACAAAAAAAATGGTTTTCAAAAGTTAGAGAGAAAGAGACAAACAAGGAGAGAGAGACGCACATCACCGTGTAAATCAAAAGATCTGTGAAAAAAGGTTCAGAAAAGGTTAACAACTAAAAAAAAGGTTTTCAAGAAGGTTAGAGAGAAAGAAAGAGACAAACAAGGAGAGAGACGCACATCACCGTGTAAATCAAAAGATCTGTGAAAAAAGGTTAAGAAAAGAAAAAAAGGTTTTCAGGTGAAGAGAATGAAAAAGACAAACAAGGAGAGAGAGACGCACATCAAGCCAAAAATCTGTGAAAAAAGGTTCATTTCAAAAAACAAAATGAAAGGTTTTCAAGAGGTAAGAGAGAAAGAAAGAGACAAACAAGGAGACAGAGACGCACATCACCGCGTAAATGAAAAGATCTGTGAAAAAAGGTTCAGAAAAGGTTAACAAGAACAAAATAAAAGGTTTTCAAGAGGAATAGAGAAAGAAAGAGACAAACAAGGAGAGAGAGATGCACATCACCGTGTAAATCAAAAGATCTGTGAAAAAAGGTTCAGAAAAGGAAAAAAGGTTTCAAAGATAACCAAAATCTGTGAAAAAAGGTTCAGAAAAGGGTTAGAGAGAAAGAGACAAACAAGAAGAGAGACGCACATCACCGTGTAAATCAAAAGAGAAAAAAGGTTCAGAAAAGGGAAAAAAATTTCAAGAGGTAGAGAGAAAGAAAGAGACAAACAAGGAGAAGACGCACATCACTGTGTAAATCAAAAGATCTGTGAAAAAAAGTTCAGAAAGGTTTAACAAGAAAAAAAAAAGGTTTTCAAGAGGTAAGAGAGAAAGAAAGAGACAAACAAAGATAGAGACGCACATCGCTGTGTAAATCAAAAGATCTGTGAAAAAAGGTTCAGAAAAGTTTAACAAAACAATGGTTTCAATAAAAGGTTTTTCAAGAGGTTTGAGAGAAAGAAAGAGACAAACAAGGAGAGAGAGACGCACATAACCGTGTAAATCAAAAGATCTGTGAAAAAAGGTTCAGAAAAGGTTAACAAGAACAAAATGAAAGGTTTCAAGAGGTTAGAGAAAGAAAGAAACAGAGGGAGACGCACATCACCGTGTAAATCAAAAGATCTGTGAAAAAAGGTCAGAAAATAACAAAATAAAAGGTTTTCAAGAGGTAAGAGAGAAAGAAAGAGAAAACAAGGACAGAGAGACGCACATCCCAGTGTAAATCAAAAGATCTGCGAAAAAAGGTTCAGAAAAGGTTAAACAAAAAAAAAGGTTTTCAAGAGGTAAGAGAGAAAGAAAGAGACAAACAAGGAGAGAGAGACGCACATCACCGTGTAAATCAAAAGATCTGTGAAAAAAGGTTCAGAAAAGGTTAACAAGAACAAATAAAAGGTTTTCAAGAGGTAAGAGGAAAAGAGAGAAAGACAGGGAGAGAGAGAGACAAACAAGAAGAGAGAGAGACGCCACATCACCGTGTAAATCAAAAGATCTGTGAAAAAAGGTTCAGAAAAGCCTTAACAACAAAATAAAGGTTTTTATAGAAAGAGACAAACAAGGAGAGAGATACGAACATCACCATCTGTGAAAAAAGGGTGAAAAGGTTAACAAGAACATAAAAGGTTTTATACAGAATGCACAGGATCTTAAAAGGTTAACAAGAACAATAAAAGGTTTTAAGAGGTTAGAGAGAGATGGGAAAGATCTTTCAAAGGATGAGATGCACATCACCGTTTGTATCAAAAGATCTGTGTCCCAAGGTTAGAAAAGGTAACAACTACGGTTTTCAAGAGGTAAAGAGAAAGAAAGAGACAAATAAGGAGAAGAGACGCACATCACCGTGTAAATCAAAAGATATGTGAAAAAGGTTCAGAAAAATTAAACAAGAACAAAAAAAAAGTTTTCAAAAGGTAAGAAAGAAAAAGATAAACAAAGAGATATAGAGACACATATCACCGTTTGTATCAAAAGATCTGTGAAAAAAGGTTCAGGAAAGTAAACAGGTTAACAAAAAAAAGATTTTCAAGCAGGTTAGACGTAGAAGAGAAAGACAGAGTACAAACAAGGAGAGAGAGATGCACATAACCGCGTAAATCAAAAGATCTGTGAAAAGCGGTTAATAAAAGGTCAACAAGAACAAAATGAAAGGTTTTCAAGAGGTAAGAGAGAAAGAAAGAGACAAACAAGAAGAGGGAGACGCGCATCACCGTGTGAATCAAAAGATCACTGAAAAAAGATTCAGAAAAGGTTAACTAGAACAAAATAAATGTTTTCAAGCGGTTTGAGAGAAAGAAAGACACAAACAAAGACGGAGAGACGCACATAACAGCGTAAATCAAAAGATCTGTGAAAAAAGGTTCATGAAAGGGTAACAAGGACAAAATGAAAGGTATTCAAGAGGTAAGAGGGAAAGAAAGAGACAAACAAGGAGAGAGAGACACACATAACCATGTAAATGAAAAGACCTATGAAAAACGGTTCATAAAAGGTAAGCAACTACAAAATAAAAGGTTTTCAAAAGGTTAGAGAGAAAAAGAGACAAACAAGGATAGACAGACGCACATCACTTGTAAATCAAAATATCCATGAAAAGGCTAACTGCAAAATAGATGGTTTTTAATTGGTTAGACAGAAAGAAAGAGAAAACAAGGGACTGAGAGACGCACATCCCAGTGTAAATCAAAACAGCTGTGAAAAAAGGTTCAGAAAAGGTTACCAACTACAAAATAAAACGTTTCTAAAAGGTGAGCGAGAAAGAAAGAGCCAAACAAGAAGAGAGAGACGCACATCAGCGAGTAAATCAAAAGATCTGAGCAAAAAGGGTAAGAAAAGGTTAACAACCGAAAATAAAAGCTTTTCAAGAGGTAAGAGAGAAACAAGGAGAGAAACAACGAGAGAGAGATGCACATCACCGTGTAAATCAAAGGATATGTGAAAAAAGGTTCAGAAAAGGTCAACAAAAATAAAATAAAAGATTTTCAAGAGGTAAGAGAGACAAAAAAGACAAACAAGAAGAGAGAGACGCCCATCACCGTGTAAATCAAATGATCTGTGAAAAAAGGTTCAGAAAAGGTTCATCATCATCATCATCACCAGTCTATCTACGCCCACTGCAGGGCAAAGACCTCTCCCATTATTCACCAATTATCTCGGTCCTGTGCCAACTGTGACCAAATTATCCCAGCAAACTTCTTGATCTCATCTGCCCTTCTAACTTTCTGCCGCCCCCTGCAACGCCTTGCCTTCTCTAGGGATCCACTCTGTTACCCATAATGACCAGCGGTTATCTTGCCTTCGCATTACATGCCCTGCCCACGTCCTTTTCTTCTTAATTTCTACTGATATTTCCTTAACATGCGTTTGTTCCCTGACTCACTCCGCTCTCTTCTGGTTACACCTATCATCTTCCGTTCCATTGCGCGCTGAGTGTTCCTCAATTTAAGTTGAACCCTCTTGGTGAGCCTCCAGGTTTCTGCCCCGTAGGTAAGTACCGTTAGGATGCAGCTGTCACACACTTTCTTCTTCAGCGACAATGGTAGGCTGCTATTCATTATCTGAGAATGTCTGCATATGCACCCCACCCCATTCTGATCCTTCTAATTATCTCTGCCTCAAGGTTGGGATCTGGGGTCACAACTTGGCCTAAGTAGATATATTCGCTTACCACTTCCACTGCCTCGCCACCTATCTCAAACTGCTGTGTGGTCCCAAGGTTATTGATCATTACTTTAGTTTTCTGCATATTATTTTCAGGCCCACGGTTTTACTCTGTTCGCCCAGTGCGGAAAGCATGCTTTGCAATTCGTCCCCTGAGTTACTTAGCAAGGCAACGTCATCAGCAAATCTGAGGTTACTGAGGTATTCTCCATTAAACCTTACCCCAATCCAACGTTCTGAATACTTCTTGTAAGCATGTTGTGAACAACATTGGAGAGATTGTGTCTCCTTGTCTGACACCCTTCCTTATAGGTATTTTACTTCTCTCCCTATGGAGGATGATGGTAGCTGTAGAGCCATTGTAGATATCCTCTAGTATTCTTACATATGCTCATCTACCCCCTGGTTCCGTAATGCCTGAATGACTGCTAGGGTTTCGACCGAGTCAAATGCTTTCTCATAATCTATGAAGGCTATATATAGGGGTTCAGTATACTCAGCGCACTTCTCTATCACCTGATTGATCGTGTGAATATGGTCTATTGTTGAATAACCTTTACGGAACCCTGCTTGTTCTTTAAGTTGACTGAAATCTAAGGTTGCAGAGATTCGGTTAGCGATTACCTTGGTAAATACATTGTAGACGACTGACAGTAAGCTGATCGGCCTGTAATTTTTCAAGTCCTTCATGTCGCCTTTCTTATGGATTAGGATGATGTTCGCGTTCTTCCAAGATTCCGGTACCATTGCGGTCATTAGGCATTGCGTATACAGGTTTGCCATTTTTTCAAGTACAATTTCTCTGCCGTCCTTCAAGAGGTCTGCTGTTATCTGATCCTCACCAGGTGCTTTGCCCCCTTTCATTTCTTTCAAAGCCTTCCTTACTTCTTCGGTCGTTATTCCTCTGGTCGTTACTCCTCTGAACTACTGTCTCGTTCGGCATTATCCTGTATGTCCCGGCTACTGTACAGATCCCTATAGAACTCCTCGGCCACTGTGACTATTTTATCCCTATTTGTGATGACATTGCCTTGCTTATCCTTAAGTGCATACATCTGATTTTTCCCCATGCCAAGACGTCTCTTCACTGCTTTCAGGCTACCTCCGTTCTTTACAGCGTATTCGATCCTCTCCATATTATACTTCCGTATGTCAGCTGTCTTACGCTTATTGATCAACTTCGAGAGCTCGGCTATTTCTATTCTCTCAGCTGCGGTAGAGATTCTCATGGTTTGCCGTTTCCTGATTAGATATTTCGTCTCCTGTGAAGGTTTACCAGTATCCTGTCTAGCCATAGTGCCCCCGACTTCTACTGCACACTCCGTGATAGCGCGTGTAAGGTTGTCGCTGGCTTCCTGTGTCGTAAGCTCGGCTTCCTCGTTAAGGGCGGAATATCGGTTCTGCAGCGCGATCCTGAATTCTTCTACTTTACGTCTTACTGTTAGCTCATTTATCGGCTTCTTTCGTACTAGCTTGTGGCGGTCCCTCCTCAAATCTAGACTAATTCGAGATCTTACCATACGGTGGTCACTACACCTTACCCTTCCGAGCACTTCTACATCCTGCACGATGCCAGGGTTATCGCATAATATGTGGTCTATTTCATTTTTGTGCTCCCCATTCGGGCTCCTCCAGGTCCTTTTCCGACTCTCCCGTTTACAGAGGAAGGTATTCATTATGCGTAGGTTATTCCGTTCTGCAAAGTCAACTAGTAGGTCCCCCCTTCTATTTCTACAGCCCAGACCATAGTTCCCAACTGCCTTGTCTCCAGCCTGATTCTTGCCTACTTTGGCAATGAAGTCCCCCATAACTACGGTATACTGTGTTTTTTACTTTAGCCATTGCCGATTCCACATCTTCATAGAGGCGTTCCACTACTTGGTCGTCGTGGCTGGATGTGGGCGCGTAGCCCTGCACCACCTTGAGCTTGTACCTTTTATTGAGTCTAATTACAAGACCTGCTGCCCTTTGGTTAATGCTATAGCATTAGTTTATGTTGCCAGCTCTGCTTTTATTGACTAGAAGTCCCACTCCCAGTTCTCTTCTGTCCTGTAGACCACGGTAACATCGGACGTGTTCATTTTTCAGCACCGTAAATGCTTCGCCCGCCCTCCTAACCTCGATAAGCCCTATTACATCCCATTTAATGCCCTCTAATTCCTCGAACAACACCTCGAGACTTGCTTCGCTAGATAAGGTTCGCGCGTTAAACGTTGCCAGGTTCAGATTCCATTGGCGGCCTGTCCAGGATCCAGGGATTCTTAGCACCCTCTGCTGCGTCAAAGGTCTGACCGCCGCCATGGTGAGTTGCTTCGCAGCCGCTGCGGACTGAGGGCCGAGTGTTAATTGGCGTATTCGTGGGAGGTTGTGGCCGTTACTACCCCAGGATGGCCAATCCTGCTCTGGTGAGGGAATGCATTACCGGCAATGGTCGCCGGGGTCAGGCCGCACCCCAAGCCCCTTTGTGCAATTATATCAATACGCGGATTTTTTTTTTAATTCGGTCGGGAATCGTCCGGCACCGGGATTCGAACCACGGTCCTTCTGCACGCGAGGCGGTTGTCCTACCTCTACGCCATCGCTGCATCTTTCAGAAAAGGTTAACAAGAACAAAATAAAAGGTTTTCAAGAGGTAAGAGAGAAAGAAATAGACATAAAAGAAGAAAGAGACGCACATCACTGTGTAAATCTATATATCTGTGAAAAACGTTTCAGAAAAGGGTAACAAGCACAAAAAAAGGTTTTCAAGAGGTTAGAGAGAAAGAGACAAACAAGGAGAGAGAGACGCACATAACGGCCTAAGTCAAAAGATTGGTGAGAAAAGGTTCAGAAAAGGGTAACAACTACAAAATAACAGATTTTCGAGAAGTTAGAGAGAAAGAAAGAGAAAAAGAAGAAGAGTGAGACGCACATCACCGCGTAAATCAATAGATCTTTGAAAAAAGTTTCAGAAAAGCTTAACAAGAACAAAAAAAAAGGTTTTCAAGAAGTTAGCGAGAAAGCAAGACACAACAAAGAAGAGAGAGACGCACATCACTGCCTAAATCAAAAGATCAATGAAAAAAGGTTCATAAAAGGTTAACAAGAGCAAATCGAACAGTTTTCAGGAGGTACGAGGGAAAGAAAGAGACAAAAAAAGAGAGAGAGATGGAGATCACCACGTCAATGAAAAGATCTGTGAAAAAAGGTTCAGCAAAGGTTAACAGGAACAAAATAAAAGGTTTTCAAGAGGTACGAGAGAAAGAAAGAGACAAAAAAGAAGAGAGAGACCCACATCACCGTGTAACTCAAAAGATATGTGAAAAAAGATTCAGAAAAATTAACAACTACAACATAAAAATTTTTCAAGAGGTAAGAGAGAACGAAAGAGACAAACAAGCAGAGAGAGACACACATCACCGTGTAAATCAAAAGATATGTGGAAAAAGGTTCAGGAAAAGTAATCAAGAACAAGATAAAAGGTTTTCAAGAGGTAAGAGAGAAAGAAAAAGATAAACAAAGAGTGAGAGAGGCACATCACCGTTTAAATCAAAAGATCTGTAAAAAAGTTACACAAAAGGTTAACAACCGAAAAAAAAAGGTTTTCAAGAGGTAAGAGAGAAAGAAAAAGACAAACAAGGAGCCAGAGACGCACATCACTGATAATTCAAAAGATCTCTGAAAAAAGGTTCATCAAAGGTTAACAAGAACAAATAGAAAGGTTTCCAAGAGGTAAGAGGGAAAGAAAGACACAAAAAAGGAGAGAGGGACGCACATTACTGCATCATTGAAAAGATCTTTTAAAAAATGTTCAGAGAAGGTTAACAAGCACGAAACAAAAGGTTTTCAAGAGGTAAGAGAGAAAGAAAGAGACAAATAAGGAGAGAGAGATGCACATCACCGTGCAAATCAAAAGATATGTGAAAAAAGGTTCAGAAAAAATAACTACAAAATAAAAAGTTTTCAAAAGGTAAGAGAGAATGAAAGAGACAAACAAGAAGAGAGAGACACACATCACCGTGTAAATCAGAAGATCTGTGAAAAAAGGTTCAGGAAAAGTAAACAAGAACCAAATAAAAGGTTTTCAAGAGGTAAGAGAGAAAGAAAAAGATAAACAAAGAGAGATAGAGGCACATCACGTAAATCAAGAGACCCGTGAAAAAAGGTTCAGAAAAGGCTAACTGCAAAACAAAAGGTTTTAACAGGTTAGACAGAAAGAAGGAGAAAACAAGAGACAGAAAGACGCACATCACAGTGTAAATCAAAAGATCTGTGAAAAAAGGTTCAGAAAAGCTTAAAAAGAACAAAATGAAAGGTTTTCAAGAGGTTAGACTGAAAGAGAAAAACGGGCAGAGACGCACATCAACGTGTATATCAAAAGATCTTTCCAAAAAGGTTCAGAAAAGGCTAACTGCAAAATAGAAGGTTTTTAACATGTTATACAGAAAGAAAGAAAAACAAGGGAGAGAAAGACGCACATCACAGTGTAAATCAAAAGAACTGTTAAAAGGTTCAGGAAAAGTTACCAACTACAAAAAATACGTTTTCAAGAGGTTAGCGAGAAAGAAAAAGGCAAACAAGGAGAGAGAGACGCACATCCACGTGGAAATCAAGAGATATGTGAAAAAAGGTTCAGAAAAAATTAACAACTATAAAATAAAAAGTTTTCAAAAGGTAAGAGAGAATGAAAGAGACAAACAAGAGAGAGACACACATCACCGTGTGTTACAAAATGTGATCTGGTTGGTTGGAAGACGACGACACCGAAGTGAAGACAAGCAGCGACCGCACGAGAAGCGAGGCTCGAGACATCTTCTTCATCAAGCGAAGAACTGCTAGTCCGCTCGAACGTCGTCAATAAAGCGGCGTCCTCTTACCCTCGCATGCTTCCTGGTTTTCAACAATTTGGTGCTGTGACCAGGATGAAAGAATTACACCGTTGGAGACCCCTACCGAAGAAGCAGGCCCATTGAAGAGGACACAACAGTCACGAACGGCGCATCGAATCAGCTCCCGCCAGAGCCATTTCTACGTACCGAGCCCCATCATGGATCGTCCGAAACGGAAGCGTAATGTGCTTCGCGCCTCGACTACAAGGGTCATCAGCGAGATGATGTCCATGATGGAGGTGACTCCACTACCGACCGGTGAGCTGGCTAGAGCAACTTCATATGCTTAAACGGAAAGAGGCTGCTTTAACCGAACTAGACAAAGAGATAGAGGACCTCGTTCCCGATGACGAACTAGACGATGAACTGGCAACTGTAGAAGATTACAGAGATTCTATTGCACGCATGGTCTTCCGCGCTGAAAGACATCTTCCAGCCGCATGCACTCTAACGACTAACGTTGTGGTACAGGCCGCAACGTCACCTCAAGAACGAGTTCAAGTAAATTGCCCAAACTTGAGATCCAACCTTTTGACGGAGAATTCATACGGTGGCCTGCATTTTGGGACCAGTTCGAGTCAACGATACATAAGAACCTGTGCCTAACAGACGTTGACAAATTCAAGTATCTTCGCAGTTACCTGAAGGGGAAAGCGCAAGGTGTAATCAGCGGATTGCCTACAACTAGCGACAGCTACCACTTAGCCATCGAACTGTTGTAGCAACGTTTTGGAAACAAAACCCTCATAATTAACGACCACATGAGCAAACTGCTAAACCTCCCGAAAGTGACTTCCTGCGAAGACTTCAACGACCTTCAGACGCTTCATGAATGTGTACACACTCATGTTAGATCACTTAAGAACCTCGGAGTAAATATTGAGTCGTACGGCATTATGTTGAAGACTGCACTATTGCAGAAGTTGTCCTATGAGCTCGTGCTCAGGTTCAACCAGTTAACGTTAACGACGCCACAAGCACAGGGAAAAGAACAGGCTGGTGAAGTATCGAAGTTACTGGAACTTTTAAACCTGGAAGTGCGAAGTCGGGAGATCACTTCACTAATGACGGGATCAGACATGCCTGCCAGAACAAAACCACACCGGAACCAGGTCAAAGAAAACATGCAAGGTTCTTCTTCCGTACTAACGTTAACGATATCCCGCCATGGTTGTCTTCTCTGCGAATCTAACGACCACCTCACAGAAGACTGCCGCGCTCAAATTACATTAGAAGAAAAGAAAGCGAAATTGCGAAAACAAGGTTGTTGCATTCGCTGCGCCAGGCACTTTCACCGCGCCAAGAATTGCAAAAATGCAAGAAGCCTCTCATGTCGGAATCGCAAAGGACGCCACATAACTTCCTTGTGCGATCCAAATCGGAAACGACCAACACCAGAAAAACTGACGACTACGTCCACATCGACGGCTGAATCAGAGACGTCCCAGGAAACGTCTTTTGGGTTTACAGTGCCTGGAGACGCGAAATTTTCAAAAGTAGTGACATGTTCGCAAGTAGCAACTGAAGAGCCAGTGTTTGAGCAGGAAAAGGCTTCTTTGGAGGTGGATCAACCAAGAACTACAGACAAAGGAGGATGTTCCAAAGAACGTCCACGGGCCTCACAAGTCCTCACCGAAAACGAACGAAAAGCAGAATATTTATGCTCCACTTCAGCGCGTGAAGCTTCATCGGCTGAGACACTTTGTGCAAGATGGAAGCATGGAGAGCACCTTTTTGACAGACCATGGCAATTAGGCCGCCGGAACAAAGACCTGCTCTTGTTGAGCCTGCGGAAATGACTCCAATGAAGTCTCCAGTTCTTCTCGACTACGGAAGCACCAATCAATCGCCAATCCTTTGCCAGGTTCAACATTTTAGCCAGCTGAAGCCAACCAGATCCATAATATTGCACCGGCCCGGAGCCTGTTACAAAATGTGATCTGGTTGGTTGGAAAGACGACGACACCGAAGTGAAGACGAGCAGCGACCGCACGAGAAGCGAGGCTCGAGACATCTTCTTCATCAAGCGAAGAACGCTAGCCGCTCGAACGTCGTCAATAAAGCGGTGTCCTCTTACCCTCGCGTGCTTCCTGGTTTTCAACACCGTGTAAATAAAAAAATCTGTGAAAAAATGTTCACGAAAAGTAAACAAGAGCAAAAAAAAGGTTTTCAAGTGGTAAGAGAGAAAGAAAAAGATAAACAAAGAGAGAGAGAGGCACATCACCAGTTTAAATCAAAAGATCTGTGAAAAAAGGTTCAGAAAGGTTAACTACAAATAAATGGTTTTCAATAAGAGGTTTTAGAGGTTAGAGAGAAAGAAAGAGACAAACAAGGAGAGAGAGACGCACATCACTGCCTAAATCAAAAGATCGGTGAAAAATCGGTTAACAAAAGGTCAACAAGAACTAAATGAAAAATTTTCAAGAGGTTTGAGAGAAAGAAAGAGACAAACAAGGGGAGAGAGACGCACATCACTGCTTAAATCCAAAGATTTAGGAAAAAGGTTTATAAAAGGTTAACAAGAACGAAATGAAAGGTTTTCAAGAGGTTAGAGGGAACGAAAGAGACAAAAAAGGAGAGAGAGACGCACATCACCGCGTAAATGAAAAGATCTGTGAAAAAAGGTTCAGAAAAGGTTAACAACCACAAAATAAAAGGTTTTCAACAGGTAAGAGAGAAAGAAAAAGACAAAGAAGGAGAGAGAGACGCAGATCACTATGTAAATAAAAAGACCCGTGGAAAAAGGTTCAGAAAAGGCTAACTTGAAAATAAAAGGTTTTTAAAAGTTAGACAGAGAGAAAAAGAAAACAAGGTACAGAGAGACGCACATCACCGGGTAAATAAAAAGATGTGTGAAAAAAGGTTCAGAAAAGGTTAGAAACTACAAAATAAAAGGTTTTCAAGAGGTTATAGAGAAAGAAAGAGACAAGCAAGGAGAGAGAGACACACATCACCATGTAAATAAAAAGATCTGAAAGAGTAAAATGGACAGAGACACACATCAATGTGTAAATCAAAAGATCTGTGAAAAAAGGTGCAGAAAAAGTAAACTACAAAATAAAAGGTTTTCAAAAGGTTAGAGACAAAGAGAGAGACATACAAAGAGACAGAGACGCACATCACTGTGTAAATCTCTAGATCTTTCAAAAAAGGATCAGAAAAGCTTAACAAGAACAAAAAAAGGTTTTCAAGAGGTTAGAAACTACAAAATAAAAGGTTAGAAACTACAAGGAGAGAGAGACGCACATCACGGCTTTAATGAAAGATATGTGAAAAAAGGTTCAGAAAAGGGTAACAACTACAAAATAAAAGATTTTCAAGAAGTTAGAGAGAAAGAAAGAGACAAACAAGGAAAGTGGGACGCACATCACCATGTAATCAAAGGATCTGTAAAAAAAGGTTCAGAAAAGGTTAACAACTACAAAATAAAAGGTCTTCAAGAGATTAGAGAGAAAGAAAGAGAACAACAACAAGAGAGACTGCACATCACCGTGTAAATCAATAGATCTTTGAAAAAAGCTTCAGAAAAGCTTAACAAGAACAAAGAAAAAGTTTTCAAGAGGGTAGCGAGAAAGAAAGAGACAACAAAGGAGAGGGAGACGCACATCACTGCCTAAATCAAAAGATCTATGAAAAACAGTTCATAAAAGGTAAACAAGAACAAAAAGAAAGGTTTTCAAGAGGTAAGAGAGAAAGAAAGAGACAAAAAAGGAGAGAGAGACGCACATCACCGCGTCAATGAAAAGATCTGTGAAAAAAAGTTCAGAAAAAGGGTAACAAGAACAAAATAAAAAGATTTTCAAGAGGTAAGAGATAAAGAAAGAGACAAAAAACGAGAGAGAGACGCACATCACAGTGTAACTCAAAAGATATGTGAAAAAAGGTTTAAAAAATTACAAATCCGAAATAAAAATTTTCAAAAGGTAAGAGAGAATGAAAGAGACAAACAAGAAGATAGAGACACACATCACCATGTAAATCAAAAGACCTGGGAAAAAAGGTTCAGGAAAAGTAAACAAGAACAAATTAAAAGGTTTACTGAGGTAAGAGAGAAAGAAAAAGATAAACAAAGAGAGATAGAGGCACATCGCCGTTTACATAAAAAGATCTGTGAAAAAACGTTCAGAAAGGTAACAACTACAAAATTAACGGTTTTCAATAAAAGGTTTTCAAGAGGTTACAGAGAAAGAAGAGACAAACAAGGAGAGAGATACGCACATCACCGCGTAAATCAAAAGATCTGTGAAAAAATGTTCAGAAAAGGATAACTAGAACAAAATAAAAGGTTGTCAAGAGGTAAGAGGGAAAGAAAGAGACAAAAAAGAAGAGAGAGACGCACATCACCGTGTAACTCAAAAGATTGTGAAAAAAGGTTCAGAAAAAATTAACAACTACAACATAAAATTTTTTCAAGGAGGTAAGAGAGAACGAAAGAGACAAACAAGGAGAGAGAGAGCACACATCACCGTGATAAATCAAAAGATCTCTGAAAAAAGGTTCATCAAAGGTGAACAAGAACAAATAGAAAGGTTTCCAAGAGGTAAGAGGGAAAGACACAAAAAAGGAGAGAGAGACGCACATAACTGCATCATTGAAAAGATCTTTTAAAAATGTTCAGAGAAGGTTAACAAGAACAAAATAAAAGGTTTTCAAGAGGTAAGAGAGAAAGAAAGAGACAAATAAGGAGAGAGAGATGCACATCACCGTGCAAATCAAAAGCTCTTTGAAAAAAGGTTCAGGAAAAGTAAACAAGAACCAAATAAAAGGTTTTCAAGAGGTAAGAGAGAAAGAAAAAGATAAACAAAGAGAGATAGAGGCACATCACCGTTTATATCAAACGATCTGCGAAAAAAGGTTCACAAAAGGTTAACACCTGAAAAAAAGGTTTTAAAAGGTTAGAGAAAGAGAGAAAAACAAGGAGAGACAGACGCACATCACCATGTAAATCAAAATATCCATGAAAAGACTAACTGCAAAATAGATGGTTTTTAACTGGTTAGACAGAAAGAAAGAGAAAACAAGGGACAGAGAGACGCACATCACAGTGTAAATCAAAAGATCTGTGAAAAAAGGTTCAGAAAAGGTTACAAACTACAAAATAAAAGGTTTCTAAGAGGTGAGCGAGAAAGAAAGAGACAAACAAGGAGAGAGAGAACGCACATCACCGAGTAAATCAAAAGATCTGTGCAAAAAGCTTAAGAAAAGGTTAACAACCGAAAATAAAAGCTTTTCAAGAGGTAAGAGAGAAAGAAGGAGACAAACAAGAAGAGAGAGATGCACATCACCGTGTAAATCAAAAGATCTGTGAAATAAGGTTCAGAAAAGGTTAACAAGAAAAAAATAAAAGGTTTTCATGAGGTAAGAGAGAAAGAAAGAGACAAGGAAGGAGAGAGAGACGCACATCCCCGTGTAAATCAAAAGATCTGTGAAAACAGGTTCAGAAAAGGTTAACAACTATAAAAAAAGGTTTTCGAGAAGTAAGAGAGAAAGAAAGAGACCTACAAGGAGACAAAGACGCACATAACTGTGTGAATCTATTGATCTGTGAAAAACGGTTCAGAAAAGGTTAACAAGAACAAAATAAATGGTTTTCAAGAGGTTAGAGAGAAAGAGACAAACAAGGAGAGAGAGACGCACATCACCACGTAAATCAAAAGATCTGTAACGGAAGGTTCAGAAAAGGTAACAACTATAAATAGAAGATTTTCAAGAAGTTAGAGACAAACCAGGAGAGAGAGAGCAACATCACCGTTTAAATCAATAGATCTTGAAAAAAGGGTAAGGAAATCTTAACAAGAACAAAATAAAAGGTTTTCAAAAGGTTAGAGAGAAAGAGAAAAACGGACAGAGTCGCACATCAACGTGTAAAACAAACGATCTGTGAAAAAAGGTTCAGAAAAAGGTACCTGCAAAATAGAAGGTTTTTAACATGTTAGGCAGAAAGAAAGAGAAAACAAGGGACAGAAAGACGCACATCACCGTGTAAATCAAATGATCTGTGGTTAAAGGTTCAGAAAAGGTTAACAAGAAAAAAATAAAAGGTTTTCATGAGGTAAGAGAGAAAGAAAGAGACAAGGAAGGAGAGAGAGACGCACATCACCGTGTAAATCAAAAGATCTGTAAAAACAGGTTCACAAAAGGTAACAACTATAAAATAAAAGGTTTTCAAGATGTAAGAGAGAAAGAAGGAGACCTACAAGGAGACAAAGACGCACATAACTCTGTGAATCTATAGATCTGTGAAAAACGGTTCAGAAAAGGTTAACAAGAACAAAATAAAAGGTTTTCAAGAGGTTAGAGAGATAGAGACAAGCAAGGAGAGAGAGACGCACATCACCACGTAAATCAAAAGATCTGTGACGGAAGGTTCAGAAAAGGTAACAACTAAAAATAAAAGATTTTCAAGAAGTTAGAGAGAGACAAACAATGAGAGAGAGAGACACACATCACCATTTAAATCAATAGATCTTTGAAAAAAGGTTAAGGAAATCTTAAAAAGAACAAAATAAAAGGTTTTCAATAGGTTAGTGAGAAAGAGACAAACAAGGAGAGAGAGAGAGACGCACATCACCGCCTAAATCAAAAGATATGTGAAAAAAGCTTCAGAAAAGCTTAAAAAGACCAAACTGAAAGGTTTTCAAGAGGTTAGAGAGAAAGAAAGAGACAAACAAGGAGAGAGAGACGCACATCACCGTTTAAATCCAAAAATCTGTGAAAAAAGGTTCAGGAAAGGTAAACTAGAACAAAATAAAATGTTTTCAAGATGTTAGATTGAAAGACAAAAACGGGCAGCGACGCACATCAACGTGTATATCAAAACATCTGTGAAAAAAGGTTCAGAAAGGGTCACAACTACAAAATAAATGGTTTTGAATAAAAGGTTTTGAAGACGTTAGAGAGAAAGAAAGAGACAAACAAGGAGAGAGAGACGCACATCACTAACCTAAATCGAAAGATCTTAGAAACACGGTTAACAGATGGTCAACAAGAACAAAATGAAAGGTTTTCAAGAAGTTTGAGAGAAAGAAACAGACAAATAAGGACAGAGAGACGCACATCACCGCGTAAATCAAAAGATCTGTGAAGAAAGGTTCATAAAAGGTTAACGAGAACAAAATGAAAGGTTTTAAGAGGTAAGAAGGAAAGAACGAGACAAACAAGGAGAGAGAGACACACATCACCATGTAAATAAAAAGATCTGTGAAAAAAAGTTCAGAAAAAGTAAACAAGAACAACATAAATAGTTTTCAAGAGGTAAGAGAAAAAGAAAGAGACAATCAAGGAGAGAGAGACACATCACCATTTAAATCAAAACATCTCTGAAAAAAGTTCAGAAAAGGTAAACGACAACAAAATAAAAGATTTTCAACAGGTAAGAGAGAAAGAAAAAGACAAACAAGGAGAGAGAGACGCACATCACTATGTAAATCAAGACACCCGTGAAAAAAGGATCAGAAAAGGTTAACAACTACAAAACAAAACGTTTTCAAGAGGTAAGAGAGAAAGAAAGAGACAAGCAAGGAGAGAGGACGCACATCACCGTGTAAATCAAAATATCCATGAAAAGAGGTTCAGAAAAGGCTAACTGCAAAATAAAAAGTTTTTAACAGGTTAGACAGAACGAAAGAGAAAACAAGGGATAGAGAGACGCACATCACTGTGTAAATCAAAAGATCTGTGAAAAAAGGTTCAGAAAAGCTTAAAAAGAACAAAATGAAAGGTTTTGAAGAGGTAAGAGAGAAAGAAAAAACAAACAAGGAGAGAGAGACGCACATCACTATGTAAATCAAGAGACCCGTGAAAAAAGGTTCAGAAAAGGTTAACAACTACAAAATAAAACGTTTTCAAGAGGTAAGAGAGAAAGAAAGAGACAAGCAAGGAGAGAGGACGCACATCACCGTGTAAATCAAAATATCCATGAAAAAAGGTTCAGAAAAGGCTAACTGCAAAATAAAAGGTTTTTAACAGGTTAGACAGAAAGAAAGAGAAAACAAGGGACAGAAAGACACACTTCACAGTGTAAATCAAAAGAACTGTTAAAAAGTTTCAGGAAAGGTTACCAACTACAAAAACTAGGTTTCCAAGAGGTCAGCGAGAAAGAAAAAGACAAACAAGGAGAGAGGACGCACATCACCATGTAAATCAAAATATCCATGAAAAGAGGTTCAGAAGAGGTAAAAACTGAAAATAAAAGGTTTTCAAGAGGTAAGAGAGAAAGAAGGAGACAAACAAGGAGGGAGAGACGCACATCACCGTGTAAATCAAATGATCTGTGAAAAACGGTACAGAAAAGGGTAACTGAAAATAAAAGGTTTTCACGAGGTTAGAAAGAAAGAGACAAACAAGAAGAGATAGGCGCACATCACCAGCTAAATCAAAAGATCTGTGAGAAAAGGTTCATAAAAGGTTAACAAGAACAAAATCAAAGGTTTTCAAAAGGTAAGAGCTAAAGAAACAGACGAATAGGGAGAGAGAGGCGCACAACACCGTGTAAATCAAGAGATATGAGAAAAAAGGTTCAGAAAAATAACAACTACAAAAAAAAGTTTTCAAAAGGTAAGAGAGAATGAAAGAGACAAACAAGAAGAGAGAGATACACATCAACGTGTAAATCAAAAAAATCTGTGAAAAAATGTTCAGGAAAAGTAAACAGGAACAAAAAAAAGGTTTTCAAGAGGTAAGAGAGAAAGAAAAAGATAAACAAAGAGAGAGAGAGGCACATCACCGTTTAAATCAAAAGATCTCTGAAAAAAGGTTGACATAAGGTTAACAACCGAACACAAGTTTTTCAAGAGGTAAGAGAGAAAGAAAGAGACAAACAAAGAGATGGAGACGCTCATCACCGTGTAAATCAAGAGATCTGTGAAAAACGGTTCAGAAAGGTTAACAACTACAAAATAAATGGTTTTCAATAAGAGGTTTTCAAGAGGTTAGAGAGAAAGAAAGAGAAAAACAAGGAGAGAGAGACGCACATCACCGCCTAAATCAAAAAATCTGTGAAAAACGGTTAACAAAAGGTCAACAAGAACAAAATGAAAGATTTTCAAGAGGTTTGAGAGTAAGAAAGAGACAAACAAGGACAGAGAGCGACACATCACCATGTGAATGAAAAGATCTGTGAAAAAAGGTTCAGAAAAGGATAACTGCAAAATAAAAGGTTTTTAAAAGGTTAGACAGAGAGAAAAAGAAAACAAGGGACAGAGAGACGCACATCACCGTGTAAATAAAAAGATCTGTAAAAAAATGTTCGGAAAAGGTTAGAAACTACAAAATAAAAGGTTTTCAAGAGGTTAGAGAGAAAGAAAGAGACATACAAAGAGATGGTGACGCACATCACTGTTTAAATCTATAGATCTTTGAAAAACGTTTCAGAAAAGGGTAACATCTACAAAATAAAAAATTTTGAAGAAGTTAGACAGAAAGAAAGAGACAAACTAGGAGAGAGAGACGCACATCACCGTGTAATCAAAGGATCTGTAAAAAGAGGTTCAGAAAAGGTTAAAGGAGTACTGACACGAAATTTCAAAGCTGAGATAACTATGTAAGACGCTTCCTTTTTATCAGGAGATATCTCCAAGCAAGTTTGAACAGCAACCGCTCAGCGAAACATAGTTAAAACCTATTTTAATCTTCGCCCGCACAAGAAAGCCCAGAGCGGGCCGACGTGACATCATCTGCTACGTGCCCCAAACTGCCGACGTCGGGGCTCCCGTGACGAAGGCGACGCGCTGGCTGTGGTTGGCGCGCGCTGCTCGGGCGTGTGTACACGTCATGGTTTTGGGACTGACGTCATGCTGCCCGGGCCTGTGGGGACGGCGAAGACCTCGGCCGGTCTGGGCGCGCGCGTGCGCTCGCTCGCGCGCGCTTCCAGAGAGGCAGCGATACGGCAAGAATGGTGACGCCATGTGATACATGCTGCCATGGCGGCTGCTCGGCGTTTTTTTGTCGAAACCGAAACTGGCACGAATAAACGACGCCGTAAATGAATGTTTACGCTGCGCTCGACCGTCTAATCTGTCATTCTATGATTAGTGGGCTGGTAGGCACGCATAGCAGCGAAAAAAACGTAATATAAAAATTTCGTGTCAGTACTCCTTTAACAACTACAAAATAAAAGGTTTTCAAGAGGTTAGAGAGAAAGAAAGAGAAAAACAAGAAGAGAGATACGCACATCACCGTGTAAAGTATCAATCTTTGAAAAAAGGTTCAGAAAAGCTTAACGAGAACAAAAAAAAGGTTTTCAAGAGGTTAGCGAAAAAGAAAGAGACAACAAAGGAGAGAGAGACGCACATCACGGCCTAAATCAAAAGATCTTTGAAAAAGGTTCATAAAAGGTAAACAAGAACAAAAAGAAAGGTTTTCAAGAGGTAAGAGGGAAAGAAAGAGACAAAAAAAGAGAGAGAGACGCACATCACCGCGTCAATGAAAAGATCTGTGAAAAAAGGTTCAGAAAAGTTAACAAGAACAAAATAAAAGGTTTTCAAGAGGTAAGAGAGAAAGAAAGGGAAAAAAAGGAGGGAGACGCACATCACCGTGTAAATCAAAAGATCTGGGAAAAAAGGTTCAGGAAAAGTAAACAAGAACAAAATAAAAGGTTTACAAGAGGAATGAGAGAAAGAAAAAGATAAACAAAGAGAGATAGAGGCACAATGCCGTTTACATAAAAAGATCTGTGAAAAAAGGTTCAGAAAGGTTAACAACTACAAAATAAATGGTTTTCAATAAAAGGTTTTCAAGAGGTTAGAGAGAAAGAAAGAGACACACATCACCGCGTAAATCAAAAGATTTGTGAAAAAATGTTCAGAAAAGGTTAACTAGAACAAAATAAAAGGTTTTCAAGAGTGTAGTGTCGCGTCGGCGACGGCCCCGAAGGGCGAAGCAGGAGACAAACGCCCGGTGAAAGAGTCAAGCCAAAAGAGAACAGTTTATTTATTCACGTGAAATATATGCCCAGGGCTAGCCCCCTGGTGGTAGAATCGGTCGACGTCAAACCAAAACCGAAACTGAAAACCCCGAATACTACATTTTCCCTCCCTTAAGAAAAAAAAAGAAGAAACAAAGACCTTTACATAACATCCACAATCAGAACACACTACTACCAATGAATCTCTATGACCCCAGATACAGTGACGAAAGTAATGAGAAACCTGGGGACCCTGCGCATGGCAACCAACGTAGCAAGACAAGTGTCAGGGCAGATGCACACCTTTTCCCTCCCTTAAGAAAAAGAAAAAGAAACAAAGACCTTTACGTAAGATCCACAATCACAACACTACTACCAATGAATCTCTATGACCCCAGATACAGTGACGAAAGTAATGAGAAACCTGGGGACCCTGCGCATGGCAACGAACGTAGCAAGACAAGTGTCAGGGCAGAACCACACCGCAAAACGTCGACAAAACACAACAGGCACTCGCATTGACCAAGTCACGGTCGCACAACTTCGCCCAGCAGCTCAGCAAACAATACAGCGTTGGCTGAAGGTGAGCTTACGCCCAAACGTACGCCCAGTAACTTACCCCCAAAGTGCCATGAGGGCAGACATGTACACAGTCGGAGACAGGGTAAAGCGACATGGTACCAGACACACATTCGGGAGAAAAAAAATGACTGTTTTGAGTAGCTTATGACCTCCCCAGATACAACCAGAAAACACTGAAGAAATGTGGCAATATGCCACTCTTACTCTAGTACCTTATACACGTAGACACCAAATGCACAAAATTGGTTCCAGTTCCATGAGTCACCCGAGATTCGTCAACATCAAGGGTGTTCAGGAATAGCCATGTTGCGGGGCGACACTGTTACATTTAGAGCCAGCCACCGGAGTTCATCACCAACAACATGTGGCCGTTTTGACACATGGAATCCACTTACTGTTCGTGGAAGCTGTGCTGGGAACGAAGGAGAAGCAGTTGAATATCTGCGTTTACCCATTTATGACGACCCTCTGTAAACATGATATTACGTGTATCTACGAATGTTGTATCATGACATGTTTGTAAAATAGCACCACCTATACGGGAACCACAATGCACATATAATGAGTACCTCTAAGCGCAGTGCAGTGACTTCACCTACGAATTCCCGGAAAGTCGACATTGAGGGAGTGGTCCTGGAAGTAGTGTCACATTGCAAACGTCTTGTTCGCATTTGAGACCAGACGTAGAGAGGCCACGTTGATGGCGATGTTCTACTAAGAGTTCACATGAAAAAAAAATTGTTTAACACCGAGGACATATGTCCAGGGAAAGGAAGAGGGGAAAGAAAACAGCAACTTTCACTTTCACTTGCACTTTCACTTTGACGATAGACGCAGAGGAACCACTGTTGCTGAACCACCGGTTACATTTGTTTTGGCTGTTTAGACGTTTTCTTAGACGTAGGCACAACGCAGTCTTGAAGATGCGCGGGAAGTTTCCTAGTCCTTTGTGGACGGTTGGAAGTCGTTGCCTCACTATGTGATGATTGCGACAGGTGGTGTGAAGCCGTTGGTTGTCTTGTGGCTGCGGGTGGTGATGGTGACCTCGGTGATGTGGTCGACTCGGTGGTGTCGTAGGTAGTTGAAGGTTGTGGCGAGGAGTGTAACTCTTGTTGCTCGAATGTGCCTGAATTATTTGTTTCATTTGCATTTTGTTGAAGGTCTACGATAGGGAAAGAATATCGTTCCTCGAAGAGGTGCGGGACTGCTTGTTTGCGTGTCCTGGTTAATTTGGACGCGTTCCAACGAGTTCCGTCTTCCATTTCGTACGTGTTCTCAGCGACTTTACGGCGAATGCACCTGTGTAATGAGTACCTGGAGTAAGTTTTGGAGGCAATCGGAAGTCTTATGCGTACCATATCCTGAGGTTGGAACACTTTGTCCGAAGCGGCATGTCGACGATCATAGTCTCTTTTCATACGAGCATGTTGGAGCTCAACATTTCGACGCAGTTCTGACCATTCCTTATATGGATTTTCATGAAAGCGCTGTGCATGGAACCCTACAATCGACAACCTGGTTCGGGGAATACGACCTCTAAGGAGGAAAAAAGGAGACTGCTTGGTGGTTGTGTGGGGTGTAGTTCTATATATGGAAATGTATTCATTGACTGTTGTTTGGAGAGGTTTCTTTTCGGCAATGGCAAACTGAATGAAGCCCTTAAGCACTCTATTGAACCTTTCTAGTAAAGGGACGACTTGATATGTTTGATGCCTTTAAGGCGCAAGTACGCTTCAAATTCGGAAGAAGTGAATTGGGTTCCGTTATCAGATACCAGCTCGTCCGGAAGACCTTCTCGGGCAAAAACGTCGGCCAAAAATTTTAGGATGGTGGAGGAGGAAATGGATGTTGTGAAACATATTTCTGGCCACTTGGAGAAATAATCGACGAGCACTATAATGTAGCGGCAGTTTGCTGGCGCTGTCACGAAAGGACCTATGATGTCAATCCCTAGCTTTGACCAAGGTTTATCAGGATATTGAACAGGTTGTAATGGACCTTGTTGTATTTTTGCCGACTTGTCAACGGAGTGACATGTAGTACACTGGGTAACTACCTGCTCGACATCGTGGCGAAGGCCCGGCCACCAGTATTCCGTCTTAAGGGATGCTTGCATCCTAGTAATGCCTGGGTGTCCTTGGTGGGCGAGCGTCAAGATGCGTTTGCGCAGACTGGACGGGGGCACGACTTGTTCACCCCGACAAATGATATTCTCCACTAAGGAGAGCTCATGCCTGACTTTGAAGTACGGGCGAACACTTTGTGAAAGTTGCCTTTTGGGGGGCCACTGGTGAGTCAAATACGATGTAACCTCTGATAATACTGGATCTTGGGCTGTACCCTCTTGGACTTCTTCTTTCGAGATAAACGAATCGACTGTCGCTATGACCTGTTCTTCGAAAGATGTTTCTTCTATCTGAGTAGTTTGGGGATTTCGCGAGAGCGCATCGGCAACCTTATTGTTGTCTCCTTTCCGGTACTGGACATCAAATGTATAGTTTAAGAGCCTCGCTGACCAACGCCCGATACGTAACGGGCGGCGTCCTGACCCTCTGGATGACAAGAGTGTGACGAGGGCCTGGTGATCGGTAGTTAATGTGAACCGTCGACCCCACAGATACGAGTGCCATTTTTCGCAGGCCCACAGACATGCAAGCGCTTCTTTTTCGCCAGCTGAATATTTACGTTCAGCTGGCGTATTTACGTAAGTGTTCGAGAGGCATATTGAATTGTACGGGTAATATATCCATCTTGTTGTTGAAGGACAGCTCCAATGCCATAATCAGATGCATCTGTAGCTACTATAACTGGAAGGTTCGGGTCGAAAAGAGACAAGACTGGTGCCGTATGGAGGAGTGCTTTGACCCTCTGAAAACTATCCTCTATTTCCTTATCCCACACAAATGGATGATTTTTTCTGAGAAGTTTCCGCATGGGTTTAACAATTTCTGCTAAATGAGGTATGAACTTGGAGTAATACTCGACGAGTCCCAGGAACGAGCGGAGCTGAGAGACATTGGACGGTTGTGCGAATGAGTCAATCTGCTTGAGATTTTTGCTAATAGGCTGGATGCCGTTTGCAGATACTACATGACCAAGAAATGAAAGTTCATGAACATCAAAAAGACACTTGTCATTAAGCTTCATGCCTGCTTGTGAAATGCGCTGCAGCACTCGACGCAGATTGTGATCATGCTCTTCCTGAGAGCTGCCATATACTATGATATCATCAATATAACATTGCACTCCGGTGCAACCTTGAAGGATGCTATGCATCATTTGTTGAAAGGCGGCTGGTGCGGACGCTAAGCCAAAACAAACTCGTTTAAAACGAAATAGACCTTCATGGGTTATGAACGCCGTGAGATCTCGACTGTCGACATGTAAAGGAACTTGATGATAGGCGGATGCTAAATCCAGTTTAGAGAAGTGTGTGGCTCCCTGGAGCGACTGCAGAATTTCTTCTATGTGCGGTAAAGGAAAACTGTCAATGACAACTGCTTGGTTTGGTTCTCGCAAATCGATGCACATCCTGATTGAACCATCCGGCTTTCGAACGACTACTATGGGGGATACCCACTCTGAAGCAGAAATGCGCTCAATAACGTCATCCTGAAGAAGTTTGTCAATTTCTTTGGACACTGGTTCTCGTAACGCTAGTGGTAAACGACGCAACTTGAGTTGCTTGGGCATAATAGAAGAGCGTACCTTGACTTTATGTGTATAGTTCTTAACGTGGCCCAGTCCTGGTGTGAACAGCTGTTGGAATTCTTTGAAGCGGTCTGGAAGATTACATGAAGGTGGGGGTATGGCGTGACTCAGAGGAGTTGCAGTGGTTCGCCAGCATCCGAGCTGATCCCCTGCGAGAATTAAACGAAGAGCATAAGTGGCGTCTATGCCTAGTAAAGACCTACCTCTTGGAACAACATAAAATATTAGAGGTTGCTGAATATTTTTGAACTGAGCAGTCGCTGTGAAACATCCTGACACAGGTATGATACCGCCTGAATAATCTTTAAGAATTCGAGGTGGAGTTTCGAGTGCTATTTGCGATGCAAAATGATGTTGAAAAATTTCCTCTGATAAAATCGAGACAGCTGAGCCCGTGTCTACGAGCAGGGAAAGTAAGGTGCCATTCACCTTGATATCGGCGTAAAACCCTTGACGTGTTGGAGTAGCGTTTTGCCCCAGCTGGTTGACGACTACTATATCCTCCTCGTCGTCGGGTGGGGCCTGGATGTTTCGTACTGGTGGACGGGAGAGGCGTGTGGCACGAGTTGACGGCGGATTGGTAGGTGCAGGATGTGAGGTGCGGCAGACATTTGCGAAGTGGCCGCTTTTGCCGCACCGGAAAAACATTTTTCCCAGAGCGGGACACTGTCGAAGGGGATGCCAAGTCCTACCACAGCGGCCGCACTTTGGAGGAGGAGAGCGTCCATCACTGGTCCGGGAGAAAGCAAGCCCCGAACGGGACGGTGATGAACTTCGGTTTCTGACGATTGTGGGGCGGAACTCCCGACGTGGGAACAGGGTGGGGCGCTGTTGCGTCCCATCGGTGACTTGAACGACGTCTTCCTTGGTTTCCCGATATTGTTGGAGTAGGTCTTGGACTTCTGCTATGCTTTGTATAATTTTAATGGCTTTATCGAACGTCAGAGCTGGGTCTTCTACTAGCAAACGTTCCCTGGTGCGTTCGGACGCCAGTCCGACGATGAGTTGGTCGACAAATGAGGATGTCTCAACTGCGCCGAAACTGCACTGCCGACCCACATATTGCACCCGGCAAGCGAAGTCGAGTGCTGATTCTGCTTTTGCTTGACGTATGTTTCGGAACTGTATACGGTTGGCTCGTTGCGAGGTAGAGCCGTCAAAATGAGCCGCGAGGCCCTGCACAAGGTACTTGTACTCGTCTTCATCGCTGGCGCCCGCCGGCTTGGCTGACTCGATGATGTGGGCGATGCGGTCTGCTTCCGACCCCAAAAAGGTCTTTAAGAGTGCTGCCTTGCGTTTCGGCGTGAATTCGTCGCAGCCTGCTGCGAGAAGATATGTCTCAAACGAGCGATGCCAGTCGCGCCATGGGATGGCCGGCCTCCCCGGGTCCGGCAGAAATGGAGGTGGCTTTGCGGCTGTCAGCCATGTTGTCAAGATTTGTTACCGCTTTACTTCTCTTCTTGATGTTGATATAATCCTGGTGTAATAACTACCTCGTGCCAATTGGCGATATCTTGAAATATTACCTCCTGCTTACATAATATTGGATGGATTTGCTGTGTAGCGCTTGATGGAGGTCGATATCGAATCGATGCCGCCGGCCGCCGTCTTCTTCCCGATGCGGTTGACCGCGTAGGCCTAACGCTCTACCGGACTTGACTGAACATTTCAGCCGAAATAAGGACATGAAAAACTTGCGGCCAGTACGGCGGCTTATATATTACTCAAGAGATGTGGGGTGCTTTCATTTTTGCAGGTTCAAGAGTCAGCTGCGCCATTGTAGTGTCGCGTCGGCGACGGCCCCGAAGGGCGAAGCAGGAGACAAACGCCCGGTGAAAGAGTCAAGCCAAAAGAGAACAGTTTATTTAGTCACGTGAAATATATACCCAGGGCTAGCCCCCTGGTGGTAGAATCGGTCGACGTCAAACCAAAACCGAAAGTGAAAACCCCGAATACTACAAAGAGGTTTGAGAGAAAGAAAGAGACAAACAAGGAAAGAGAGATGCACATAACCGCGTAAGTCAAAAGATCTGTGAGAAGCGGTAAATTAAAGGTTAACAAGAACAAATTGAAAGGTTTTCAAGAGGTAAGAGAGAAAGAAAGCGACAAAAAAGGAGAGAGAGACGCACATCACCGCGCAAATAAAAAGATCTGTGAAAAAAGGTTCAGAAAAGGTTAACAAGAACAAAATAAATGGTTTTAAAAAGGTTAGAGAGAAAGAGACAAACAAGGAGTAAGAGACGCACATCACCACGTAAATAAAAAGATCTGTGACAGAAGCTTCAGAAAAGGTTAATAACTACAAAAAAAGATTTTCAAGAAGTTAGAGAGAAAGATACAAACAAGGAGAGAGGGACGCACATCACCGTGTAAATCAAAAGATCTTTGAAAAAAGGTTCTGGAACACTTAACAAGAACAAAATAAAAGGTTTTCAAGCTGTTAGCGAGAAAGAAAGAGACAAACAAGGAGAGAGAGAGACGCACATCACCGCCTAAATCAAAAGATGTGTGAAAAAGGTTCATTAAAGGTTAACAAGAACAAAATGAAAGGTTTTCTAGAGGTAAGAGGGAAAGAAAGAGACAAAAAAGGAGAGAGAGACGCACACGAGAGAGTGGGCACGTCAGCTGGCCTCCCGTCAGCATCATGCCGAGACCATTTCTGTTTCTTGTGCAGATACTTCTGTTCGGCGTGAAAGCGAAGGCCAGCGTATCGCATCCAACAGCGTGCTTCATCGTTCCCGCGCCTGGTTCCTACGGCGCCTGCGCGGACGAGCCACTACGACATGGCGACGACTGGGACTCGTTTCGCCCGGTCGGAGCAACATCGACAGCACCGCCTATAAAAGAACCGCAACCGGACCATCTCTTCAGTGGGCACGTCAGCTGGCCTCCCGTCAGCATCATGCCGAGACCATTTCTGTTTCTTGTGCAGGTCAGTAACTATACTTCAACAATTAAAACGAGCAATCCGTTCCTTATCCAGCTGACGTGCCCACATGCGATTTGTTCCTTCGTCGAAGATTTTGTATTGTCCTTGCTGATGATGTGTGGGGACGTTGAACCCAACCCAGGCCCTGAAATAGAAAAAATGTTGGAGGACCTTCTCAACGGTCAAAAAGAAATTCACAAAAGGCTAGGTGAAATTGAACTGAAACTGTTAACTGTCGAGGCGCTTGCATCCAACGTTAAGGAGCTAAACTCTAAAGTATCTAGTCTCGAAAAAAATGTCCAGAACTTGGAAACCAAGTTGGTTGAATTAGAGGATCGCAGCCGACGTAACAATGTACTAGTGTTTGGAATTGCCGAGAAGCCTGGGGAAACAGCTGATGATCTAACGCAAAGTGTAGTTGAAGGGGTATTTAAAGACGTGCTGGGTGTTCAAGTATTGTCTACTGAGCGCATACACAGGATTGGCAGGAAGCAAAGCGGCAGATCACGACCTGTGGTGTTAAAACTTATGGACTACCGCGAGAAAGACTTGATTTTCAAAAACTGTCCTAAACTTAAAGGCAGCACTATTTCGGTATCGGAAGATTTTTCAGCAGCTACCAGGCAAAAAAGAAAGAAATTATGGGATGGCGCAGCCGAGGAAAGGAAAGCGGGTGTCAAAGTAAGGCTCGCTTACGATAAGATCAAGATTAACGACGTGTTATATCGGTGGGATGAAGCTCGGAAGTGCAGGACAGTTGTGGGTGATCGCGACCCCAACGAAAGTTCTAATCAATGAACCGCACCTTCCTTCGCCTCGGCTGCAGTGAACTCTCGCCGACATGCGCACACGCCGAATACTGATACGTCCATCTTGTTCACGAATATACGCAGTGTTGTTCGCAATCGAGATGACTTGCTAAGCGCCATAGATGCAACTTCCGCAGATAATGTAGTTTTGACGGAGACGTGGTTGAGCGATTCCGTTCGGGACAGCGAAATTTTTTATTCTCAAAAGAGCTATTCAGTGTTCAGATGTGACCGTGCTGGACGCCGTGGGGGTGGGGTCTTGGTAGCTGTAACGGACAACCATCAATGTTTTAGGTTAGATATAGCATCAACCCTCGAGTTTATTTGTGTACATATCACAATTGCATTCCAGAAGTTTTTGTTCTGCGTCTGTTATAGACCACCCTTGGCTCGCACTGGTTTCTGCTCGGACCTGAGGGATGCTCTTAATACCGCGCATAACATGTTTCCTAATCTTCCAGTTTTTCTTTTTGGAGATTTTAATTTTCCTGAAATCGACTGGTCCAACCCGTCCTATGTCATAAATGACAGGCCGAGTGAGTCATGCGATTTTTTGGCAGTGTGTTCTGAATTTTCGTTAAAACAACTCATAAGCCAACCAACTCGGGTAACACCATCCGTGTCCAGCATATTAGATTTAGTGCTAACCTCATCACCCAATCTTGTTTCAAGTATAACCTACCTACCTGGAATTAGCGACCATTGCTTACTCAGCGTTACGTTAAGCTTACCTGCACGTACATCCCCTAATTCAAGAAAAACAATTCGTAATTATGCAAAAGCGAATTTTGGTGCCATTAACAACGCCCTGGAGGAATTTATTGACCCATATATGGCCCATTTTAATGAACGTTCTGTTGAACAGAACTGGTCTCTTTACAAAAGGAAGCTCCATAGCTTAATCGACACACACATTCCACGAAAAACCATCACCACAAATCGACATCACCCGTGGTATAACCAAACGCTAAAAAGACTTGCAAGCAAGAAACGCCGGTTGTTTCAAAAAGCACGATCATCAGGAAGTCCTGAATCTTGGTCGAGGCTCCGCGAGCACACCAGAATGTTTAAAGAAACTCTTAAAGAAGCTAAAAACAAGTTTCATACCGTCACTTTGCCGTCGATGCTCACAAATAACCCAAAAAGGTTTTGGAGCATAGTAAACAAGACCGACAAATCTGCAATATCCTTACATGACTCTGAATTAACTCCTGTCCCGCCCAGTCAGTGTGCCGACTTGCTTAACGAAACATTCCGGCAAGCTTTTTCTCCCATCGGTAATGAATGCTTACCAGAATATACTTGTCAAACTATGCTTCAAATGGATCCAATCAGTTTTGACTTTGATGGGATTGTTAAAATAATTGATCGCCTCAAAATCTGTTCTTCTGCTGGACCGGATGATATTAACAGTAAAATACTAAAAAATACTAAAATTTACTCTGCTATTATTTTGTACAAAATATTTCAACAATCCCTGGAGACTGGAATTCTACCCGAGGACTGGTTGATAGGTAAGGTGGTTCCACTTCACAAATCTGGCGATAAGCACGTGGCCAATAATTATCGACCAATATCTCTCACCAGTATTCCTTGCAAGATCATGGAGCACATCATAGTTTCACACTTAACGCGCTTCCTGGAATCATCGTCTTTTTTCACACCGGCACAACATGGATTTAGAAAGTTCTTTTCCTGCGAAACGCAGCTATTGACGTTTACTGATGATGTATTATCCATTTTAGACAAAAGTTCCGAAGTCGATTGCGTTTATTTAGACTTTAGTAAAGCTTTCGATAAAGTACCACATAACTTGCTTCTAACCAAATTGAAAGCCTTGAATATTGACGCTAACATACTAATATGGATAGAATACTTCCTTACTAATCGCTCCCATTATGTCTTTGCTAACGATCACTGTTCTTCTTCTATATCTGTTACATCAGGAGTTCCCCAAGGATCGGTATTAGGACCTCTACTGTTTCTAGTTTATATTAATGATTTACCTAATTCTATTACCTCCTCAATTAAACTTTTTGCTGATGACTGCGTAATTTACCGAGAAGTCAAAACTACTAATCACACCGTATTACTACAGGCCGATCTTGACCACATCTTGGATTGGTGCACTAAATGGAAAATGAGTCTTAACCCAACTAAATGCAAAGTTATGCGGTTTTCGCGTCGAGCTGCGTCAGTTGCTCCCGCCTATAACATTCACAGTACTACACTATCGGTTGTTACCTACTACAAATATCTTGGTGTACTCTTAACTTCTAATCTCACCTGGAATAAACATGTAACGTACATTATCTCAAGTGCTAACCGCATGTTAGGTTATTTGAAACGCAATTTCAAAGCTGCAACGCCGCCCGTGAAGCTTCTTCTGTATAATTCATTAGTCAGGTCTAAACTTGAGTATGCCGCACCAATTTGGGACCCACACACCAAATTGCTAACGGAAGCACTTGAAGCGGTTCAGAACCGTGCAGCTCGTTTTATTTCTGGTAACTATAACCGTCTAGCTAGTGTCACCGCAATGAAAAACACATTATCCCTACCCAATCTTGCATTGCGGCGCAGGGTAGCACGTCTTTGCCTATTCTTTAAAATTTATCACCAGAACACAGACTTAAAAAATGCACTCCTAAACGCTCCCACTTACATTTCACGACGCATTGATCATTCTCGCAAGGTTGGCATTCCGCGCTGTCGCACTGCTGCATATTCCAATTCATTTATTCCCAACACAGCGTCAGAGTGGAACCACCTACCAGCATCAATTTCGCTTATCAACGATTTTGACGAATTCAAAAGACGTTTGAATGACCTGTTTTCCATCAGCTGAGTGAAGTATTTCATTCTATGTACAATGTGTCATATATTGCGTTAGTGTACTTTGTCTTGTAATTCTTTTTCATGGGTCATCTGTTGACAATAGCATTTACACTTTGTGATTGTCATGTCGTATTTGTTTTTGGTACGTGTTTCATTACGAGTATGAACACGCTTACAGGTTTTTGGTTGTATTACTATCTTTTTTCCTTTGCCTTGTAAACGCGATGCGAATTTGTCTTACGTTTGTCCTTTTTTTGTGTTGTACTGCTCATGTACCACTCCCCTCAGTAATGCCCCTGGGGCCATGAGGGTATCTTGAATAAATAAATAAATAAAATAAATAAATAAACATAACCGCGAAAGTCAAAAGATCTGTGAGAAGCGCTAAATAAAAGGTCAACGAGAACAAAATAAAAAATTTTCAAAATGTAAGAGAGAATGAAAGAGACAAACAAGAACAGAGAGACACACATCACCGTGTAAATCAAAAGATCTGGGAAAAAAGGTTCAGGAAAAGTAAACAAGAACAAAATAAAAGGTTTACAAGAGGTAAGAGAGAAAGAAAAAGATAAACAAAGAGAGATAGAGGAACATCGCCGTTTATATAAAAAGATCTGTGAAAAAAGGTTCAGAAAGGTTAAACACTAGAAAATAAATGGTTTTCAATAAAAGGTTTTCAAGAGGTTAGAGAGAAAGAATGAGACAAACAAGGAGAGAGAGACGCACATCACCGCGTAAATCAAAAGATCTGTGAAAAAATGTTCAGAAAAGGTTAACTAGAACAAAAGAAAAGGTTTTCAAGAGGTTTGAGAGAAAGAAATAGACAAACAAGGAGAGAGAGATGCACATAACCGCGTAAGTCAAAAGATCTGTGAGAAGCGGTTAATAAAAGGTCAACAAGAACAAAATGAAAGGTTTTCAAGAGGTAAGAGAGAAGGAAAGAGAGAAACAAGAACAGGGAGACATGCATCACCGTGTGAATCAAAAGATCTGTGAAAAAATTTCAGAAAAGGTAACTAGAACAAAATAAAGGTTTTCAAGAGGTTTGAGAGCAAGATAGAGACATACAAGGACCAAGAGACGCACATCCCCGCGTAAATCAAAAGATCTGTGAAGAAAGGTTCATAAAAGGCTAAGCAGAACAAAATGAAAGGTATTCAAGAGGTAAGAAGAAAAGAAAGAGACAAACAAGGAGAGAGAGAGACACACGCATCACCATGAATATGAAAACTTCTGTGAAAAAAGGTTCAGAAAAAAGAAACAAGAACAAAATAAAAGGTTTTTCAAGAGGTTAGAGAGAAAGAAAGAGACAAGCAAGGAGAGACAGACGCACATCACCGTGTAAATCAAAAGATCTGTGAAAAAAGGTTCAGAAAAGGTTAACGAGAACAGAATAAAAGGTTTTCAAGAGGTTAGAGAGAAAGAGAAAAACGGACAGAGACGCACATCAACGTGTAAATCAAAAGATCTGTGAAAAAAGGTGCAGAAAAGGTAAACAACTACAAAATAAAAGGTTTTCAAAATGTTAGAGAGAAAGAGAGACACATACAAAGAGACAGAGACGCACATCACTGTGTAAATCTATATATCTGTGAAAAACGTTTCAGAAAAGGGTAACAAGAACAAAAAAAGGTTTTCAAGAGGTTAGAGAGAAAGAGACAAACAAAGAGAGAGAGAGACGCACATCACGGCCTAAATCAAAAGATGTTTGAAAAAAAGGTTCAGAAAAGTGTAACAACTACAAAATAAAAGGTTTTCAAGAGGTTAGAGAGAAAGAAAGAGAAAAACAAGAAGAGTGAGACGCACATCACCGTGTGAATCAATAGATCTTTGAAAAAGTTTCAGAAAAGCTTAACAAGAACAAAAAAAAGGTTTTCAAGAGGTTAGCGAGAAAGAAAGACACAACAAAGTAGAGATAGACGCACATCACAGCCTAAATCAAGAGATCTATGAAAAAAAGGTTCATAAAAGCTTAACAAGAGCAAATAGAATAGTTTTCAAGAGGTAAGAGGGAAAGAAAGAGACAAAAAAGGAGAGAGAGATGCAGATCACCGCGTCAATGAAAAGATCTGTGAAAAAAGGTTGAGAAAAGGTTAACAAGAACAAAATAAAAGGTTTTCAAGAGGTAAGAGAGAAAGAAAGACACAAAAAAGAAGAGAGAGACGCACATCACCATGTAACTCAAAAGATATGCGAAAAAAGGTTCAGAAAAAATTAACAACTACAACACCAAACTTTTTCAAGAGGTAAGAGAGAACGAAAAAGACAAACAAGGAGAGAGAGACACACATCACCGTGTAAATAAAAAAAAAAAGATCTGTGGAAAAAGGTTCAGGAAAGGTACACCTACAAAATAAAAATTTTTCAAGAGGTAAGAGACCAAGAAAGAGACATACAAGGTACAGAGATGCACATCACTGTTTTCTCTATGTCGATTTGTAAAAACGGTTCAGTAAAAGTTAACATGAACAAAATAAAAGGTTTTGAAGAGTTTAGAGAGAAAGAGACCAACAAGAGAGAGAGACGCACTCATCCACGTTAAATCAAAAGATCTTTGACAGGGGGTTCACAACAGTTAACTACAAAAACAGAGATTTTCAAGAAGTTAGAGAAAAGAAAGAGACAAACAAGGAGGAGAGACGCACATCAACCGTGTAAATCAAAAGATCTGTGAAAAAAGGTTCATAAAAGGTTACTAGAACAAAATGAAAGGGTTTTCAAGAGGTAAGAGAGAAAGAAAGACACAAACGAGAAAGAGACGCACATCACCGTGTAAAATAAAAGATCTGTGAAAAAGGGTCAGAAAACGTTAACTACAAAATAAAGTTTTCAAAGGTAAGAGAGAAAGAAAGAGACAACAAAGAGGAGAGACGCACATCACCGTGTAAATCAAAAGATCTGTAAAAAAAGTTCAAAAGGGTAACTAGAACAAAAAAAAAATAGAGAGAAAGAGAAAAACGGAAACGGTTTTCAAAGATATGTGAAAAAGAGTAAAAAAAAAATTAACTACAAAATAGTAAGAGAGAGAAAGAGACAAAACAAGATGAGAGAGACGTAAAAAAAAGACGCTGTTATAAAGCATCAAGAACAAAAGGAAAGGTTTTCAAGAGGTAAGAGAGAAAGAAAGAGATAAACGTGTGAGGAGAATCACGAAAAAGATCAAAAAGGTTAACTGAACAAAATAAAAAGTTTGAAGAAAGAAAACACAAACAAGCAGAAAAGGTTAACTGTGAAAAAAGTTAAAAAAATAACAACACAAAATAAAAAGTTTTCAAAAATACGAGAGAAAGAAAGAAAACAAAAGAGATAACACACATTTTCAATCTCTGAGGTTAGAGAAATAAAAAGACAGAGAAAGAAAAGATAAACAAGCAGAGAGAGACTGTGAAAAAGGCACAAAAGGTTTAAAAAAATCCACCGTGTAAATAGACAAACAAAAGAGGCGCTCTGTGAAAAAAGGTTCAGAAAAGGTAACACTAACAAAATAAAAAGGTTTTCAAAAGGTAGAGAGAAAGAAAAAGAAACAAGAAGAGATAACACAAGAAGAGAGAGACACACATCACCGTGTAAATCAAAATCTCTGTTAAAAGGGTCAGGAAAAGTAAACAAGAACAAAAAAAGGTTTTTAACCAAAGATAGAGAGAGACGCACGTCGCCGTTTAAATAAAAAGATCTGTGAAAAAAGGTTCACAAAAGGTTTAAAAAAACATCCGAAAAAGAGGTTTTCAAGAGGTAGAGAGAAAGAAAGAGAGAGAGTAAATCAAAAATCTGTGAGAAACAAAAAAAGTTTTCAAGAGGTAAGAGAGAAAGAAAGAGGCATACAAGGAGAGAGAGACGCACATCCCCGTGTAAATAAAAAGATATGGGTAAAAATGATCAGAAAGGGTGAACAACCGAAAAAAAAGGTTTTGAAAAGGTAAGAGAGATAGAAAGCGACAAATACAGAGAGAGAGGTGCACATCACCGTTTAAATCAAAAGATCTGTGAAAAAAGGTTCAGCAAAAGTTAACAACTACAAAATAAAAGGTTTCAAGAGGTAAGAGAGAACGAAAGAGAAGTACAAGGAGACAGAGAGGCACATCACCGTGTAAATCTATATATCTGTGAAAAACGGTTCAGAAAAGGTTAACAAGAACAAAAAAAAAAGGTTTTCAACAGGTTATAGAAACAGATACAAACAAGGAGAGAGAGACGCACATCACCACGTAAATCAAAAGATCTGTGACAGAAGGTTCAGAAAAAGCTAACTACAAAATAAAAGTTTTTCAAGAAGTTAGAGAGGAAGAAAGTGACAAACAAGGAGAGAGAAACGCACATCACCGTGTAAATCAAATGATCTGTAAAAAAAGGTTCACAAAAGGTTAACAACTACAAAATGAAAGGTTCTTAAAAGGTTAGAGAGAAAGAAAGATACAAACAAGAAGAGAGAGACGCACATCACCGTTTAAATTCAAAGATCTTTGAAAAAAGGTTCAGGAAAGCTTAACAAGAACAAAATAAATGGTTTTCAAGAGGTTAGCAAGAGAGAAAGAAAAAGACAAACAGGAGAGAGAGACGCACATCACCGCCTAAATCAAAAGATCTGTGATAAAAGGTTGAGAAAAGGTCAACAAGAACAAAATAAAGATTTTTAAGAGGTAAGAGAGAAACGAAAGAGACAAAGCAAGGAGAGAGAGACGCACATCCCCGTGTAAAGTCAAAAGACATGGGAAAAAAGAATCAGAAAGGGTAAACAACCGAAAAAAAGGTTTTCAAAAGGTAAGAGAGAAAGAGACAAACAAGGAGACAGAGCCGCAACATCCCCGTGTAAATCTACAGATCTGTAAGAAACATTTCAGAAAAGGTAAAAGAACAAAATAAAAGGTTTTGAAGAGGTTAGAGAGAAAGAGACAAACAAGAGAGAGAAAGACGCACATCACCACGTAAATCAAAAGATCTGTGAACAAAGGTTCAGAAAAAATTAAGAACTGCAAAAAAAGTTTTCAAAAGGTAAGAGAGAATGAAAGAGACAAACAAGAAGAGTGAGACACCACATCACCGTGTAAATGCAAAAGATCCGTGAAAAAAGGTTCAGGAAAAGTAAACAAAAACAAATTAAAAGGTTTTCAAGATAGAGAAAGAAAAAGATAAACAAAGAGAGAGAGAGAGGCACATCACCGTTTAAATCAAAAGATCTGTGAAAAAAGGTTCACAAAAGGTTAACCACCGAAAAAAAGGTTTTCAAGAGGTAAGATAGAAAGAAAGAGACAAACAAGGAGATGAGAGACGCACATCACCGTGTAAAACAAAAGATCTGTGAAAAAGGTTCAGAAAGGTTAACAAGTACAAAATAAATGGTTTTCAATAAAAGGTTTTCAAGAGGTAGAGAAAGAAAGAGACAAACAAGGAGAGAGAGACGCACATCAACGCGTAAAATAAAAGATCTGTGAAATAAAAGGTTACAAAAGGTCAACAAGAACAAAATGAAAGGTTTTCAAGAGGTAAGAGAGAAAAAAAGAGACAAACAAGAGGAGAGGGAGACGCGCTCATCACCGTGTGAATCAAAAGATCTGTGAAAAAAGGTTCAGGAAAGTAAACAAGAACAAAATAAAAGGTTTTTTTTCTGTGAAAAAAGAGGTAAGAGAGAAGAAAAGAGATAAACAAGAGAGAGAGAGACGCACATCACTGTTTAGAGAGAAAGAAGAGACAAAAAAAAAGATATGCTGAAAAAAAGGTTCACAAAAGGGTTAACAAGAATCTGTGAAAAAAGGTTCAAAAAAAAAGGTTTTCAAGAGGTAAGAGAGAAAGAAAGAGACAAAAAAGGAGAGATACAGAGATGCTCATCACCGTGTAATATCAAAAGATCTGTGAAAAAAGGTTCAGAAAAGGTTAAACAAGAACAAATAAAAGGTTTTCAAGAGGTAAGAGAGAAGAAAGAGACAAACAAGGACACAGAGACGCACATCACCGCGTAAATCAGAAGATCTGTAAAAAAAGGTTCAGGAAAGGTAACAACTACAAAATAAAATGTTTTCAAGAGGTAAGAGACAAAGAAAGAGACATACAAGGAGACAGAGATGCACATCACTGTGTAAATTCTAATCGATTTGTGAAAAACGGTTCAGAAAAGTTAACAAACAAAATAAAAAAAGAGGTTAGAGAGAAAGAGACAAACAAGGAGAGAGAGACGCACATCACACGTAAAATCAAAAGATCTGTGAAAAAGGGGTTCACAAAAGTTTAACTACAAAATAACAGGATTTTCAAGAAGTTAGAGAAAAAGAAAGAGACAAACAAGAAGAGAGAGACGCACATCAACTCGTAAATCAGAAGATCTGTGAAACAAGGTTCATAAAAGGTTTACTAGAATACAATGAAACGTTTTCTAGAGGTAAGAGGAAAAGAAAGACACAAACGAGAAGAGAGAGACGCACATAACTGTGTAAATCAATAGATCTGTGAAAAATGGTTCAGAAAACGTTAACTACAACATAGAGTTTTCAAAATGTAAGAGAGAAAAAGAGACAAACAAGGAGGGAAAGACGCACATCACCGTGTAAAACAAAGGATCTGTAAAAAAAGGTTCCGAAAAGGTTGGCTAGACAAAAAAAAAAGGGTTTTCAAGAGGTTAGAGAGAAAGAGAAAAACGGACAGAGACGCACATCACCGTGTAAAACAAAAGATATGTGAAAAAAGGTAAAAAAAAATTAACTACAAAATAAGAAGTTTTCAAAAGGTAAGAGAGAATGAAAGAGACAAACAAGAAGAGAGAGACGCACATCACCGCGTAAAAAAAAGATCTGTATAAAGCGGTTGTAAAAGGTCAACAAGAACAAAAGGAAAGGTTTTCAAGAGGTAAGAGAGAAAGAAAGAGATAAACAAGATGAGGGAGACGCGCATCACCGTGTGAATCGAAAGATCTGTAAAAAAGTTTCAGAAAAGGTTAACTAGAACAAAATAAAGGTTTTCAAGAGGTTTGAGAGAAAGAAAGACAAACAAGCATAGAGAGACGCATATCACCGTGTAAATAAAAAAACCTGTGAAAAAGGTTAAAAAAAATAACAACTACAAAATAAAAAGTTTTCAAAAGGTAAGAGAGAATGAAAGAGCCCAACAAGAGAGATAAACACACATCACCGTGTAAATCGAAAGATCTCTGATAAAAGGGTCAGGAAAAGTAAACAAGAACAAAATAAAAGGTTTTCAATAGGTAAGAGAGAAAGAAAAAGATAAACAAAGAGAGAGAGACGCACGTCGCCGTTTAAATCAAAAGATCTGTGAAAAAAGGTTCACAAATGGTTACCAAGAACAAAATAAAAGGTTTTTAAGAGGTTAGAGATTAAAAAAGACAAACAAGCAGAGAGAGACTCACATCACCGTGTAAATCAAATGATCTGTGAAAAAAGGTTCAGAAAAGGTTAACAAGAACAAAAGAAAAGGTTTTCAAGAGGTTAGAGAGAAACAAAGAGATAAGCAAGGAGAGAGAGACGCACATCCCCGTGTAAATCAAAAGATATGGGTAAAAAGGATAAGAAAGGGTACGCAACCGAAAATAAAGGTTTTGAAAATGTAGAGAGAAAAAAACCGACAAGGAAGGAGAGAGAGACGCACATCACCCATTTATATCAAAAAATCGGTGAAAACAGGTTCAGAAAAGGGTAACAACTACAAAATAAAAGGTTTTCAAGAGGTAGGACAGAAAGAAAGAGACATACAAGGAGACAGAGACGCACGTCACCGTGTAAATCTGTAGATCTGTGAAAAACGGTTCAGAAAAGGTTAACAAAGAACAAAAAAAAGTTTTTCAAGAAGTTAGAGAGAAAGGACAAAACAAGGAAAGAGTGGACGCACATCAGCGTGTAATCAAGGATCTGTAAAAAAAGGTTCAGAAAGCTTTACAACTACAAAACAAAAGGTTTTCAAGAGGTTAGCGAGAAACAAAGAGACAAACAAGAAGAGCGACGCAACACCGTTTTAATCAATTAGATCTTCGAAGAAAAGGTTCAGGAAAGCTTAACAGAACAAAATATATGGTTTTCAAGAGGTTACCGAGAAAGAAATAGACAAACAAGGAGAGAGAGCGCACATCACCACCTTAATCAAAAGATCTGTGAAAAAAGGTTCATAAAAGGTTAACAACTAAATGAAAAGTTTTTTCAAGAGGTAAGAAGGGAAAAAAGAGACAAAAAAGGAGAGAGAGACGCACGTCACCGCTGTGAATAAAAAGATCTGTGAAAAAAGGTTCAAAGAAGGCAACAAGAACAAAATAAAAGGTTTTCAAGAGGTAAGAGAGAAAGAAAGAGAAAATAAAGAGACAGATACGCACATCACCGTGTCAATCAAAAGATATTACACGACACCGCATCAAAAAATATTACACGACACCGCAGGACAGGCAGTCATGCCTTTGCATCTTTTGACGCAGGTCGTACTTCTCGGATTCTTCCCGTTTCCCCGAGACGTCAACTTCGCCATCGAGGCGTCGACTTCGCTGTTTCTCCGTGACGGTCACCTAAACCTTACCGGCTGCGGCTTCCACACCCTGGCCGATTATTCAAGCGCGCGACGTTCCCAACACGAGCTTCTGCCCGCCGCGACCGGTTGCCCTTTCCTGCTCCCCCGACAATTACCGGCTCTGGACATCCATGCCTACCTAAAGCGCCAAGACGGGGCACGACACCGCAGGACAGGCAGTCTTGCCTTTCCATCTTTTGACGCAGGTTAGTTACCTCCGCCATTCAACTCAGTACCGAAGTGACAACCCCTTTTTTGTAGCGGTGTCGTGCCCCTACGACCCAGACTGGCGGCGTGCTATTCGCGTGTGTACAGATGCCATTGCATTTGACTTACTTTGTCACTTGTTGCTGATTCTGTCCGGTGACGTTGAGCTAAACCCTGGTCCTACCACAGAAATTCTGGCTGTCATAGGTAAGCTTCAAGAATGCCAAAATGCTATTCAAACTGAGCTCAATGATCTGAAGACCACACAGCTATCACAAGAAAAAACGATCACAGATATCACTAACAGGCTTGCCGCACTGGAAATCACGCAACCGACAAATAATCCCGACCGAGTTGTGCACGAGGCAAATGCAATCAAACGCGAAATCGCGGTCCTTCAAGCGGCTCACACAGATACAAACAACCGAATGCGGAGGAACAATCTTCTGTTCCTGGGTATTGATGACGCAGAAAAAGAGACGTGGCAGGAAGCTGAAAAAAAAATTGTGGAAATTTTGTTCTGCCACCTTGAAGCTGCAATTGCACGACAACGCTATCGAACGTGCCCACCGCTTAGGCAAATTTAGTAACAACAAAAAAAGACCCATAATTGTAAAGTTAAACCACTTGAAGACTAAAGAAAATATCCTTGCTTGCGGCCGCCAACTGAAGAGAACTGATTACGCCATCCGAGAAGATTTCGCTCCCGCTACTCGATACGCGCGCTCCAAATTAATACAATTCATACGACCTCAAAAGTGTGCCTTCAAACTCTCCGTTGATAAACTGCACGTAGGAAGTAAATCTTATTCTTACGACGCGGCAACCGATACCGTTTTAGAGTGCGAAAACTTCCCTGCGTTTGCGCCGTTCCCCCCTCAGCATCATCTCAGTGCCGAAGCATGTGGTAACTGACGCAGAGCAAACAACCAAGGTCATTCAAACAACCGTCCCTCCTCTTCTGTAGATATCAACATTGCTTTCACCAACATTAGACGTGTAGTCCCGAAACGAGATCAGTTACACAGTTTTATCACAGACATTGACGCCGACGTAATTCTTCTCACCGAGACATGGCTGAATGACAACATTAAAGATTGTGACGTTTTGCCCTTGAACCTAAATTACACACTATAACCGCCATGATAGAAAAGACAAGAGAGGAGGTGGCGTTCTCGTAGGAGTTAAAAGTAGCCTGTCATCCTCACTCGTTAGCCGCGATGACAACCTTGAGCTCACATGGGTGTGTGTGCACAATTCATCGGTTAAATTAGTGTTCGGTGTTTGTTATCGACCACCAGACAGTAATCCGCTTTTTCGTGACCACCTTCGTAACTCCCTCACAAACATCAAAGATAAATTCCCCGAAGCGCCAATTTTCCTTTTTGGAGACTTCAACTACCCTCACATCAATTGGTCCCTTCTCGCCGTGGCTAATCAGTCGCCCTCGAATGAACCCAAACAGTTTCTAGACCTGGTACTAGACTTTAACCTTCACCAAACAATAACGACGCCTACTAGAGGTGACAACGTACTTGATCTTTTGCTCACCAACTACCCTGATGATGTATCAAGTGTAACAGTACTGCCCGGACTTAGCGACCACAACCTTCTTCATGTAGCCCTCTCTATGCCAATAAAAAGACGGTCACCTACGAAGAAATTAATCACAGACTATAGTAGAGGAAACTTTGAATTAATCAATAAAGAACTTACTCACTACTATAAAAATTTTGAAAAGTCGTACGAGGCTCGTTCAGTAAACACCAACTGGGAACTCTATAAAAACATGTTGCTCAGCTTAAAAAAGAAATATATACCTACAATCACTGTAAAATCAGACTCGAATAACCCATGGTTCAACAAACACTTAAAATCACTGCTAAACCGGAAAAAGTGCCTGTATAGAACCGCAAAAAGCAAAAACAGTCCACAAGCATGGGAGCGACACCGCCTCTGTGAGGCTGAATACATCAAAGCATTAAATGACGCCAAAGACAAATATTTCCAAGTTGACTTGATTTCAATACTCCGCACAAACCCAAATAAATTCGTGCGCACCATTTCCACCAAACCACAAACTAACCAGATAAACCTTGTCGATGCAAGTGAGGAACCCATAGGCGTCAGTGATTCAGCAGCAGCCCTAAACGAATTCTTTACATCGGTCTTCCACGATTTTATTTCTTGCCCTTATAGAACCCTTGCCCAACTTCTCCCCAAAACAATGCCTGAAATACAAATAACCCTGGATGGCATAACCAAATTAATCCGCTCTCTTAAAATATCATCATCAGCAGGCTGCGATGACATCAATGCAAAATTCCTTAAAGGTACTATACATATCTCTAGTAAATTTCTGTATCTTATATTCAAACAGTCCTTAAGCACAGGAACCTTGCCTGACGATTGGAAAAAAGCGAAAATAGTCCCCTTTTTTAAAGGAGGCAGGCGCGATTGCACCTTCCAATTACCGCCCGATTTCTCTTACCAGTGTCTCATGTAAACTTCCTCGAGCACATCATATCATCTAACCTAATGTTTTACTTACAATCAATCAATTTTTTTTACCCCTTCCAACACGGCTTTCGTAAATCACTGCCTTGCGAAACTCAATTAGCCGAATTCACACATGACCTGCTGCAACACATGGACGACAATCTTCAAATTGACGCAATATTCTTGGATTTTCGAAGGCCCTTCAACCGCGTTTCTCACAAACATTTGCTTGTAAAACTATCTCCCCTTGGTATCAGTCCAAACATTATAAAATGGCTTGAACAGTTTTTAACTGGACGCGTCCAGTTTACCTGAGCCAACAATTTCCAGTCAGCTCTAACCAACGTAACCTCAGGTGTTCCCCTGGGCGCAGGCTTATCTCCACTCTTGTTTTTGATTTACGTAAACGACCTCCCTACCAACATAACATCAAAATTGCGCCTTTTCGCGGACGATTGCGTCCTGTATAACCCCCTTCTTTCGACTAATGGCGCTATCGCCCTACAACATGATCTAGACACCATCGCAAGCCTGGTGCGAAAAATGGCATATGTCTTTAAACCTCAATAAATGCAAAGTAATGTCTTTCACGCGCAAACACACCACCATGAATAACATGTATTGCATTCACTCCGTTCCTATTGACCACACCAGTGCTTACAAGTATCTAGGACTGCATATGACGCCATCTCTATCATGGGTGACACATATTCAAACAATCCGCTGTGAAGCTTCACGCACACTTAAATCCGCATACTTGCGACGCAGCTTAAAATCCGCATCTTCCGAAATAAAAAAACTTGCATATTTAACATACGTTCAACCAAAACTTCAGTACACATCATCTATATGGCACCCATCCCAAGCTTATCTCAGCGATGACTTAGAAGCCGTGCGAAACCGCGCTGCTAGTTTCATTGCTTCAGAATATTCAAGACGAACCAGCATAACCGCCTTAAAACAAACTCTGTCCCTTCAACCGCTTGCTTCGCGGCGCTTAATTTCTCGCCTCTGCCTCCTGCACACCTTTTACTTGTAAAGTACGTTGTTGGGCTAGTTGGTCGATCATTATTAACAGATGTATAGCGCAGGACTCTTTGCATTCTTTGTCCTTCGTCTTTTTTGCGCTATACATCTGTTAATAACCTTTTACCTCACTCGGTCAGGACACGCCATCCTAAAACGCCCGTTTAGGACATCGTCCCGTATATCTCACACTCGCTCCTTGGCAGCGATAAAGGGCCGCACGACGGCGATGAGCAGCTCATTCTTTCCCCACACCGTCACGCTTTGGAACGCGCTGCAGGATAACATTATTCCTGCAGCGATCGAACAAAATTTCGCGAAAAACTAACGTATATCAGCAACCCAAACGATGCTACCTAAACACCCCACCTGCCTTGTTCGTATCTCTTTTTATACTCTTCTTTCTTTGTCTGTTATTACATTCCTGTAAAATTTTTTCTTAGTCTTGCAGTTGTCACTTGAGTGTTCATTCCTGCTTTTATTTCCTTCTAGTGTTGTTTCTAGTTACTATGTGTGAGCATTGTCGCTTTTTTATATGTTACAACCAAGACGTACGCCTTGTCACTTGAGTGTTAATTTCCTTCCTTTTTATTTCCTCTTTTGTAGTCCCTTGTTAACTTGTGATCATTTTTACTTTTCTACGAAGTTGTTGAAACCCCGATGTACGCCATCACTTGAGTGCTGATTTTTGTCTTTTTATTTCCTTTTTTTGTTATTCCTTGTTACATTTTTGCGAAGATGTTACAACCTTGATGTACGCCCCCCCCCTTATGAAATGCCTCCTGGCCCTTAAGGACGAATAAATGAAATGAAATGAAATATGTGAAAAAAGATTTAAAAAAAATTAACAACAAAATAAAAAGTTTTCAAAAGGTAAGAGAGAATGAAAGATACAAACAAGAAGAGAGAGGCACACATCACCGTGTAAATCAAAAGATCTGTGAAAAAGGTTCAGGAAAAGTAAACAAGAACAAAAAAAATGTTTTGAGGAGGTAAGAGTGAAAGAAAAAGATAAACATAGAGAGAGAGACGCACATCACCGTTTAAATCAAAAGATCTGTGAAAAAGGTTCAGAAAAGGTTAACAACCAAAAAAAAGGTTTTCAAGACGTAAGAGAGAAAGAAAGAGACAAACAAGGAGAGAGAGACGCACATCACCGCGTAAATTAAAAGATCTGTGAAAAGCGGGTAATAAAAGGTCAACAAGAACAAAATAAAAGGTTTTGAAGAGGTAAGACAGAAAGAAAAGACAAACAAGAAGAGGGAGACGCACGTCACCGTGTAATAGTGTCAGATCTGTGAAAAACGGTTCAGAAAAGCTTAACAACAAAATAAAAGGTTTTCATAAGGTTAGAGAGAAAGAAAGAGACAAACAAGAAGAGAGACGCACATCACCGATTTAATCAAAAGATCTGTGAAAAAAGTTTCAGAAAAGGTTAACTAGAACAAAATAAAGGTTTTCAAAAGGTTTGAGAGAAAGAAAGAGACAAACAAGGAGAGAGAGACGCACATCCGCGTGTAAAACAAAACATCTGTGAAAAAAGGTTTAGAAAAGGTTAACAAGAACAAAAAAAAGGTTGTCAAGAGGTTAGAGAGAGAGACATACAAGGAGAGAGAGACGTACATCACTGCGTAAATCAAAAGATCTATGAAAAAAGGTTCAGAAAAGGTTAACTACAACAAAATAAAAGGTTTTCAAGAGGTTAGAGAGAAAGTGAAAAACGGAACAGAGACGTACATCAGCGTGTAAGTCAAAATATCTGTGAAAAAAGGTGCAGAAAAGGTAAACTACAAAATACAAGGTTTTCAAAAGGTACAAACAAGGAGAGAGAGACGCACATTCGCGTGTAAAACAATACATAATAGAGGTCTAGAAGAGGTTAACAAGAACAAAAAAAAGGTTTTCTAGAGGGTAGAGAGAAAAAAAAGACAAACAAGCAGAGAGAGACGCCCATCACCGTGTAAATCAAATGATCTGTGAAAAAAGGTTCAGAAAAGGTTAACAAGAACAAAAAAAAATATTTGTGAAAAAAGAATATAAAGGAAAAAAGTTATGAGAAAAAAGGATCAGCAAGGGTAAACAACCGAAAATAAAGGTTTTCTAAAGTTAAGAAAGAAACGAAAGCGAAAATAAGGAGAGAGAGCCGCACATCACTGTGTAAAACAAAAGATCAGTGAAAAAAGGTTCAGAAAAGATTAACTACAAAATAAAAGGTTTTCAAGAGGTGAGACAGAAAGAAAGAGACATACAAGGAGACAGAGATGCACATCACCGTGTAAATCTACATATCTGTAAAAACGGTTCAGAAAAGGTTAACAAGAACAAAATAAAACGTTTTCAAGAGGTTAGAGAGAAAGAGACAAACAAACAAGAAGACAGAAGCACACATCACCGTGGAAATCAAAAGATCTGTGAAAAAAGGTTCAGGAAAAGTAAACAAGAACAAAATAAAAAGTTTTCAAGAGGTAAGAGAGAAAGAAAAAGATAAACAACGAGAGAGAGAGGCACATCACCGTTTAAATTGAAAGATCTGTGAAAAAGGTTGAGAAAGGTTAACAACTACAAAATCAATGGTTTTCAATAAAAGGTTTTCAAGAGGTTAGAGAGAAAGAAAGAGACAAACAAGGAGAGAGAGATGCACATGACCGCGTAATTTAAAAGATCTGCGAAAAGCGGTTAATAAAAATCAACAAGAACAAAATGAAAGGTTTTCAAGAGGTAAGAGAGAAAGTTAAAGACAAACAAGAAGAGGGAGACGCGCATCACCACGCGAATCAAAATATCGGTGAAAAAAGTTTCAGAAAAGGGTAACTAGAACAAAATAAAGGTTTTCAAGAGGTTTGAGAGAAAGAAAGAGACAAACAAGGAGAGAGAGACGCACATCCGCGTGTAAAACAAAACATCTGTGAAAAAAGGTCCAGAAAAGGATAACAAGAACAAAATAAAAGGTTTTCAAGAGGTTAGAGAGAAAAAAAGACAAACAAGCAGAGAGAGACGCACATCACCGTGTAAATCAAATGATCTGTGAAAAAAGGTTCAGAAAAGGTTAACAACAAAATAAAAGGTTTTCAAGAGGTTAGAGAGAAACAAAGAGATAAGCAAGGAGAGAGAGACGCACATCCCCGTGTAAATCAAAAGATATGGGTAAAAAGAATGAGAAAGGGTACACAACCAAACATAAAGGTTTTGAAAACGTAAGAGAGAAAGAAACCGACAAATAAGGAGAGAGAGACGCACATCACCGTTTAAATCAAAAGATCTGTGAAAAAAGGTTCAGAAAAGGTTTAACAACTACAAAATAAAAGGTTTTCAAGAGGTAAGAGAGAAAGAAAGAGACATACAAGGAGACAGAGACGCACATCACCGTGTAAATCAAAAGATCTGTGAAAAAAAGGTTCAGAAAAGCTTAACAAGAACAAAATAAATGGTTTTCAAGAGGTTAGCAAGAAAGAAAGAGACAAACAAGGAGAGAGAGACGCACATCACCGCGTAAATCAAAAGATCTGTGAAAAAAGGTTCAGAAAAGGTTAACAAATAAAAATAAAAGTTTTTCAAGAAGTTAGAGAGAAAGAAAGAGACAAACAAGGAGAGAGAACGCACATCACCGTGTAAATCAAATGATCTGTAAAAAAAGGTTCACAAAAGGTTAACAACTACAAAATGAAAGGTTCTTAAAGGTTAGAGAGAAAGAAAGATACAAACAAGAAGAGAGAGACGCACATCACCGTTTAAATCAATAGATCTTTGAAAAAAGGTTAAGGAAAGCTTAACAAGAACAAAATAAATGGTTTTTAGAGGTTAGCGAGAAAGAAAGAAGCAAACAAGGAGAGAGAGACGCACATCACCGCCTAAATCAAAAGATCTGTGAAAAAGGTTGAGAAAAGGTTAACAAGAACAAAATTAAAGATTTTTAAGAGGTAAGAGAGAACGAAAGAGACAAGCAAGGAGAGAGAGACGAAATCCCCGTGTGAGTCAAAAGACATGAGAAAAAAGGATCACAAAGGGTAAACAACCGAAAATAAAGGTTTTCAAAAGGTAAGAGAGAAAAAACAGACATACAAGGAGACAGAACCGCACATCCCCGTGTAAATCTACAGATCTGTGAGAAACATTTCAGAAAAGGTAAAAGAACAAAATAAAAGGTTTTGAAGAGGTTAGAGAGAAAGAGACAAACAAGGAGAGAGAGACGCACATCATCACGTAAATCAAAAGATCTGTGACAGGGGGTTCACAAACAGTTAACTACAAAAACAAGATTTTCAAGAAGTTAGAGAAAAAGAAAGAGACAAACAAGAAGAGAGAGACGCACATCAACTCGTAAATCAGAAGATCTGTGAAACAAGGTTCATATAAAAGGTTTACTAGAATACAATGAAACGTTTTCTAGAGGTAAGAGGAAAAGAAAGACACAAACGAGAAGAGAGAGACGCACATAACTGTGTAAATCAATAGATCTGTGAAAAATGGTTCAGAAAACGTTAACTACAAAATAGAGTTTTCAAAATGTAAGAGAGAAAAAGAGACAAACAAGGAGGGAAAGACGCACATCACCGTGTAAAATAAAAGGATCTGTAAAAAAGGGAAAAGGTTGGCAAAGGCAAAGGTAAAGAGAAAGAGAAAACGAAGAGAGAGACGCACATCACCGTGTAAAATAAAAAGATCTGTGAAAAAAGGTCAAAAAGAACAAAAAAAAGGTTTTCAAAAGGTAAGAGAGAAAGAAAGAGACAAACAAGAAGAGAGAGACGCACATCACCGTGTAAAATAAAAGATCTGAAAAAACAGAAAAGGTAAACAAGAAACAAATAAAGGTTTTCAAGAGGTAGAGAGAAAGAAAGAGATAAACAAGAGAGAGAGACGACCGTGTAAAGAAAAATCTGTGGCTCAAAAGGGAGAGAAGAAAGAGACAAGAGGAGAGCACATCACCGTGTAAATCTAAAGATCTGTGAAAAAAGGGTCAGGAAAAAGTAACAAGAACAAAATAAAAGTTTTCAAGAAAAGAGAGAAGAAAGACACAAAGAGAGAGAGACGCACGTCGCCGTTTAAATCAAAAGATCTGTGAAAAAAGGTTCACAAAAGGTTAACATCCAAAAAAGAGGTTTTCAAGAGGTAAGAGAGAAAGAAAGAGACAAACAAGGAGATGGAGACGCTCATCACCGTGAATACCAAGATCTGTGAAAGAAGGTTCAGAAAGGTTAACAACTACAAAATAAATGGTTTTTAATAAAAGGTTTTCAAGAGGTTAGAGAGAAAGAAAGAGACAAACAAGGAGAAGAGACGCACATCACCGTGTAAATCAAAAGATATGTGAAAAAAGGTTCAGAAAAAAGGTTAACAAGAACAAAATAAAAAAGTTTTTTCAAAAGGTAAGAGAGAATGAAAGAGACAAACAAGAAGAGAGAGACACACATCACCGTGTAAATCAAAAGATCTGTGAAAAAAGGTTCAGGAAAAGTAAACAAGAACAAAATAAAAGGTTTTCAAGAGGTAAGAGAGAAAGAAAGAGACAAACGAAAAAAAAAAAGGTTTTGAAAAGGTAAGAGAGAGAGAAAGGAGAGAGAGATGCACATCACCGTTTAAATCAAAAGATCTGTGAAAAAAGGTTCAGAAAAGGTTAACTAGAACAAAATAAAAGGTTTTCAAGAGGGAGAGAGAAGAAAGAGAAAACAAGGGAGAGAGAGACGCACATCACCGTGTAAATATCAAGATCTGTGAAAAACGGTTCAGAAAATAACTACAAAAAAAAAGTTTTCAAGAGGTTAAGAGAGAAAGAAAGAGACAAACAAGGAGAGAGAGACGCACATCACCACGTAAATCAAAAGATCTGTGAAAAAAGGTTCAGAAAAAGGTAAACATAAGAAAAATAAAAGGTTTTCAAGAGGTAAGAGAGAAAGACAAAGATCAAGAGAGTAGCACATCACCATTTAAATCAAAAGATCTCTGAAAAAAGGAAAAGTTAACAACAAAAAAAAGGTTTTCAGGAGGTAAGATAGAAAAGGAGACAAACAAGGAGAGACGCACATCACCGTGTAAATCAAAGATCTGTGAAAAAAGGTTCAGAAAGGTTAACAACTACAAAATTAATTGTTTAAAAAAGGTTTTGAGGTTAAAGAAAACAGACACACAGAAAAGTTAACAAGATCTGTGAAAAAAACAAAATAAAATGGTTTTAGGTTAGAGAGAAAGAAAGAGACAAACAAGGAGAGAGAGACGCACATCACCGTTTAAATCAAAAGATCTTTGAAAAAAGGTTCAGAAAAGCACATCACAGTTAACAAGAAAAAAATAAAGGTTTTTGCAGAGGTTAGCGAGAAAGAAAGAGACAAACAGAGAGAGAGAGACGCACATCACCATGTAAATCAAAAGATCTGTGAAAAAAGGTTCAGAAAAGTTAACAACTACAAAATAAAAGGTTTTCAAGAGTTATAGAGAGAAGAAAGAGACAAACAAGGAGAGAGAGACGCACATCACGTGTAAATCAAAAGATCTGTGAAAAAAGGTTCAGAAAAGGTTTAACAACAAAATAAAAGGTTTTCAAGAGGTTAAGAGAGAAACAGAACAAGCGAGAGAGAGACGCACATGAAGTGTAAATCAAAAGATCTGGAAAAAAAGGTTCAGAAAAGGTAAAACAAACAAAAAAAAGGTTTTCAAAGGTTAGAGAGAGAGAAAGAGAGACAACAAGGAGCAGAGAGACGCACATCACACGTAAGCATCCCAAAAGATCTGTGAATAAAGGTTCATAAAAGGCTAACAAAGAACAAAAAAAAGGTTTTCAAGAGTAAGAGAGAAAGAAAGAGACAAACAAGGAAAGAGAAGACACGCACATCACCGTGTAAATGAAAAGATCTGTGAAAAAAGGTTCAGAAAAGTTTAACAAGAACTAAAATAAAACGTTTTCAAGAGGTAAGAGAGAAAGCAACAGACAAACAAGGAGCGAGGGAGCACATCAGAAATCAAAAGATATGTAAAAAAAGGTTCACAAAAGTTTAACAAGAACAAAATAAAAGGTTTTCAAGAATTTATAGAGAAAAGGAGAGAGACGCACATCGCGGTGTAAATCAAAATATCTGTGAAAAAAGGTGCAGAAAGGCTCTGAAAATAAAAGGTTTTAAAACGGTTAAACAGAAAGAAAGAGAAAAAACAAGGGGCAGAGAGAGACGCACACCACAGTGTAAATTAAAACCCCTACTGTGAAAAAATAAAAGGTACAAACACAAAAAAAGATTTCAAGAGGTTAGCGAGAAAGAAAGAGACAAACAAGGAGGAGAGAGGACGCACATCACCGTGTAAATCAAAAGATCTGTGAAAAAAAGGTTCAGAAAAAGGTAACAACTGAAAAAAAAGCTTTTCAAGAGGTAAGAGAGAGAAAGAGACAAACAAGGAAGGAGGGAGAGAGACGCACATCACCTGTAAATCAAAAGATCTGTGAAAAAGGTTCAGAAAAGGTAACCAGAAAAAAAAGGTTTTCACAAGGTAACAGAGAGAAAGAAAGAGACAACAAGGAAGAGAGAGACGCACATCACGCGTAAAATCAAAAGATCTGTGAAAAAAGGTTCAGAAAAGGTTAACAAGAACAAAATAAAAGGTTTTCAAGAGGTAAGAGAGAAAGAAAGAGACACAAGACAGGGAGACGCGCATCACCGTGTGAAATCAAAAGATCTGTGAAAAAAGGTTCAGAAAAGGTTAACAAGAACAAAAAAAAAGGTTTTCAAGAGGTTAGAGAGAAAAAAGAGACAAACAAGAAGAGTGAGACGCACATCACCGTTAAATCAAAAAATCTGTTTGAAAAAGGTTCAGGAAAGTGAACAAAATAAAAAAAGGTGAAAGAGACAAACAAGGAGAGAGAGACGCACATCACCGTGTAAAAAAAGGTTATCTGTCAAAAAACAAAAGGTTAACAAGAACAAAATAAAAGGTTTTAAGAAGAAAGAGAGAGACAAAAAGGAGGGGAGAGAGAAGAGGTAATGAGAGAAAAAATCAGAAAGGTAAAGAGACAGAATAAAAGTGTTCAAGATGTAAGAGAGAAAGAAAGAACAAATAAAGAGAGAGAGACGTAAATCAAAAGATGTGAAAAAACAGAAAAATCGCCAAAATTAAAGTTTTTAATAGGTAGAAGAAAGAAAGTCAAACAAGAAAGAGAGAGAAATCGTGTAAATCAAAGATCTGTGAAAAGGTTCAGAAAAGTCACAAGAACAAAATAAAAGTTTTCAACAGGTAAGAGAGAAAGAGACAAACAAGAAGACAGAGATGCGCACATCACCGTGTAAATCAAAAAGATCTGTAAAAAAGGTTCAGGAAAAGGTTAACAAGAACAAAATAAAAGGTTTTCAAGAGGTAAGAGAGAAAGAAAGAGACAAACTAGGAGAGAGAAGCGACGCACATCACCGTGTGTAAAATCGAGGACTGTGAAAAAAGGTTCAGAAAAGTTAACCCCTACAAAAAATAAAAAGGTTTTCACCAAGTTAGAGAGATTAAATCAAAGATCTGACCAGAAAACTAGGTTCACAGTGTAAATGAAACATCTGTAAAAAAAGGTTCAGAAAGGTTAACAAGAACAAAATAAAAAGGTTTTCAAGAGGTAATAGAGAGAAAGAAAGAGACAAACAAGAAGAGAGACGCACATCACCACGTGGGAAATCAAAAGATATTGTGAGAAAAAGGGGGTTCACAAACAGTTAACAACTACAAAAAAAAGGTTTTCAAGAAGTTAGAGAAGAAAGAAAGAGACAAACAAGAGAGAGAGACGCACATCAACCGTAAATCAAAAGATCTGTGAAAAAAGGTTCAGGAAAGTTAACACAACTAAAATAAAAGGTTTTCAAAAGTTAGAGAGAGAAAGAAAGACACAAGAGACCAACAAGAGAGAGAGAGACGCACATCACCGTGTAAATCAAAAGATCTGTGAAAAAGGTTCAGAAAAGGTAACAACTACATAACAAAAAGGTTTTTCAAAGAGGGGCCTGTAAGAGAGAAAGAAAGAGAACAAACAAGGAGAGGAGAGACGCGTGACGAAAATCACCGTGTAAAATCAAAAAATCTGTAAAAAACGGTTCAGAAAAAAAAGTTAACAGACCAAAAAAAAAGGTTTTGAAAAGGTTTTCAAGAGTTTTAGAGAGAAAGAAAAAAGACAAACAAGGCAGGAGAGAGACGGCACATCACCGTGTAAATCAAAAGATCTGTGAAAAAAGGTTCAGAAAGGGGTAACAAGAACAAAAAAAAGGTTTTCAAGAGGTAAAGAGAGAAAGGAAAAAGACAAACTAGGAGGGAGACCGCACATCGCGTGTAAATAAATCTGAGGAAAAAGTTTTGCAAACGGTTACCCCTACAAAATAAAAGGTTTTCACAAGAGTAGGAGAAAGAAAGAGAAAACAAGGAAGTGAGGGCGACACATCACCGTGTAACATCAATACCTCTGTAAAAAAGGTTCAGCAAAGGATAACAAACTACAAAAAAAAGGTTTTCAAGAAGTTAGGGAGAACGAAAAGGAGAGACAACACAGGAGTGAGAGAGGCGCATCACCGTGTAATCAAAAGATCTGTGAAAAAGGTTGAGAAAAGGTTAACAAGAACAAAATGAAACGTTTTCAAGAGGTATAGAGAAAGAAATAAACAAACAAGGACATGGAGAGCGCATCACCGTGTAAATCAAAAGATCTGTGAAAAAAAGGTTCAGAAAGGTTAACAAGAAAAAATAAAACGGTTTTCAAATGGTAAGAGTGAAAGAAAGAGACAAACAATTAGAGAGAGGGCCGCACATCACCACGTAAATCAAAAGATCTGTGAAAAAAGGTTCACAAAAGGTTAACAAACAAAATGAAACGTTTCCGAGGTTTTAAAGGAAAAGAAAGAGACAAAAAGAGAAAGAGAGACCAGCACATCACCGTGTAATGTAAAAGATCCGTAAAAAAGGTTCAGAAAAGGCTAACAACAAATAAAAAATCTGTTTTTCAAGAGGTAAGAGAAAGAAAGAGACAAAAGAAGGACGCTGGAGAGACGCACCACGGTTGTAAATCAAAAGATCTGTAAAAAAAGGTTCAGAAAAGGTTAACATACAAAAATAAAAGGTTTTCAGAGGTTACGAGAGAAAGAAAGAGACAAACAAGGAGATGGAGAGAGACGGAGAGAGAGACGCACATCGGAGAGTTTGTAACTGTGTAAATCAAAAGATCTGTGCAAAAAGGTTTAAGAAAAGGTTAACAACCAAAAATAAAAGGTTTTCATGAGGTTTGAGAGAATGAAAGAGACAAACAAGGAGAGAGAGACGCACATCACTGTGTAAGCCAAAAGATCTGTGAAAAACGGTTCATAAAAGGTCAACAAAAACAAATGAAAGTTTTTAAGAATAAGAGAGAAAGAAAGAGACATACAAGGAGAGGGAAGATGCGTATCCCTCTTTAAATGAAAAGATCTGTGAAAAAAGGTTCAGAAAAGGTTAACAAGAATAAAATAAAGGTTTTCAAATGGTAAGAGTGAAAGAAAGAGACAAAACAATTAGAGAGAGTGCCGCACATCACCACGTAAATCAAAAGATCTGTGAAAAAAGGTTCAGGAAAGGTTAACAAAAATAAAATGAAACGTTTTCAGATGTTAAAGGGAAAGAAAGAGACAAAGAAGGAAAGGGAGACGCGCATCACCGTGTAAATGTAAAGATCCGTGAAAACAGGTTCAGAAAAGGCTAACAAGAATAAAAAATATGTTTTCAAGAGGTAAGAGAGAAAGAAAGAGACAAAGAAGGAGAGAGAGACGCACATGGCGGTGTAAATCAAAAGATCTGTGACAAAAGGTTCAGAAACGGTTAACCCCTACAAAATAAAAGGATTTCACCAAGAAAGAGAGAAAAGAAAGATACAAACAAGGAGAGAGAGACGCACATCACCGTGTAAATCAATACATCTGTTAAAAAGGTTCAGAAAAGGTTAACAACTACAAATAAAAGGTTTTCAAAAAGTTAGGGAGAACGAAAGAGACAAACAAGGGGAGGGAGACGCGCATCACCGTGTAAGTCAAAAGATCTGTGAAAAAAGGATCTGAAATGTTAAAAGAACAAAACAAAAGATTTTCAAGAGGTAAAAAAGAAAGAAATAGACAAACAAAGAGAGATAGACGCACATCGCGGTGTAAATCAAAAGATCTGGGAAAAAGGTTCAGAAACGGTTAATCCCTACAAAAAAAAGGTTTTCAAGAAGTTAGAGAGAACGAAAGAGACAAACCAGGAGAAGGAGACGCACATCGTGGCGTAATAGAAAGGATCTGTGAAAAAATGTTCAGAAAAGGTTAACAAGAACAAAAAAAAGGTTTTCAAGAAGGTATAGAGAAAGAAAGAGATAAACAAGTAGAAGGAGACGCATCACCGTGTAAACCAAATGATCTTTGAAAAAAGGTTCAGAAAAGGTTAACAAGTACAAAAAAATGGTTTTCAACAAGTTAGAGAGAATGAAAGAGACAAACAAGGAGATGGAGACGCACATCACCGTGTAAATCAAAAGATCTGGGAAAAAAGTTTCAGAAAAGGTCAACAAGAACAAAAAAAGGTTTTCAAGAAGTTAGAGAGAAAGATAGAGACAAACAAGGAGAAGGAGTCGGGCATCACCGTATAAATCAAAAGGTCAGTGAAAAAAGGTTCAGAAAGAGTAACAAGAACAAAAAAAAAGGTTTTCAAGAAGTTAGAGGGAAAGAAAGAGACAAACAAGGAGAGAGAGGCGGACATCACCGTTTCAATCAAAAGATCTCTGAAAAAAGGCTCACAAAAGGTTAACAACTACAAAACTAAAGGTTTTCAAGACGTATGCATCACCATGTCAACCTAAAGATCTGGGAAAAAAGGTTCACAAAAGGTTAACTACAAAATAAAGGTTTTGAAGAGGTAAGAGAGAGAGAAAGAGACAAACAAGAGAGAGAGATGCACATAAAGGTGTTAATCAAAAGATCTGAGAAAAAAGGTTCAGAAAAAGGTAACACCTACAAAATAAAAGGTTTTCAAGAAGTTAGAGAGAAAGAAAGAGACAAACAAGGAGAGGGAGACGCGCATTACCGTGTAAAAGAAAAGATCTGTGAAAAAAGGTTCAGAAAATGTTAACAAGAACAAAATAAAGGTTTTGAAGAGGTAAGAGAGACAGAAAGAGACAAACAAGAGAGAGAGATGCACATCGCAGTGTTAATCAAAAGATCTTGAGAAAAAAGGTTCAGAAAAAGTTAACACCTACAAAATAAAAGGTTTTCAAGAAGTTAGAGAGAAACAAAGAGACAAACAAGGAGAGGGAGACGCGCATTACCGTGTAAAAGAAAAGATCTGTGAAAAAAGGTTCAGAAAATGTTAACAATGAAAGGCGGTTTAATGGCTAACAAGCAGTAAAAGCGAGAGGCGGGAAGCAGCGCAGTCTGTTCCAGGTGAACCGGATAGGGGATCGCTGATCTGACCACAAGGACGCACAGAGATGATGCCAGCTTGATTCTTCCGGCACATACCCGAACAGGGATTGGACGATCGAGGTCCGTTAGTCCTTTCACTTCTCTTCATTACAATCACCCTCCGCCGAAGAGAGAGCCACCCTGGCGACCTACGGTGAGTGCAGCACAAGGGGATCGTAATAGGGCTTTAAGCGAGAGACGTGAACAGTTTCGCGGCCGCGACGGCGAAGGTCTTCCGTTGGCTTCAGTGGTTCTACAATGTAGTTAACGGGGGAGGAAGAATCGATGACACGGTAGGGGCCATGATATTTAGAAAGGAGGTTTGAGGAGAGACCAGGAGTGGCAGACGGTATCCACAGCCAAACGAGATCGCCAGCACTGTAAGAAGTCGATGAGTGCTCCTGGTCATGACGGTGCTTCTGTTGAGCTTGGTCGTTCGATGTAAACGAACGTGCGAGCAGGCGGCACTCTTCTGCATGGCGCGTCGCGTCGGAAAGGAGATGGCATTCGGATGGATCAGGGCTGTAGGGAAGGATGGTATCCATTGTACACGATGGCTCCCGTCCGTATAACAAAAAGAAAGGTGAAAAACCTGTAGTGGTCTGCACGGCCGTGTTGTAAGCGAACGTTACGAACGGTAGCACGGAGTCCCAGTTCGAATGGTCGGGCGCGACATACTTTGCGATCATGTCCCCAAGCGTGCGGTTGAATCTTTCTGCCAGTCAATTGGTTTGGGGATGGTAGGCGGATGTGGTGCGGTGCACAATTTTGCATTCTGCGAGGAGCGCTTCGATGGCCTGAGAGAGGAATACACGCCCCCTATCGCTTAGGAGTTCCCGTGGTGCACCGTGGCGTAGGACGAGGGAGTGCAGAATGAATGCACCAACCTCACGTGCCGTGGAAGCGGGAAGCGCTGCTGTTTCGGCATAGCGGGTTAGGTAATCTACTGCCAGAATTATCCACCGGTTACCAGAAGAAGAGTATGGCAGTGGGCCGTAAAGATCAATGCCAACGCGCTCATATGGACGAACGGGGCACGGCAGGGGCTGCAGCGGGCCGGCTGGCTTGGGGACAGGCGACTTACGTCGTTGACAATCAGTACAGGCACGAACAAATCTTCGCACAAAGCTGTACATACCACGCCAGTAGTATCTTTGACGAAGTCGGGTATAGGTCTTCAAGAGTCCCGCGTGAGCACTCTGCGGATCATTGTGGTAAGCGGCACACACCTCCACGCGGAGATTCCGTGGAACCACAAGGAGCCACTTGCGGCCGTCCGGCATGTAGTTGCGGCGGTAGAGGAGGTTGTCGCGAATGGCAAAGTGAGCAGCCTGGCGACGCAGGGCCCTAGGCTGAGGAAGGGTCGACGGTGAAGACAGAAAGTTGACGATAGTAGCGATCCATGGATCTTCTTTCTGCTGGGAAGCCATGTGTGAGAGAGACAGCGACGACAAGGTAGAGTCCGTTGTGCTGAGGTGTGCCGTATCAGCGGACACCGGGGAGCGAGAGAGGGCGTCGGCGTCAGAATGCTTGCGGCCGGATCGATACATAACACGAATGTCGAATTCTTGTAGACGGAGGGCCCAACGAGCAAGTCGTCCCATGGGGTCTTTGAGAGACGACAGCCCGCACAATGCGTGGTGGTCGGTGACAACTGCAAAGGGGCGGCCATAAATATAGGGGCGGAATTTGGTGAGCGCCCACACTATGGCCAAGCATTCCTTTTCGGTCACGGAATAATTTCGCTCGGCCTTGGTGAGAGTTCGACTTGCATACGCTACAACGTATTCGTCGTAGTTGGGCTTCCGTTGGGCAAGCACTGCACCGAGACCGACGCCACTGGCGTCAGTGTGCACCTCCGTAGGAGCTGCTGGGTCGTAATGCCGGAGGATAGGTGGTGAGATTAACAGGCGTCGCAAGGAAGAAAATGCTTCATCACAATCCGGGGACCACGCAGAAAGAGCGTTATCACCGTTCAGCAGTCTTGTTAGGGGCGAAACGATGGTAGCGAAATTTCTGACGAAGCGTCGGAAATAGGAACAGAGCCCGATGAAGCTCCGGAGGGTTTTCAAGGAAGTCGGCTTCGGAAAGTTGGCGACAGCACGTAGCTTATCGGGATCAGGCGACACACCATCTTTTGAAACAACATGGCCTAGAATAGTCAACTTGCGCGCACCAAAACGACACTTCTTTAAGTTTAGTTGGAGGTCGGCAGCGGTGAGACACGCCAAGATCTTGTGGAGACGAGTTAGGTGTGTGTCAAAATCAGGAGAAAAATACGACGACGTCATCTAAGTAACAAAGGCATATATGCCACTTGAGACCACGCAAGATGTTATCCATCATTCTCTCGAATGTGGCAGGTGCGTTACATAAGCCAAATGGCATGACGTTAAATTCATATAAACCGTCCGGGGTAAAAAATGCGGTCTTGGGGCGGTCCGATTCCGCAACCGGCACTTGCCAGTAGCCCGAGCGCAAATCAAGGGACGAGAAGAATTCTGCACCGTGTAAACAATCGACCGCGTCGTCGATGCGAGGGAGCGGATAAACGTCCTTGCGGGTAATTTTGTTTAGGCGGCGGTAGTCAACACAGAAGCGCAAAGACCCATCCTTTTTTGTCACGAGGACCACGGGCGACGACCATGGGCTTTGGGACGGCCGAATGACGCCGCGCTGTAGCATGTCATCCACGTGCTCACTAATAACACCACGTTCCGGCCCCGACACACGGTAGGGTCGTTGTCGCAAGGGAGCATGATCGCCTGTGTCGATGTGATGGGTGACTGTTGACGTTTTACCCAACGGAGCTTGTGCACAGTCAAAGGAAGAACGGAACTTGTTAAGAAGGGCGAGAAGCTGCGTGCGCTGTGTGGGATCCAAATCGGCGTCCAGGGACTGCTTGAACACGTCGGCGGACAGTGAAGCGTCGGTAGAAATGGACGAGTCCAGGGCAGTGAGCGAAAGCGCAGCGGGATCATCGCAAACGTCGAAGCGGCTGATGGAGCGCATAGCTTCAACATGGCCAATTGACTCTCCATGGAGCAGGCTGCTCTGCAAAAGGTACCAGCGAAAGTTGCCGAGCGACCTCTTCCCGGACGAAGTTCTTAATCCTCATCTCAAGCGATGCTTGTTCAGAACTGAAGGATAAACTTGACAGCTCTACGCCCGTCCCGAGCGACTGTCAAACAAAACTCCTCTGCCGCCACAGCTCATCATAGCTTTGGCAGAGCTTAATTATCTCAGCCACGGTCTTTGGGTCTTTGGACATCAACATCTGAAACGCGTCGTCTTCAATTCCTTTCAGTATGTGCCGAATCTTTTCTTGCTCAGACGTATCCATGTTGATACGCCTGCAGAGATCCACAACCTCTTCGATATAACTTGTGAAATTCTCGCCGGGCTGCTGCGCGCGTACGCGAAGACACTGTTCAGCGTGCAGTTTCCGCACCTCTGGCCTGTCGAACGCCTCTGCGAAGAGGGTTTTGAATTCGCCCCACGTTTTGATGGTCCTGCCATTGTTCCGAAACCAGACCTCAGCCACTTCCCTAAGGTAATACTCGACATTGCTCAGCTTAGCTTTGTCATCCCACTTGTTGTAGACGCTCACTCGCTCGAATGTGGACAACCAATCCTCGGCATCATAATTACCTTTGCCGGTGAAAAAGGGCGGGTCACGCTGACGGATGGTGCCGGCACAGATGACCGTTGGCACCGGCGATGGTGGCTGTTGGCCTACGTCGACGGGGTTGACGGGCATTGGTACGGTGCGGTTGCGAAGCTCCAGGTTGGTTCACCTCGTACCCAGCTCCTCCACCACTTGAAAGGCGGTTTAATGGCTAACAAGCAGTAAAAGCGAGAGGCGGGAAGCAGCGCAGTCTGTTCCAGGTGAACCGGATAGGGGATCGCTGATCTGACCACAAGGACGCACAGAGATGATGCCAGCTTGATACCCGAACAGGGATTGGACGATCGAGGTCCGTTAGTCCTTTCACTTCTCTTCATTACAACAAGAACAAAATAAAAGGTTTTCAAGAGGTAAGACAAAGAAATAGACAAACAATGAGAGATAGACGCAAATCGCGGTGTAAATAAAAGATCTGGGAAAAAAGGTTCAGAAACGGTTAATCCCTACAAAATAAAAGGTTTTCAAGAAGTTAGAGAGAAAGAAAGAGACAAACAAGGAGATGGAGACGCACATCACCGTGTAAATGAAAGGATCTGTGAAAAAAGGTTCAGAAAAGGTTAACAAGAACAAAAAAAAAATTTCAAGAGGTTAGAGAGAAACAGAGAAAAACAAGGAGAAAGACACGCGCATCACCGTGTAAATAAAAAGATCTGTGAAAAAAGGCTCACAAAAGGTTAACAACTACAAAATAAAAGGTTTTCAAGAGGTATGACAAAAAGAAAGAAACAAACAAGGAGAGAGAGACGCACATCACCGTGTAAATCAAAAGATCTGTGAAAAAAGGTTCAGAAAAAGTAACAAGACCAAAAAAATGTTTTCAAGAAGATAGAGAGGAGAAAGAGACAAACAAGGAGAGAGAGACGCGCATCACCATGTCAATCAAAAGATCTGTGAAAAAAGGTTCACAAAAGGTTAACAACTACAAAATAAAAGGTTTTCAAGAGGTATGAGAGAAAGAAAGAGACAAACAAGGAGAGAGAGACGCACATCACTGTGTAAATCAATACATCTGTAAAAAAAGGTTCAGAAAAGGTTTACAACTACAAAATAAAAGGTTTTCAAGAGGTTAGGGAGAACGAAAGAGACAAACACAGAAAGAGAGACCCACATCACCATGTAAATCAATAGATCTGTGAAAAAATGTTAAGAAAAGGTTAACAAAAACAAAATGAACGTTTTTAAGAATGAGAGAGAAAGAAAGAGACAAACAAGGAGAGGAAGATGCGAATTAACTCTGTAATTGAAAAGATCTGTGAAAAAAGGTTCAGAAAAGGTTAACAAGAACAAAAAAGCAGGTTTTCAAGAGGTAGAGAGAAAGAAAGAGACAAACAAGGAGATGGAGACGCACATCACCGTGTAAATCAAAAGATCTGAGAAAACAGGTTCAGAAAAGGGTAACAAGAACAAAAAAAAAGGTTTTCAAGAAGTTAGAGAGAAAGAAAGAGACAAACAAGGAGAGAGAGAGAGACGCACATCACAACGTAAATCAAAATATCTGTGAAAAAAGGTTCAGAAAAGGTTAACAAGAACAAAATGAAACGTTTTCAAGAAGTTAGAGAGAAAGAAAGGGACAAACAAGGACAGGGAGACACGCATCACCGTGTAAATAAATATATCCGTGAAAAAAGGTTCAGAAAAGGTTAACAAGAATAAAATAAAGGTTTTCTAGAGGTAAGAGAGAAAGAAAGAGACAAACAAGGAGAGAGAGATGCTCATCGCGGTGTAAATCAAAAGATCTGTGACAAAAGGTTCAGAAACGGTTAGCCCCTAGAAAATAAAAGGTTTTCAACAAGTTAGAGAGAAAGAAAGAGACAAACAAGGAGAGAGAGACGCATATCACCATGTAAATTAATACATCTGTAAAAAAAGGCTCAGAAAAGGTTAAGAACTACAAACTAAAAGGTTTTCAAGAAGTTGGAGAGAATGAAAGAGACAAACAAAGAGAGAGAGACGCACATCACTGTGTAAGCCAAAAGATCTGTAAAAAACGGTTCATAAAAGGTCAACAAAAACAAAATGAAAGTTTTTAGAATAAGAGAGAAAGAAAGAGACAAACAAGGAGAGGAACAAGCGTATCACTCTGTAAATTAAAAGATCTGTGAAAAAAGGTTCAGAAAAGGTTAACAAGAACAAAAAAAAAGGTTTTCAAGAGGTAAGAGAGAAAGAAAGAGACAAACAAGGAGAGAGAGACGCACAACGAGGTGTATATCAAATGATCTGTGAAAAAAGGTTCGGAAACGGTTTATCCTTGCAAAATAAAAGGTTTTTAAGAAGTTAGAGAGAAAGAAATAGACAAACAAGGAGATGGAGACGCAACTCACCGGGTAAATCAAAACATCGGTGAAAAAAGGTTCAGAAAAGGTTAACAAGAAAAAAAATTTTTCAAGAAGTTACAGAGAAAGAAAAGACAAACAAAGATACAAGCAAAAGATCTGTGAGAAAAGGTTCAGAAATGGTTAACAAAAACAAAATGAAACGTTTTCAAGAAGTTAGAGAGAAAGAAAGAGACAAACAAGGAAAGGGAGACGGGCATCACCGTGTAAATGGAAAGATCCATGAAAACAGGATCAGAAAAGAATAACAAGAACAAAAAAAAGGTTTTCAAGAGGTACGAGAGACAGAAAGAGACAAACAAGGAGAGAGAGACGCACATCGCGGTGTAAATCAAGAGATCTGTGAAAAAAGGTTCAGAAACGGTTAACCCCTACAAAATAAAAGGTTTTCAAGAAGTTAGAGACAAAGAAAGAGACAAACAAGGAGACGGGGACGCGCATCACCGTGTTAAAGAAAAGATCTGTGAAAAAAGGTTCAGAAAATGTTAACAAGAGCAAAATAAAAGGTTTTCAAGAGGTAAGACAAAGAAATAGACAAACAAAGAGAGATAGACGCACATCGCAGTGTAAATAAAAGATCTTGGAGAAAAGGTTCAGAAACGGTTAATCCCTACAAAATAAAAGGTTTTCAATAAGTTAGAGAGAAAGAAAAAGACAAACAAGGAGACGGAGACGCACATCACCATGTAAAAGATGGGATCTGTGAAAAAATGTTCAGAAAAGGTTAACAAAAACATAAAAAAAGATTTTCAAGAGGTTAGAGAGAAAGAAAGAGACAAACAAGGAGAAGGAGACGCGCAACACCATGTTAATCAAAAGATCTGTGAAAAAGGTTCAGAAAAGGTTAACGAGAACAAAAAAAAGGTTTTCAACAAGTTAGAGAGAAACAAAGTGACAAACAAGGAGATGGAGACGCACATCACCACGTAAAACAAAATATCTGTGAAAAAAGGTTCAGAAAAGGTTAACAAGAACAAAATGAAACGTTTTTAAGAAGTTAGAGAGAAAGAAAAAGACAAACAAGGAGAGGGAGATGCGTATCACTCTGTAAATGAAAAGATATGTGAAAAAAGGTTCAGAAAAGGTTACCAAGCACAAAAAAAAGGTTTTCAAGACGTAAGAGAGAAAGAAAAAGACAATCAAGGAGACAAACAAAAGATCTGTGAAAAAAGGTTCAGAAATGGTTAACAAAAACAAAATGAAACGTTTTCAAGAAGTTTGAGAGAAAGAAAGATTCAAACAAGGAGAGGGAGACGCACATCACCGTATAAATGAAAGGATCTGTGAAAAAAGGTTCAGAAAGGGTAACAAGAACAAAAAAAGGTTTTCAAGAGGTAAGAGAGAAAGAAATAGACAAACAAAAAAAATCCCGCCAATCTACCCCGTGAATATGGTTGGAAAGCAAAGCTGTAAACCGCACCCATAACGATTACCCATGCGACGTCACTTAAATTCACTCACATCGCTCTACAAATAGTAAAACGAGAGAGAAGTGAAATGCAATTATTCACGCCATTTATTACTTCAAAGAGATATTCTTGGTAAGCTTAAATCAAATCATGATGCATGAATGGTGTTTGGTTGAGTTGTATTGGTGTAGCACAAGAGTGGAAACTTTTTTTTATAAAATAAAAGTAAGCTCCAACCCGGTCCGGTGTTAGACGATCTGACTTCTCCGTCTCTGCGCTGCGGACGAAGGCGACGAGATTTGCGGCAGAGAAGGAGGAGGACAAGGAAGAAATGCTTCTGTTCAGATTTCTGAACGGCCCAGAGTGCAGCTCTGGGGAGCGATTCCTTCTTCTGTGGGGCCCATGTGGAGTCCGCGCGGCCTGTATTCTGTCCACCCGCTGAAGCTGGGTAGGTAGAGAGGGCCTGGACAGCAGCATCTCCCATTGCTCTTGTTGGGTAGTTGACGGAAAGAGAGGAGGGTGCTCAGGGCTAAAGTCGCACACCCCGAATACGGGGCGGAGTATTCCTACTTCTGAGCAAAATTTACATTCAGCGGCGTAGCGATTGAAGACGCGTAGCGAAGCGAAGTGTAGCGAAGACGTGTAGCGAAGTGAAGACGCGTAGGCTGTGGGAAGGAGCCCGGATTGTATGAGCCGTAGGGTTGTTTGTTGTTCTCTGGAAAGGTCAGGGTAAAGCGAAGGTACGGTCTGCCTCAGAAGGCGATAATGCTGGGTTATCTCCCTGAACGTGACAAGCGAGTGACTGTCCGCGTGCAGCTCCATAGCACGGGAGGTAAAAGCGCAGGCTTGTTGGGTGGGCGTATTTGTTTCCCTCCATTGAAGCGTGACGGGGTGGCCAGATGAGCTGAATGGAACCGTTTGGGGAGTGTTTTTTTAGCACGCGCAGTGCAGGTCAGGACACCCAACCCGACTGGTAATTCCAGTAGGCTTGCTGGGAATCGGGGACTACCCTCCGAACCCCTGATTCAGTGAGAGCCAAGGTGATGGCTTCCTCTGCCTCTTCTGCTGCCGTCATTTCTTGGGTCCTAAGCGAGGTAAACGCAAGGAGGTTGGTTCTGGGGGTAGCCATGATGATGGCGTATTACGGCCCTCGATGTTTGGAGGCGTTTGTGTAGATAACTGCATCATCCCCACCCATGGTGGTGTTTAGCGCTTGAGCCCGTGGTTAATGGTGACCCTCGTCATGTGAGGGGTTCATATTTCTAAGCAAAGGGAGCATCTTTAGTTTCAGTCGCCAAGAGTCTGGGAGTACGTCTAGCGGAGTGACATTCTGGGCTGCCCAGCCAATCTGGTGAAGAATGCGGTTACCCACCGCAGTTCTGAGTCGGACCTTCTGGTTAGAAAGATGGCCTTCTATCAGCTCTTCCACCGTGTTGTGGAGCCCCGCGCTAAGCAGCCTCTGTGTGGACGCACTCATGAGAAGACCAATGGCCTGCTCAACCGCCTTTCTAATCATTATACAAATCATCTTTATGTCCTCCTTGTCGAGAAGAAGACAGGGGGTTGATGTAAGTGGCTCTCGAGAGGATAAAAGCTTCAATTAATCGAGGTACCGGATTCCTTTAGGCCTCGCTTCTTGGTGGCAACTCGCCTGATCATGTGTGTGATTTGATGAATGCTGTTTTTTAGGCGCTGCAAGGAGACGTCATGCTTGGTGTTAGCCTCGAGATGTAGGCCCAGGACCTTGATGCTGGGGCTTGGAGTGATGGCCTGGTCATCAAGGAGTATTTGAATGTATTCCTTGATTTGGCGTGAGGGCGGACGACAAGGAGCTGTGATTTTTTACGTGAACACTGGAGGCCACAGGCTTTAGCACATATGGCGTACTAGAAGTGAGATGCCATGGATTGGTGTGAGCTTCCTTTAATTTTTGTAACTCGTCGCACATGAGCAAGGTGCACACAGGGCCGTAGACGGGCTTGAGTGGTCCCGTGACGCTTTCACGTGGCATTCAGCGAGAACGCAGGGGGTAAAACCGTAGATGTGCTTGGTGAGTATACACCACCTGTCTCCCCCTCTTCGCGTGGGCTCGTAGCTAAATCGGCAAGACAACGGGCTCTCGCTTTGTTGGTCTATTAGTTCCAGGTTCGATTCCCAGCGGTTCCAGTAAATTATTTTATTTGTTCGCTGGAGTTTTCTGGTGACACCAACGGTCGCGAAAGAACCCTTGGGGGGTAGAGGTAAAAAGGTTTGCTTTAAAAGAGATAGACGCACATCGTGGTGTAAATCAAAAGATCTGGGAAAAAAGGTTCACAAACGGTTAACCCCTGCAAAGTAAAAGGTTTTCACCAAGTTAAAGAGAAAGAAATAGACAAACAAGGAGAGAGAGACGCACATCGCCGCGTAAATCAATACATCTGTAAAAAAAGGTTCAGAAAGAGTTAACTACAAAATAAAAGGTTTTCAAGAAGTTAGGAGTAGTAGTAAAGCTTTTATTTGGGGAAGGGAGGGCTAAAGCCACTTGGTGGGGAAAATGGGATATGAAGGAGGGGATTACACAGGTTTCTTCAGTTCCAAGCACTTTTTCTTCTATTCACTGACTGTTCGGAGGCTTCGCCGGGGTCGCCCTTCGTCAGACTACTCGCGACAGACCACTTTTGGTTGCAAATTTGCCTATTTCGTGTAATAAAGACTTATCTAGTGCGGTATGGGCTTCTTGGTGTATGGTGTTTAGATCAATGTGTCGAATGTTGTCTGAACGATGTGCATCGAAGAATGGGCATACACATACTAAGTGGTGAAGGTCTGCTTTGGTGTTCGTGTTACAGTAGGGACAATGTGGGGGTGAGGGTGTTGTGGGGCCCTTTGTCCACTTCTGAATGATATGTGGGGTGTAAGCTGCATTGGCGCAAATCTTGTTGATGAATACTTCTTCGGCTCTTGTTAATGAGGGCATGTTAGCAAGGTAACCAGATGGTGTCACTTGTTCGTACTGACATTTCTTGCGCCTCTTGAGTCGCTGGATGAGTAGGGCAGGTGAAGTAGCCGAGGTATAAACCAGCGGAGGGGTAACGTTAAGACTCTCCTGCGCCGCTGCGTGAGCGGCCTGGTTTCCTGGGCTGGCCTCTTCATGACCCGGTGTCCAGTCGATTCGGATGTTCACTTTCTGGCTCTTTAGTAGTTCCTTAAGCAGTAATATGGAGTTAACAAGTGGGTTGAGTGAAAGGGGTTTTCGTAGTTCTCGGATTGCTGCGAATGAATCTGTCAAAATGCGCACGTTGTGCGGTGGTTTAAAGTCGATTTCGTAGCAGATGTGGTTAATCGTGCTGTTTATGGCGTGTAGTTCTCCTTCTAATGCGGTTCCATCGTTTTGGTTGAAAGATATCTGCCCGTTAAAAGATGAATTTTCGGGGCATGTCCATGCTGCACCGATATGTGTGGGAGTCACGCTTGTATCCGTGAAGATATCAATTTCATTTGGCAGTTTAGACGCCATCAGGTAGTGAATACGTTGAGATCGGGTTGCTGGAAGAGCCCGTGGGATTGGCTTGCTGAGGTGGCTTTCGATGTTGTTTGATATCGACCAGGGTGCAAGGGGGATGGGTAGCTCAATTGGTGGTGTGGGTTTTTGTTCGTCCCATGCCGTGAGGAGCAATCCTTGGCGGGTGAGACCTCGTTTGCGGTCTGCTTGGTCTTTTGTTTCTTTCATCACAGTAACGATGGGAGGAAGTGCCACTGCCTGCTCAAGGGCTGCCTTTTTTGTGTGTATTGGGAGGCCCGTTATGGTACGCAATGTGGCCCTGTGGAGCACCTGAATGTGTTTGGTGTTGGTCTTATTCAACTCATAGACAGGGGCTCCGTAAGCTAGAGTGCCAATTGCGACCGCACGTGCCATCGTTAGGCAGGCTTTTTGATTCGCCCCTCCGTGTTTGTTGGAGAGGCGTTAGGAAGAACGAAAGTAATAAACGAGGAGAGGGAAACGCGCATCACCGTGTAAATCAAAAGATCTGTGAAAAAAGGCTCACAAAAGGTTAACAACTACAAAAAAAAAAAGTTTTCAACGGGTAAAAGAGAATGAAAGAGACAAACAAGAAGAGAGAAACACACATCACCGTGTAAATCAAAAGATATGTGAAAAAGGTTCAGGAAAAGTAAACAAGAACAAATAAAGGGTTTTCAAAAGGTAAGAGAGAAAAAAAAGATAAATAGAGAAAGAGGCACATCACCGTTTAAATCAAAAGATCCGTCAAAAAAGGTTCACAAAAGGTTAACAACCGAAACAAAGGTTTTGAAAATGTGAGAGAGAAAGAAAGAGACAAACAAGGAGATGGAGACGCTGATCACCGTGTAAATCAAAAGATCTGTAAAAAAAGGTTCAGAAAGATTAACAACTATGTTGCGTCCGCACAGCCGTGGATGGCTGCCGACGATTTATTACAACTGAAGAGGTTGGAACATAGGCAGTAGTTCGGGCGTTGGAGACAGCACTGGCCAGCGTTCGACACGTGAGGCACGCTCGTGCCACAGAGCCCAGTGCCTCTCTCGCGCGCACATCATCGTTGTCGTCTTCTGGCGACATATCAATTCTTCCCCCCTTAGAGAAAACAGTAAACAAAGTCTCCATAGCGATCTGGAGGCCGCCTAGCCTCGGCTGGTCGCAGTTGCCGGGTGGTCTTTGCTTTAGACGTTGAGGTCGATGGCTGGGAGGAAACATCTGGAGTATCCAGCGAGTCCGGTAACAGTGGAACAGCAGAACTCGACGGCCTCTCTTGCGCTGTGTCAGCGAAATCGTCTGCTGTGCTCCAGTCCGTGGGTGTCCTGCTCTGGCTCGCTTTCCTGATGTGGTTCAGATGACGGCGAACCTTTCTAAGGGCGCTTTTTACCACCCAGGATCGTGGTCCGACGCGGCGCAGAATTTCGCCATCAATCCAATCTGTCTTTCTTAAGAACTGTCGTATGAGCACCCTTTCCCCTTCTTCGAAACGACGTGATTGTTTCAGCGTCGGCTGGTGATCAGAGGTCTGCGTTTCCTTCTCTGGCTTGAGCAGATCGAGGGGACATAAAAGTTCGCGGCTAAACATCGCTCTCGCCGGTGTCATTCCTGTGGCTGTGTGCACCGTCGTGTGCTGCCTATACAGGAAATTTGCAAGTCTGCACTGTATGGAGTAGTGTTTATCCATTAAGAGGGCTCTCTTCAGTTCTGCCAGGTACCGTTCTGCCTGCCCGTTTGTTGCAGGGTGATACGCTGGGACGTCATAGCTTGTATGCCATTTGCTGCGTTGCCAAATTGTTGCGTCCGCACAGCCGTAGATGGCTGCCGACGATTTATTACAACTGAAGAGCTTGGAACATATGCAGTAGTTCGGACGTTGGAGACAGCACTGGCCAGCGTTCGACACGTGAGGCACGCTCGTGCCACAGAGCTCAGTGCCTCTCTCGCGCGCACATCATCGTTGTCGTCTTCTGGCGACATATCAAACTACAAATATAAATGGTTTTCAATGAAAGGTTTGCATTGGTTAGAGATAAAGAACGAGACAAACAAGGAGAGAGAGACGCACATCACCGCATAAATCAAAAGATATGTGAAAAAATGTTCATAAAAGGTTAACTAGAACAAAATAAAATGTTTTCAAGAGGTTTGAGAGAAAGAAAAAGACAAACAAGGAGAGAGAGATGCACATAACCGCGTAAATCAAAAGATCTCTGAAAAGCGGTTAATATAAGTGCAACAAGAACAAAATGAAAGGTTTTTAAGAATTAAGAGAGAAAGAAAGAGACAAACAAGAAGAGGGAGACGCGCATCTCCGTGTGAATCAAAAGAACTGTGAAAAACGTTTCAGAAAAGCTTAACTAGAAAAAAAGAAATGTTTTCAAGAGGTTGAGAGAAAGAAAAAGACAAACAAGGAGAGAGAGATGCACATAACCGCGTAAATCAAAAGATCTCTGAAAAGCGGTAAATATAAGGGCAACAAGAACAAAATGAAAGGTTTTTAAGAATTAAGAGAGAAAGAAAGAGACAAACAAAGACAGAGAGACGCACATCACCGCGTAAATCAAAAGATCCGTGAAAAAAGGTTCATAAAAGGAAATAAGAACAAAATGAAAGGTATTCAAGAGGTAAGAGGGAAAGAAAGAGACAAACAAGGAGAGAGAGACACACATCACCACGTAAATGAAAAGATCTGGGAAAAAAGTTTCAGAAAAAGTAAACAAAAACAAAAAAAAAGTTTTCAAGAGGTTACAAAGAAAGAACGAGACAAACAAGGAGAGAGAGACGCACATCACCGTGTAAATGAAAAGATCTGAGAAAAGAGGTTCAGAAAAGGTTAACTGCTATAAAATAAAAGGTTTTCAAGAGGTTACAGAGAAAGAGAAAAACAGACAGAGACGCACATCAACGTGTAAATCAAAATATCCATGAAAAGAGGTTCAGAAAAGACTAACTGCAAAATAAAAGGTTTTTAACTGGTTAGACAGAAAGAAAGAGAAAACAAGGGACAGAGAGACGCACATCACAGGGTAAATCAAAAGATCTGTGAAAAAAGGTTCAGAAAAGGTTACCAAATATAAAATAAAAGGTTTGTAAAAGGTTAGCGAGAAAGAAAGAGACAAACAAGGAGAGAGATAGACGCACATCACGGAGTAAATCAAAAGATCTGTGCAAAAAGGTTAAGAAGAGGTTAACAACCGAAAAAAAAAAGATTTTCACAAGGTAAAAGAGAAAGAAAGAAACAAGCAAGGAGAGACAGGCGCAGATCCCCGTTTAAATCAAAAGATATGGGGAAAAAGGATCAGAAATGGTAAACAACCGAAAATAAAGGTTTTTAAAAGGTAAGAGAGAAAAAAAGCGACAAATAAGGAGAGAGAGACGCACATCACAGTGTAAATCAAAAGATCTGTGAAAACAGGTTCAGAAAAGGTTAACAACTACAAAATAAAAGGTTTTCAAGAGTTAAGAGAGAGAGAAAGAAAGAGACATACAAGGAGACAGAGACGCACATCACCGTGTACATCTACAGATCTGTGAAAAACGGTTCAGAAAAGGTTAACAAGAACAAAACAAAAGGTTTTCAAGAGGTTATAGAGAAAGAGACAAACAAAGAAAGAGAGACAAGGAGACAGAGATGCACATCACCATGTAAATCAAAGGATCTTGAAAAAATGCTCATAAAAGGTAAACAACTACAAAATAAAAGGTTTTCAAGAGGTTAGAGAGAAAGAAAGAGACAAACAAGAAGAGAGAGACGCACATCACAGTGTAAATCAAAAGATCTGTGAAAAAAGGTTAAGAAATGGTTAACAACCAAAAATTAAAGGTATTCATGAGGTTTGAAAGAATGAAAAAGACAAACAAAGACAGAGAGACGCCCATCACTGTGTGAGCCAAAAGATCTGTGAAAAAGGTTCATAAATGGTCAACAAGAACAAAATGAAAGGTTTTTAAGAGTAAGAGAGAAAGAAAGATACAAACAAGGAGAGGGAGACGCACATTACCGTGTACATAAAAAGAATCTGTGAAAAAAGGTTCAGAAATGGTTAACAACTACAAAATAAAAGGTTTTCAAGAGGTTATAGAGAAAGAAAGACACAAACATGAAGAGAGAGAGGCACATCACCGTGTAAATCAAAAGATCTGTGAAAAAAGGTTCAGAAAAGGTTAACTAGATCAAAATAAAAGGTTTTAAGAGGTTAGAGAGAAAGAGAAAAGCGGACAGAGACGCACATCAACGTGTAAATCAAAATATCTGTGAAAAAAGGTGCAGAAAAGGTAAACAAACACAAAAAAAGGTTTTCAAAACGTTAGAGAGAAAGAGAGACAAACAAGGGACAGAGAGACGCACATCACTGTGTAAGCCAAAAGATCTGTGAATAAAGGTTCATAAAAGGTCAACAAGAACAAAATGAAAGGTTTTTAAGAGTAAGAGAGAAAGAAAGAGACAAACAAGAAGAGAAGACACACATCACCATGTAAATGAAAGATCGGTGAAAAAAAGTTCAGAAATGTTTACCACTACAAAATAAAACGTTTTCAAGAGGTAAGAGAGAAAGAAAGAGACAAACAAGGAGCGAGGGACGCATATCACTGTGTAAATCAAAAGATCTGTGAAAAAAGGTTCAGAAAAGCTTAAGAAGAACAAAATAAAAGGTTTTCAATAGGTTATAGAGAAAGAAGGAGACAAACAAGGAGAGAGAGACGCATTTCACGTGTAAATCAAAAGATATGTGAAAAAAGGTTCACAAAAGTTTAACTAGAACAATATAGAAGGTTTTCAAGAGTTTAGAGACAAAGAGAAAAACGGACAGAGACGCACATCAACGTGTAAATCAAAATATCTGTGAAAAAAGGTGAACAAGAAAAGGTTAACAAGAAATGAAAAGGTTAACAAGAATAAAATAAAAGGTTTTCAAGAGCTTAGAGAGAAAGAGACAAACAAGAAGAGAAAGACGCACATCACTGTTTAAATCAAAAGCTCTTTGAAAAAGGTTCAGGAAAGCTTAACAAGAACAAAATAAATGGTTTTCAATAGGTTATCGAGAAAGAAAGAGACAAACAAGGAGAGAGAGAGACGCACATCACCACCTAAATCAAAAGATCTGTGAAAAAAGATTCATAAAAGGTTAACAAGAACAAAATGAAAGGTTTTCAAGAGGTAAGAGGAAAAAAAAGGGACAAAAAAGGAGAGAGAGACGCACATCACCGCTTAAATGAAAAGATCTGTGAAAAAAGGTTCAGAAAAGGTTAACAAGAACAAAATAAAAGGTTTTTAAGGGGTTAGGGAGAAAGAAAGAGACAAATTAGGAGAGAGAGACGCACATTACCGTATAAATATAAGGATATGTGAAAAAAGGTTGAGAAAAAATTAACAACTACAAAAAAAAAGTTTTCAAAAGGTAAGAGAGAACGAAAGAGAAAAAGAAGAGAGAGACAAACATCACCGTGTAAATCAAAAGATCTGTGAAAAAAGGTTCCGGAAAAGTAAACAAGAACAATATAAAAGGTTTTCAAGAGGTAAGAGAGAAAGAAAAAGATAAACAAAGAGAGATAGAGGCACATCACCATTTAAATCAAAAGATCTGTGAAAAAAGGTTCACAATAGGTTAACAACCGAAAAAAAGGTTTTCAGGAGGTAAGATAGAAAGAAAGAGACAAACAAGGAGATGGAGACGCTCATCACCATGTAAATCAAGAGATCTGTGAAAAAAGGTTCAGAAAGGTTAACAACTACAAAATAATGGTTTTCAATAAGAGGTTTTCATTGGTTAGAGATAAAGAAACAGACAAACAAGGAGAGAGAGATGCACATCACCGCGTAAATAAAAAGATCTGTGAAAAAAGGTTCAGAAAAGGTTAACGAGGACAAAATAAAAGGTTTTCAAGAGGTTAGTGAGAAAGAGACAAACAAGGAGACAGAGACGCACATCACCACGCAAATCAAAAGATTTGTGACAGAGAGTTCAGAAAAGGTTAACAACTACAAAATAAAAGATTTTCAAGAAAAAAAGAGAAAGAGACATACAAGGAGACAGGGATGCACATCACCATGTAAATCAAAGGATCTGTAAAAAATGTTCAGAAAACGTAAACAACTACAAAAAAAAGGTTTTCAAGAGGTTAGAGAGAAAGAAAGAGACCAACAAGAAGAGAGACGCACATCACAGTGTAAATCAAAAGATCTGTGAAAAAAGGTTAAGAAAAGGTGAACAACCAAAAATTAAAGGTATTCATGAGGTTTGAAAGAATGAAAAAGACAAACAAAGAGAGAGAGACGCCCATCACTGTGTGAGCCAAAATATCTGTGAAAAAAGGTTTATAAATGGTCAACAACCACAAAATGAAAGGTTTTTAAGAGTAATAGATAAAAGAAAGATACAAACAAGGAGAGGGAGACGCACATTACCGTGTAAATGAAAAGACCTGTGAAAAAAGGTTCAGAAATGGTTAACAACTACAAAATAAAAGGTTTTCAAGAGGTTATAGAGAAAGAAAGACACAAACAAGAAGAGAGAGACGCACATCACCGTGTAAATCAAAGGATCTGTGAAAAAAGGTTCAGAAAAGGTTTACTAGAACAAAATAAAAGGTTTTGACGAGGTTAGATAGAAAGATAAAAAACGGACAGAGACGCACATGAACGTGTAAATAAAATATCTGTGAAAAAAGGTGCAGAAAAGGTAAAAAACTACAAAAAAAAGGTTTTCAAAATGTTAGAGAGAAAGAGAGACAAACAAGGAGCAGAGAGACGCACATCACTGTGTAAGCCAAAAGATCTGTGAATAAAGGTTCATAAAAGGTCAGCAAGAACAAAATGAAAGGTTTTCAAGAGTAAGAGAGAAAGAAAGAGACAAACAAGAAGAGAAGACACACATCACCATGTAAATGAAAAGATCGGTGAAAAAAAGTTCAGAAATGTTTAACCACGACAAAATAAAACGTTTTCAAGAGGTAAGAGAGAAAGAAAGAGACAAACAAAGAGCGAGGGACGCACATCACTGTGTAAATCGAAAGATCTGTGAAAAAAGGTTCAGAAAAGCTTAACAAGAACAAAATAAAAGGTTTTTAAGAGGTTATAGAGAAAGAAAGAGACAAACCAGGAGAGAGAGACGCACATCACGTGTAAATCAAAAGATATGTAAAAAAAGGTTCACAAAAGTTTAACTAGAACAATATAAAAGGTTTTCAAGAGTTTAGAGAGAAAGAGAAAAACGGACAGAGACGCACATCAATGTGTAAATCAAAATATCTCTAAAAAAAGGTGCAGAAAAGGCTAACTGTAAAATAAAAGGTTTTTAACAGGTTACACAGAAAGAAAGAGAAAACAAGGGACAGAGAGACGCACACCACAGTGTAAATTAAAACATCTGTGAAAAAAGGTTCAGAAAAGGTTACCAACCACAAAAAAAGATTTCTAAGAGGTTGGCGAGAAAGAAAGAGACAAACAAGGAAATAGAAACGCACATCACCGTGTAAATGAAAAGATCTGTGAAAAAAGGTTATGAAAAGGTTAACAACTGAAAATAAAAGCTTTTCAAGAGGTAAGAGAGAAAGACGGAGACAAACAAGGAGAGAGAGATGCACATCACCGTGTAAATCAAAAGATCGGTGAAAAAAGGTTCAGAAAAGGGTAACAACTGAAAATAAAAGGTTTTTACAAGGTAACAGACAAAGGAAGAGACAAACAAGGAGAGAGAGACGCACATCACCGAGTAAATAAATGATCTGTGAAAAAAGGTTCAGAAAAGGTTAACAAGAACAAAATAAAAGGTTTTCAAGACGTAAGAGAGAAAGAAAGAGACATACAAGGAGACAGAGACGCACATCGCCATGTAAATCTTCAGATCTGTGAAAAACGGTTTAGAAAAGGTTAACAAGAACAAAATAAAAGGTTTTCAAGAGGTTAGAGAGAAAAAGACAAACAAGAAGAGAAAGACGCACATCACCATTTAAATCAAAAGCACTTTGAAAAAGATTCAGGAAAGCTTAACAAGAACAAAAAAAATGGATTTCAAGAGGTTAGCGAGAATGAAAGAGATAAACAAGGATAGAGAGACGCACATCACCGCCTAAATCAAAAGATCTGTGAAAAAAGGTTCAGAAAAGGTAACATGCAAGAACAGAATAAATGGTGTTCAAGATGTAAGAGAGAAAGAAAGAGACAAATAAGGAGAGAGAGACGCACATCACAGTGTATATCAAAAGGTATGTGAAAAAAGGTTCAGAACAAATTAACAACTACAAAATTAAAAGTTTTCAATAGGTAAGAAAGAATGAAATATCAAACAAGAAGAGAGAGACACATCACCGTGAAAATCAAAAGATCTGTGAAAAAAGGTTCAGGAAAAGTAAACAAGAACAAAATAAAAGGTTTTTAAAAGGTAAGAGAGAAAGAAGGAGACAAACAAGTACAGAGATGCGCACATCACCGCGTAAATCGAAAAGATCTGTGAAAAAAGGTTCAGGAAAGGTTAACAACTACAAAATAAAAGGTTTTGAAGAGGTAAGAGGGAAAGAAAGAGACATAAAAGGAGACAAGGATGCACATCACTGTGTAAATCTATCGACCTGTGAAAAACAGTTCAGAAAAGGCTAACAAGAACCAAATAAAAGGTTTTCAAGCGATTAGAGAGAAAAAAGAGACAAATGAGAAGAGAGAGCCGCACATCACCGTATAAATCAAAAGACCTTTGAAAAAAGCTTCAGGAAAGCTTAACAAGAACAAAAAAAAAGGTTTTCGAGACGTAAGAAGAAAAGAAGCAGACAAAAAATGAGAGAGAGACGCACATCACCGCGTAAATGAAAAGATCTGTGAAAAAAGGTTCAGAAAAGGTTAACGAGGACAAAAAAAAGGTTTTCAAGAGGTAAGAGAGAAAGAAAGAGACACACAAGGAGACAGAGACGCACATCAATGTGTAAATCTATCGATCTGTGAAAAACTGTTCAGAAAAGGTTAACAAGAACAAAATAAAAGGTTTTCAAGAGGTTAGTGAGAAAGAGACAAACAAGAAGAGAGAGACGCGCATCACCACGTAAATCAAAAGATTTGTGACAGAGGGTTCAGAAAAGGTTAACAACTACAAAAAAAAAGATTTTCAAGAGGTAAGAGAGAAAGAGACATACAAGGAGACAGAGATGCATCACCGTGTAAATAAAAGGATCTGTAAAAAAATGTTCAGAAAAGGTAAGCAACTACAAAATAAAAGGTTTTAAGAGGGTAGAGAGAAAGAAAGAGACAAACAAGAAGAGAGAGACGCACATCACCGCGTAAAACAAAAGATCTGTCAAGAAAGGTTAGAACAGCTAACAAGAACAATATTAAAGGTATTCAAGCGGTTAGGGAGAAAGAAAGACCCAAACACGGAGAGAGAATGATGCACATCACAGTGTAAATCAAAAGATCTGTGAAAAAAGGTTAAGAAAAGTTTAACAACCGAAAATAAAGGTATTCATGAGGTTTGAGAGAATGAAAAAGACAAACAAAGAGAGACAGACGCACATCACTGTGTAAGCCAAAAGATCTGTGAATAAAGGTTCTTAAAAGGTGAACAAGAACAAAATGGAAGGTTTTTAAGAGTAAGAGAGAAAGAAAGACAAACAAGAAGAGGGAGACGCTTATCACCGTGTGAATCAAAAGATCTGCGAAAAAAGTTTCAGAAAAGGTTAACTAGAACAAAATAAAGGTTTTCAAAAGGTTTGAGAGAAAGAAAGAGACAAGCAAGGACAGAGAGACGCACATCACCACGTAAATCAAAAGATCTGGGACAGAGGGTTCAGAAAAGGTTAACAACTACAAAATAAAAGATTTTCAAGAAGTTAGAGAGAAAGTAAGAGAAAAACAAGGAGAGAGAGACGCACATCACCGTGTGAATCAAAGGATCTGTAAAAAAGGTTCAGAAAAGGTTAGGAGGAATAAAATGAACCGTTTTCTAGAGGTAAGAAGGAAAGAAAGAGACAAACAAGAAGAGAGAGACGCACATCACCGCGTAAATGAAAAGATCTGTAGAAAGGTTCAGAAAAGGTTAACGAGGACAAAATAAAAGGTTTTCAAGAGGTTAGTGAGAAAGAGACAAACAAGGAGACAGAAACGCACATCACCACGCAAATCAAAAGATTTGTGACAGAGGGTTCAGAAAAGGTTAACAACTACAAAATAAAGGATTTTCAAGAGAAAGAGAGAAAGACATACAAGGAGACAGAGATGCACATCACCATGTAAATCAAAGGATCTTGAAAAAATGCTCATAAAAGGTAAACAACTACAAATAAAAAGGTTTTCCAATAGGTTAGATGAGAAAGAAAGAGACCAAACAAGAAGAGAGAGAACGCACATCACGTGTAAATCAAAAAGATCTGTGAAAAAAAGGGTTAGAAAAGTTAACAACCCAAAAAATTAAGGTATTCATGAGGTTTGAAAGAATGAAAGAGACAAACAAAGAGAGAGAGACGCCCATCACTGTGTGAGCCAAAAGATCTGTGAATAAAGGTTCATAAAAGGTCAACAAGAACAAAATGAAAGGTTTTTAAGAGTAACAGAGAAAGAAAGAGACAAACAAGAAGAGAAGACACACATCACCATGTAAATGAAAGATCGGTGAAAAAAAGTTCAGAAAAGTTTAACCACTACAAAATAAAACGTTTTCAAGAGGTAAGATAGAGAAAGAAAAGAAGACAAGAGACAAGGAGAGCGAGGGACGCACATCACCGTGTAAATCAAAAGGATCTGTCAAAAAAGGTTCAGAAAAGGTTAACAACTACAAAATAAAAGGTTTTCAAGACGTAAAATGGAAAGAAGGAGACAAAAAGGAGAGAGACGCAAATCACCGCCTAAATGAAAACATCTTTGAAAAAAGGTTCAGAAAGGTAAACAATTACCAAATAAATGGTTTTTATTAAAAGGTTTTCAAGACGGGAGAGAGAAAGAAAGAGACAAACGACGAGAGAGAGAGACTCATCACCGCGTAAATCAAAAGTTCTGTGAAAAAATGTTAGAAAAGGTTAGCTAGAACAAAATAGAAGGTTTTCAAGAGGTTTGAGAAAAGGAAAGAGGCAAACAAGGAGAGAGATGCACAAAACCGCGTAAATCAAAAGATCTGTGAAAAGCGGTTATAAAAGGTCAACAAGAACAATAATTAAGGTTTTCAAGAAAGTAAGAGCGAAAGAAAGAGACAAAAGAGAAGAAGGAGACTCGCATCACCGTGTGAATCCAAAGATCTGTGAAAAAAGTTTCAGAAAAGGTTAACAAGAACAAAATAAAAGGTTTTCAAGAGGTTAGAGAGAAAAAAGACAAACAAGCAGAGAGAGACGCACATCCCCGTGTAAATAAAATGATCTGTGAAAAAAGGTTCAGAAAAGGTTAACTAGAACAAAATAAAAGGTTTTCAAGAGGTTAGAGAGAAAGAGAAAAGCGGGCAGAGACGCACATGAACGTGTAAATAAAATATCTGTGAAAAAAGGTGCAGAAAAGGTAAACAACCACAAAAAAAAAGTTTTCAAAATGTTAGATAGCAAGAGAGACAAACAAAGAGCAGAGAGACGCACATCACTGTGTAAGAAAAAGATATGGAAAAAAAGGATCAGAGAGGGTAAACAACCGAAAATAAAGGTTTCCAAAACGTAAGAGGGAAAGAAAGCGAACAAATAAGGGAGAGAGAATGCTCACATCACCAGTGGTAAATTCAAAAGATCTAGTGTTGACAAAGAGCTTCAGACAAGGTTTAACAACTCTGCAAAATAAAAGGTTTTTCAAGAGGTAAGAGAGCAAAAGAAAGAGACCATACAAGTAGACAGAGACGCACATCACCGTGTAAATCTATATATCTGTGAAAAACAGGTTAACAAGAACAAAATAAAAGGTTTTACAGACGATAGAGAGAAAGAGACAAACAAACAGGGAAAGACGCACATCACCACGTAAATCATAAGATCCGTGACAGAAGGTTCAGAAAATGTTAACAACTACAAAATATAAGATTTTCAAGAAATTAGAGAGAAAGAAAGAGACATCAAGAAGAGAGAGACGCACATCACCGTTTAAATCTATAGATCTATGAAAAAAGGTTCAGGAAAGCTTTACAAGAACAAAATAAATGATTTTCAGTGGGTTATCGAGAAAGAAAGAGACAAACAAGGAGAGAGAGAGACGCACATCACCACCTAAATCAAAAGATCTGTGAAAAAAGGTTCTTAAAAGGTTAACAAGAACAAAATGAAAGGTTTTCAAGAGGTAAGAGGAAAAAAAAGAGACAAAAAAGGAGAGAGAGACGCACATCACCGCCTAAATGAAAAGATCTGTGAAAAAAGGTTCAGAAAAGGTTAACAAGAACAAAATAAAAGGTTTTTAAGGGGTAAGGGAGAAAGAAAGAGACAAATTAGGAGAGAGAGGCGCACATTACCGTATATATATAAGGATATGGGAAAAAAGGTTGAGAAAAAATTAACGACTACAAAATAAAAAGTTTTCAAAAGGTAAGAGAGATTGAAAGAGACAAACAAGAAGAGAGAGACAAAGATCACCGTGTAAATCAAAAGATCTGTGAAAAAAGGTTCCGGAAAAGTAAACAAGAACATTATAAAAGGTTTTCAAGAGGTAAGAGAGAAAGAAAAAGATAAACAAAGAGAGATAGAGGCACATCACCATTTAAATCAAAAGATCTCTGAAAAAAGATTCACAATAGGTTAACAACCGAAAAATAGGTTTTCAGGAGGTAAGGTAGAAAGAAAGAGACAAACAAGGAGATGGAGACGCTGATCACCGTGTAAATCAAAAGATCTGTGAAAAAAGGTTCAGAAAGGTCAACAACTACAAAATAATGGTTTTCAATAAAAGGTTTCATTGGATTAGAGATCAGAAGAAAACAGACAAACAAGGGAGAGGAGAGAAGGATGCGCATCATCACGCGTAAATCAATCAAAAGATATGTGAAAAAATTTTCAGAAAAGGTTAACCAGAACAAAATAAATGGTTTTCAAGACGTAAGAGGGAAAGAAGGAGACAAAAAAGGAGAGAGAGACGCACATCACCGCGTAAATGAAAAGATCTGTGAAAAAAGGTTCAGAAAAGGTTAACGAGGACAAAATAAAAGGTTTCAAGAGGTTAGTGAGAAAGAGACAAACAAGGAGACAGAGGCGCACATCACCACGCAAATCAAAAGATTTGTGACAGAGGGTTTCAGAAAAGGTTACAACAACTACAACATAAAAGATTTTCAAGAGAAAGAGAGAAAGAGACATACAAGGAGACAGAGATGCACATTACCATGAAAATCAAAGGATCTGTAAAAAATGTTCAGAAAACGTAAACTACAAAATAAAAGGTTTTCAAGAGGTTAGAGAGAAAGAAAGAGACAAACAAGAAGAGAGAGACGCACATCACAGTGTAAATCAAAAGATCTGTGAAAAAAGGTTAAGAAAAGGTTAACAACCAAAAATTAAAGGTATTCATGAGGTTTGAAAGAATGAAAAAGACAAACAAAGAGAGAGAGACGCCCATCACTGTGTGAGCCAAAAGATCGGTGAAAAAAGGTTTAAAATGGTCAACAACAACAAAATGAAAGGTTTTTAAGAGTAAGACATAAAGAAAGATACAAACAAGAAGAGGGAGACACACATTACCGTGTAAATGAAAAGATCTGTGAAAAAACGTTCAGAAATGGTTAACAACTACAAAATAAAAGGTTTTCAAGAGGTTATAGAGAAAGAAAGACACAAACAAGAAGAGTGAGACGCACATCACCGTGTAAATCAAAAGATCTGTGAAAAAAGGTTCAGAAAAGGTTAACTAGAACAAAAATAAAAGGTTTTCAAGAGGTTAGAGAGAAAGAGAAAAGCGGACAGAGACGCACATGAACGTGTAAATCAAAATATCTGTGAAAAAAGGTGCAGAAAAGGTAAACAACCACAAAAAAAGGTTTTCAAAATGTTAGAGAGAAAGAGAGACAAACAAGGAGCAGAGAGACGCACATCACTGTGTAAGCCAAAAGATCTGTGAATAAAGGTTCATAAAAGGTCAACAAGAACAAAATGAAAGGTTTTCAAGAGTAAGAGAGAAAGAAAGAGACAAACAAGAAGAGAAGACACACATCACCATTGAAGGATCCCCCTTCGTGCGTAAAGGGTTCGCGAACCTGAACCTGCCCGACGAAGTAACGCCGATCCGCATGAGAACAAATCACCGGTTTATTCCGGGAAAACCAAAACAGGAAAAAACAAAACAAGGCAGGTTGGGAGGCAACAAAAAGAGAGCACAGCAAGCAAGCGCCGAAAGCGCGTAAAGAAAACATTGCGGTGGTTGAAAACCCTGCTTGTCCAGAAAGTACAGCATGGTGCTGTACACTCACGACGACGTCTTCAGTCACTTGTGCCGACGTCGGGTGAAGAGCGTCCGCCTCGGACGCTGGTTGCTCCTCGCGGTCCGGGCGTCATGGTCGTGGCTCGCCGCCGCCCGCGGCTGCAGCTGCTGCTCTCGCGTGTCCCTCGGTTCGCACTGTCCAGCTGCTCCTGTGAGCGCCGCTTTTAAGCCACTCTGTTGGTTGTGCGCATGCTCCGGGTTCTGTTGCACTGCACGTGTCCGTTGCGGCTCACTGTTCATCGCACGCGCGCGCACGGGCACCATGACGCACTGACGCCACTATCAGTGTTCGTCCTGCACTCACTGCAGTGTAATCACCCTCCGCGGGCGCACGTAGGGGCTGCGTCCCCACATTCCCCCTCCCCCAAGACCGGACAACTCGCTAGTTGTCCGAGAAGCACTGGGGGGCTGCCGTTGAGGATGCCTTCTCCTGTGGGTTTGAGATGAGTGCCGGTGGAGGTCTTCCCGCCGAACCTTGTTGCTGCAACGTTGAGCGGATAGCGTATCCTGGAAGAACATTAGCAAGATTAGATTTCTTCTACAGAGAGTCGCTCATAATATGCCTTAAGGTCGTCAACGCCTACGGGACCCGTATCCCGCCCTCCGTGCAGGTTGCGAAGGCGATACGTCAGCCGAGATGTGCGCTTTGTTACCTTATAAGGACCTTCCCATCGGTCAGCCAGGGAAGCAGCAAACCCTTTTGCTGCATTGCTCAAGGGATGCGTGCGGCGCAGTACCAGGTCACCCACGGAAAACTCGACCTGGCGCCGTTCCTTGTCGTACTGCTGGCGCTGTTCGAGGCGTGCCAAGTCAAGGTGTTGCCTGGCTTCCTGGAGGATCTCGTTCATGCTGCTGCGGAGATCCTGCGCATACTTAACATAAGTGCGAGGGTGCACCTCGACCTGGTCATTGAACGAGTGTTCGATAGGAAAGCACAGGTCGCGACAAAAAAGCATGACTGCTGGTGTGAACCCGGTAGAGCGATTGACCGTAGTCCGAGTGGCAAACGCCATTTCCGAGAGGTGAGCATCCCAGTCTTTGTGACGTTCAGTGAAGGCCACCAGCATCATCTTCAAGTTTCTGTTGACCCGTTCCGTAATGTTCGCTTGTGGATGGTACGGAGTAGTCTTCTTATGCACTACGCCCAGAACCGAACAAGTGTCCACGAAGTTCTTGCTGGTGAAGTACGTCGCATTGTCTGTTATGAGCTGTTCTGGAAAACCAAAGCGGGTGAAAGTGTCCAACAACTTCTCCCAGATCAGCTTAGATTTAAGTCTACGTAATGCGTACAGCTCGACCCACTTGGAGAAATGATCTGTGACGACCAGAAGGTAGCGATTGCCCTTCACTGATCTTGGGTATGGACCCATCACGTCACACGCCGCGATTTGCCAAGCGAAGCGGCTCTCGACTGACTTCATGAGGCCAGGTGGTTTGCCGCCTCGTGGCTTGACAGACTGGCAAACTGGGCATGTCTGGGCGTACTTCATTACCTCTTTTCTCAGGCGAGGCCATGTGACAACGCGGCATAGCTTTTGGTAGGTTTTCAGACTGTCACTATGACCAGCAAGGGTAGTGTCGTGGTAATATTCCAGAAAAGACCTTCTTAGGCGCTTTGGTACGAATACCCGGAAGGGATACTCACCACTGTCGGTGTCTGCGCTTGGAATGTACCACAGTAGCAAGCCGTCCTGGCTTTGGACGTAGCAGTCGTAGTCCGGGACCCTCGCCGCCGTAGTATCGTCGTTCTCTGCGGGCCGTAATCGACTCCCGAATGCGCTTGCCACTGCTCGTCGGCCTGCTGCGCTTCAAGCATCTCCTGGCGACTTACAAGGGTTCCCAGGCTTCTCCAGGCGTTGTAACCGCGAAGACCTGGAGTTCTGGTTGCTGTTGTGCTGGTAGGGGTGCGCGAGACAAGGCGTCCGCGGCTGTGTTGCTGGTGCCCTTCTTGTATTCCACTTTGTAATGATACTTCTGCAGGTTTAGCGCCCAGCGTGCGAGGCGACCTGCAGGGTTCTGAAGCCGTGACAACCATGACAGTGCTTGGTGGTCAGTCTGTATAGTGAAATCTGCGCCATCCAAGTACATGTTAAACTTTTTGAGGGCGAACACTATGGCAAGACACTCTTTTTCTGTCACTGAATAGTTCTGTTCGGCTGCTGAGAGAGTGCGGCTGGCGAATGCCAGAGGGTACAGTTCGCCGCTATGCTCCTGTAGCAAAACAGCCCCTATGCCGTACTCACTTGCATCGGTATGGACAACAAAGGGGCGGTTGAGATCTGGCAACCGCAGGCTTGTGGTGTCGGCGATGGCTGTTGATAGCGCCTGAAACGCCTGCTCCTCCAAAGCCGTCCAAGACAACTTGGCGCCCTTCCTTAGCAGCTGATGGAGGGGCCGTGCCAAGTCCGCACAGTTCGGAATGAAGTGCCTGTAGAAGCCGACCATACCCAGGAAGCGCTGCAGACTTTTGACGTTCTCTGGTTTCGGGAACTGCAAGATCGCCTTGAGCTTCTCCTCGTTTGGCCGGACTGAAGCTTGGTCCACAACGAAGCCGAGGAGCTCGATCCTGCTGGCAGCCAGTTGTACCTTGCGGGGGTTTACTGTGAGGCCTGCGTTTTGCATGCGCTCCAACACAGTCTGCAAATGAACAACGTGATCCTCAAGGTTGTCTGAATATACAACCACATCATCCATGTACGCCATCGCGTAGTTGAACTTCGCGTCCCCCAGCACGATGTCCATCATGCGCTGGAAAGTTGCTGGGGAATTTGACAAACCGAAAGGCAGCCTCACGAATTCAAACAACCCTCTGGTACAAGTGAACGCTGTTTCTCGATATCCTTCTCCGCTACGGGGATCTGTAGGAAACCTCTACTACAGTCAAGTGTGGTAAAAACCTTTGCTGAGCCTAGCGCATACATAACCGCATCGATGGATGGAAAGGGATACGAGTCTCTCGTAGTTATCGCGTTTAGGCGTCTGTAGTCTACGCACATGCGGACACTACCATCTTTCTTATCCGCCAGCACAATCGGAAATGCCCAAAGGCTTTTTGATGGCCTCACCGCTCCTGTATTTACCATCTCCTGCAGGGCTCCGTCCAGCTGTGGTTGCTTGTGGACGCTCAAGGGCCTTGGGTTGAACCGTAGTGGACGCGCAGCTCCCGTCTCGATGTGGTGCTCCAAAATGTTCACAGTACCCGGAGCTTCCGTGAACATCGCTGCGAAAGGTTGTAGTACTGCTGCGAGCCGTGATTGTTCCTCCGGTAGTCCTGCGAACGACATCAAGATTGTTCGCAAACCATTTTCAACGTCTCCGGCGGTGGTCTCCGCTGTCAGCAACCCTGACAGAGATTCTGGTGGTCTTGCTGCAAAGCTGTTGAGCGGCGTTCCTGGGCCGTAGTGGTAGTTTCCAGCCTTCACGTCAAGCACTAGCCCTGTCCTGGCCATAAAATCGCGGCCTAGAATGGCTGGACAGGAAAGGCCGGGGAGGTACAAGAAACGTTGCCTGTGCTTGCGACCATCTGCGATTACTGTCAGCCTCACTGCCGATGTTATCGGCATGACCTGATCCGAAGCTGTTCTGATACTGGTGCTTACGTGCCGGAATTTGATGTTCCTCGGGGAGCACCATTCTCCGACAACGTCTCCAAACACAGAAACCGTTGCTCCAGTGTCCAGTAGGGCAGTTATAGTCAGGCCAGCTACCTTGACTGTAATGAAAGGTGCATTGTCGACGCCTGCAGCCTGGCCGCCAAGGGCCAAGGGCCAACAGCTCACCATGCGCTGATTGTTGCTCGCTAGAGGCCCTTCGTGTGCCTTTTGCACCACGTTCCCGCCTTCCATGTCGTCCATGTAGGGTGGGGCATGCTCGAAGGCAGTTGGTGTGGAATTTCGGCTCTGCTCCTGCACCGGCCGTCTGCGCCGAGCTTTCGGCGGCCGTTTTGGCCGCTTTGGAGGCAGTGGGTCTTTGCACTGCTGCGTCTGCGGGTTTGTGCACTGCTGCCTGCCGCGATGCGGCGAGTCTCGCCGCAGTTTCGAGGGGCTTATTCTCGATTGGTTGCGCGAGGGGGTCTGCACAGCGTGCCGCTGGGTGGTAGGATACCAGAATACCAGTGCATTGTCCGCGTGCGCCTGTCGGCTGCACTGTGTCCAGGCAAGGTGGCGCCTCCGAGCTCGCAGAGCTTGAGTACACGGTCTGGTGGAAAGCCGCTTGGCGCCTTTCCTTGTTGCTCGACTCGGGGGATTTGGACACGAATTCCTTGCTGATGTCTGCACAGATAGATTTTCGACGGTTAGGAAATGTCTCCCAACTGTAAGGTACTTGCCTCGGGTCATTCCGGCGGAACGGGCGCTCCCACGATGGCGCCTCACCGCCGGGGTGAGTCGGCGCTTGGAAACCATCTCGCACGGGGGCGCCGCACCGCTGGGGTGAGTCAGCGCTGCAACCATCTCCCACGGGGGCGCCGCACCGCTGGGGTGAGTCAGCGCTGTGACCATCTCTCACGGTGGCGCCGCACCGCTGTGGTGAGTCAGCGCTGCGACCATCTCCCACGGTGGCGCCGCACCGCTGGGGTGAGTCAGCGCTGCAACCGTCTCCCACGGTGGCGCCGCACCGCTGGGGTGAGTCAGCGCTGCGGCCATCTCCCACGGTGGCGCCGCACCGCTGGGGTGAGTCAGCGCTGCGGCCATCTCCCACGGTGGCGCCGCACCGCTGGGGTGAGTCAGCGCTGCGGCCATCTCCCACGGTGGCGCCGCACCGCTGGGGTGAGTAAGCGGTGCAACCACCTTTGCCATGAATGATCGCTGCTCGCTTGTGGCTTTTCTCCTGCGATTGCCGGTTGTCCGGCCCCGCGCCCATGAACAGCGCCGCCTTCCTTCCTCGCTGCGTTGTTCGCTTCGCTCGGGGCCTCCGCTGGTTCATCCCTGGGGGTGTGCGGTAGGTGTACGCACACGACGCCTCTAGGCATGCCTCTTTAGGCGGTGGCGGTTGGTAGGATTCCGTGGCCATCAGCGAAGCCTGTATGGCTGTGGCCTCCTTCTCGAAGTCTTCAAAGTCTGAGAACCGCCGGGACCGCAAGTACGACTTGAACCTGGGGTGGCACTGTCGGATGACCCGGAAAACTTTTTCCTCCTCGGGTGCTGCCGGTTCAGCCCGCTGGTACAAGTCCTGCATAGAGCGCACATATCCCCGAAGGCTTTCACCTTCTCCCTGTGTCCGAGCGTGAAGTTCGTCTTTGATTCGGTACGCATACCCAGGTGGCAAAAACTCCAGCTTGAAGCGCTCCTTGAAGTCCGTCATGTCCTCGAATGGCTTCTGGTGACGTCTCCATACGCCAGCTTCCGCCCGCAAAGCAGCTGGCAAGATCCTGCTAATCAGCACTCTATCTGAAATTGCCATGGCTTGTTGGTAGTCCGCCAATTCATAAAGAAAGTCGAAAACAGACTTCTTGTCGGTGGAACCTGTATACGTTGGCACGGCCAAGTTTAACTGCAACGACGCGCTGCAGTGAATGTTGCATTGACGAGCCTGCGGCGGCCGAAGCGTCTGAAGTGCCAACAGTTGCTTTTCAAACTCGGCCTTCGATTCTATCAGTTGGGCCATCAAGTCAAGAATTGGCTGTGTGTTGTCCGATAGCAGATCAGTCTGCGCAATACTATCCGAGAAACGCACGGAGGCATTTTTGCTTAACGCGGGAACAGCATGCTCGTCCGTCGACATAGTTGTAGCTGCAGAAAACTGTCAACACTGCCTTGAATACAGCCGTTCTGACCGGCGCAGAAAGAAAAAAATGCTCCTAATAGGGCGCGCACAGTAAATCAGCGGTTACACTTCGATAAGCGCAAATTCTGTGGGAAGTCACTCACAGGATTTGTTGCGCAGCTTTCGGCTGCTCCTTTCCACGCCAGCTTCGTCGTTGAGCGGTGGCTTGTGGTAGATGGTTGGAAGCATTCTCCGGTCTCGGAGTGATGCTAGCAAAGTAGGCACGGCCGTCTTTTGTGCCGCCGAATCCGCCGGTGACTTCTACGTAAAAAAGTTTAGCGACGCGAGCAAAGCATACACGGTTCTGAAGCGTTCTGCAAGCATTCTCACGTGCGGGTGGCAGTGTAGTTCGCGGGGCGAGTCAAGGCTCGAAGACAATAAGAAAAAAAAGGAATAAAGAAAGAAACCACGTTGGCGCCAGTGAAGGGATCCCCCTTCGAGCGTAAAGGGTTCGCGAGCCCGAACCTGCCCGACGAAGTAACGCCGATCCGCATGAGAACAAATCACCGGTTTATTCCGGAAAACCAAAACAGGAAAAAACAAACAAGGCAGGTTGGGAGGCAACAAAAGAGAGCACAGCAAGCAAGCGCCGAAAGCGCGTAAAGAAAACATTGCGGTGGTTGAAACCCTGCTTGTCCAGAAAGGTACAGCATGGTGCTGTACACTCACGACGACGTCTTCAGTCACTTGTGCCGACGTCGGGTGAAGAGCGTCCGCCTCGGACGCTGGTTGCTCCTCGCGGTCCGGGCGTCATGGTCGTGGCTCGCCGCCGCCCGCGGCCGCAGCTGCTGCTCTCGCGTGTCCCTCGGTTCGCACTGTCCAGCTGCTCCTGTGAGCGCCGCTTTTAAGCCACTCTGTTGGTTGTGCGCATGCTCCGGGTTCTGTTGCACTACACGTGTCCGTTGCGGCTCACTGTTCATCGCACGCGCGCGCACGGGCACCATGACGCACTGACGCCACTATCAGTGTTCGTCCTGCACTCACTGCAGTGTAATCACCCTCCGCGGGCGCACGTAGGGGCTGCGTCCCCACACCATGTAAATGAAAAGATCGGTGAAAAAAAGTTCAGAAATATTTAACCACTACAAAATAAAACGTTTTCAAGAGGTAAGAGAGAGAGAAAGAGACAAACAAGGAGCGAGGGACGCACATCACGGTGTAAATCAAAAGATATGTGAAAAAAGGTTCAGAAAAGCTTAACAACAACAAAATAAAAGTTTTTCAAGAGGTTATAGAGAAAGAAAGAGACAAACCAGGAGAGAGAGACGCACATCACGTGTAAATCAAAAGATATGTAAAAAAAGGTTCACAAAAGTTTAACTAGAACAATATAAAAGGTTTTCAAGAATTTAGAGAGAAAGAGAAAAACGGACAGAGACGCACATCAACGTGTAAATCAAAATATCTGTGAAAAAAGGTGCAGGAAAGGTTACCAACCACAAAAAAAAGATTTCTAAGAGGTTAGCGAGAAAGAAAGAGACAAACAAGGAAATAGAAACGCACATCACCGTGTAAATCAAAAGATCTGTGAAAAAAGGTTAAGAAAATGTTAACAACTGTAAATAAAAGCTTTTCAAGAGGTAAGAGAGAAAGACGGAGACAAACAAGGAGAGAGAGATGCACATCACCGTGTAAATCAAAAGATGTGAAAAAAGGTTCAGAAAAGGGTAACAACTGAAAATAAAAGGTTTTCACAAGGTAAAGACAAAGGAAGAGACAAAAAAGAAGAGAGAGACGCACATCACCGAGTAAATCAAATGATCTGTTGACAAAGGGTTCAGAAAATGGGTAACAAGACAAATAAAGGTTTTCAAGGACGTAAGAGAGAAAGAAAGAGACATACAAAGGAGACAGAGACGCACATCGCCCGTGTAAAATCTCAGATCATGTGAAAAAACGGTTTAGAAAAAGGTTAAACAAGAACAAAATAAAAGGTTTTCAAGAGGTTAGAGAGAAAAAGACAAACAAGAAGAGAAAGACGCACATCACCGTTTAAATCAAAAGCTCTTTGAAAAAGGTTCAGGAAAGCTTAACAAGAACAAAATAAATGGTTTCAAGAGGTTAGCGAGAATGAAAGAGACAAACAAGGATAAGGAGACGCACATCACCGCCTTAATTCAAAAGATCTGTCAAAAAAGGTTCATAAAAAGGTTAAACACACAAATGCAAAATGAAAGGTTTTCAAGAGGTAAGAGAGAAAGAAGAGACAAAAGGAGGGAGAGACGCACATCACCGCGTATATGAAAAGTCTGTGAAAAAAGGTTCAGAAAGTTAACACGCAGACAGAACATAAAAGGTGTTCAAGATGTAAGAGAGAAAGAAAGAGACAAAATAAGAGAGAGAGACGAGAGGTTAAAAGTGTAAATAAAAGGTATGTGAGAAAGGTTCAGAACAAATTAACAACTACAAAATTAAAATTTTTAATAGGTAAGAAAGAATGAAATATCAAACAAGAAGAGAGAGACATCACCGTATAAATCAAAGATCTGTGAAAGAAGGTTTACGAAAAGTAAACAAGAACAAAATAAAAGGTTTTCAAAAGGTACAGAGAGAAAGAAGGAGACAAACAAGGACAGAGATGCGCACATCAGCGCGTAAATCGAAAAGATCTGTGAAAAAAGGTTCAGGAAAGGTTAACAACTACAAAATAAAAGGTTTTCAAGAGGTTAGAGAGAAAGAAAGAGACATAAAAGGAGAGAGAGGAATGCCACATCACCGTGTAAATCTATCGACCTGTGAAAAAAAAAGGTTCAGAAAAGGATAACAAGAACAAATAAAAGGTTTTCAAGAGGTTAGAGAGAAAGAGACAAACAAGGAGAGAGAGAGACCCACAGCACATCACCGTGTAAATCAACTAGATCTTTGTAAAAAAAACAAAAAAAGGGTTTAGAAAAGATAACTACAAAAAATAAAAGGTTTCATGAAGTTAGACAGAAAGAAAGAGACAAACAAGGAGAGAGAGACGCACATCACCATGTAAATGAAAGGATCTGTGAAAAAGGTTCAGAAAAGGTTAACAACTACTTCAAAATAAAAGGTTTTCAAGAGGTAAGGGAAAGAAAGAGAACAAACAAGAGAGATATAGACGCACATCAACGCGTAAATTAATAGATCTGTGAAACAAGGTTCATAAAAGGTTAACAAGAACAAAATAAGGTTTTCATAGGTTTGAGAGAAAGAAAAGACAAACATGGAGAGAGAGACGCACATAACCGCGTAAATAAGATCTGAGAAAAGCGTTTTTAAAAGGTCAACAAAACAAAATGAAATGTTTCAAGAGGTTAGAGAGAAAGAAAGAGACAAACATGGGAGAGAGAGACGCACATCACTCTGTAAATCAAAAGATCTGTGAAAAAAGGTTCAGAAAAGGTGTACTAGAAACAAGATAAAGGAAAGGTTTTAAAGAGGTTGAGAGAAAGAAAGAGACAAACAAGGAGAGAGAGACGCACATCACGTGTAAACAAAAATCTGTGAAAAAAGGTTCAGAAAAGGTAAAGAACTACAAAATCAAAAGAGGTTTTCAAAAGGTTTAGACAGAAAGAGACAACAAACAAGGAGAGAGAGACGCACTTCACCGTGTAAATCAAGATATCCATGAAAAAAGGTTCAGAAAAGGCTAACAAGCAAAATAAAGGTTTTAACAGGGTTTAGACAGAAAAGAAAGAGAAAACAAGGGAGAGAGACGCACATCAACGTGTAAACAAATCTATAGATCTGTGAAAAAAGGTTAGAAAAGGTTTTACACTACAAAATAAAAGGTTTTCAAGAGGTTACGAGAAAAAAGAGACAAACAAGGAGAGAGAGACGCACATCACCGTGTAAATCAAAAGATCTGTGAAAAAGGAACAAAAAAAATATTACGAAGAAAATGGATAGAAAGAAAAAAGATCTGTGAAAGGTTCAGTTAACAAGAACAAAATAAAGGTTTTCAAGAGGTAAGAGAGAAAAAAGAGACAAAAAGGAGAGAGAGACGCACATCACCGCTAAATCAAAAGATCTGTGAAAAAAGGTTCAGAAAAGGTAACAACAAAATAAAGGTTTTTTAAGAGGTAAGAGAGAAAGAAAGAGACAATAAGGAGAGAGAGACGCACATCACCGTTATAAATATCAAAAGATCGGTGAAAAAAGGTTCAGAAAAATTAAACAACTACAAAATAAAAGTTTTCAAAAGGTAAGAGAGAAAGAAAGAGACAAACAAGAAGAGAGAGACGCACATCACCGTGTAAATCAAAAGATCTGTGAAAAACGGTTCAGAAGGGTAAACAAAACAAAATAAATGTTTTCAAGAGGTAGAGGGAAGAGACAAATAAAACAAGGAGAGAGAGACGCACATCACCGTGTAAATCAAAAGATCTGTGCAAAAAAGGTTCAGAAAAGGTTAACAACCAAAAAAAAGGTTTTCAAGAGTTAGAGAGAAAGAAAGAGACAAACAAGAAGATGGAGACGCACATCACCGTGTAAATCAAAAGATCTGTGAAAAAAGGTTCAGAAAGCTTAACAAGAACACAATACAAGAGGTAAGAGAGAAAAAATAGACAAACAAGGAGAAAGAGAAAAGGTTTTCTGTGAAAAAAGAGTTAACATAAACAAAATAAGTCAAGAGGTAGAGAGAAAGAAAGAGACGAGAGAGAGAAACGTGAAATAAAAAGAGAAAATCCCCGTGTGAAGGTTCAGAAAAGAGAACAAAATAAGGTTTTCAAGGATAAGAGAAAAAAAAGACAAACAAGGAGAGAGAGACGCAAAAAGGGTAAACAACCGAAAATAAAGGTAAATTAGAGAGAAGATAAAGGAGACAGAGACGCACACACCTGTGAAGCATAAAAGGAAAAATTTTCATAAAAGGTTAGAGAGAAGAGAAAACGGGACAGAGACGCAACAAGAATCAAAAATAAAAGGTCAGAAAAGGTTTCAAAAGAGGTTTTCAAAAAGTTAGAGAGAACGAGAGACAACAAGAGAGAGATACCCAAAGAAAGAAATCCAGAGTTCAAAAAGACAAATAAAAGGTTTTTAAAACAAGGAGAGAGAGACGCACATCACCGTGTAAATCAAAGATCTGTGAAAAAAGGTTCAGAAAAAGGGTTACACAACTGAATAAAAGTTTTCACGAGGTAAAGAGAAAGCAAGAGACAAAAAGGTAAGAGTAAAACAAAACAGAAAAAAAGAAAGAGGACAAGAGGTAAGAGAGAAAGAACAAGGAAGAGAGAGACGCACATCACCGTGTAAACACATCAGAAAAGGTTAACAAGACAAATAAAAGGTTTTCAGAGAGAAAGAGACACAAGGGGAGAGAGACGCACATCAACACGTAAAGCAAAAGATCTGTGAAAAAGGTTCAGAAAAGGTAACAAGACTACAAAATAAAGGTTTTTCAAAGAGTAAGCGAGAAAGAAAGAGACAAACAAGGAGAGGAGACGCACATCACCGTGTAAATAAACAAATCTGTGAAAAAAGGTGTTCACAAAAGGATTTAAACAACTACAAAAATAAAAGTTTTTCAAAAGGTTAAGAGAGAGAAAGACAAACAAGGAGAGAGAGAGACACACTTCACCGTGTAAATCAAAAGATCCAATGAAAAAAGGTTCAGAAAAGGCTAACAAAAAATGTTTTCAAAAAAAAGGTTTTCAAGAGGTTAAGAGAGAAAGGAAAGAGAAAAAGAGAGAGAGAGACGCACATCACCGTGTAAATAAAAAGATCAAAAGATCAAAATAAAAGGTTTTGTAGAGAGAAAGAAAGACAACCAAGGAGAGAAAAAAGTTCAGAAAAGGTTAACAAGGTTTTCAAAAAGGTTTTCAAGAGAGAGAAAAGAAAGAGACAAACAAGAGAAGAGAGAAAATAAAAAGGTGAAAAGGTTTTCAAGAGGTAAGAGAGAAAAAAAGAGAGAAAACAAAGAAGAGCATCACGTGTAAACAATATCTGAGAAAAAAGTTTCAGAAGGTTAACGCAAAATAAAGTTTTTCAAGAGGTTTGAGAGAAAGAAGAGACAAACAAGAGAGAGGGACGCCATCAGGTAAAACAAAACATCTGTGAAAAAATTCTAGAAAAGGTTAACAAGACAAATAAAAGGTTTTCAAGAGGTTAGAGAGAAAAAAGAACAAACAAGCAGAGAGAACGCAAACCGTGTTCAATGATCTGTGAAAAAGTTCAGAAAAGGTTAACAAGAACAAAATAAAATGTTTTCCAATAGAGAGAAACAAAAAGACAAGCAAGGAGAGAAAGCACATCCCCTGTATCAAATTTACACATGGGTAAAAAGGATTAGAAAGGTTACAACACACAAATAGTTTTCAATAAAAGTTTTCTAGAGGTTAGAGAAAAGAAGAGACAAACAAAGAACAGAGATGCAAATCACCGCGTAAATTAAAAGATCTGTGAAAGCGGTTTCATAAAAGGTCAAAGAACAAAAGAGGTTTTCAAGAGGTAAGAGAGAAAGGTAGAGATAAACAGAAGAGGGAGACGCACATCCGTGTAAATCAAAATATCTGTGAAAAAAGTTTCAGAAAGGTTAACTAGAACAAATAAAGGTTTTCAAGAGGTTTGAGAGAAAGAAATAGACAAACAAGGAAGAACGCAATTCGCGTGTAAAACAAACATCTGTGAAAAAAGGTAGAAAAGGTTAACAAGAACAAAATAAAAGGTTTTCAAGAGGTTGAGATTAAAAAAGACAAACAAGAAGAGAGAGAAAAGGTAAATCAAAACTGTGAAAAAGGTTCAGAAAAGGTTAACAAGAACAAAATAAAATGTTTTAAAGGTAGAGAGAAAGAAAGAGACAACAAGGAGAGAGAGACGCACATCACGTTAAAACAAAAGAATGGGTAAAAAGGTTAAGAAAGAGAGAAAATAAATGTTTTAAAAGTCAGAGAGGAAAGAACAAATAGGAGAGGGAGAGCACATCAGTTTAAATATCAAATCTGTGAAAAAAGGTTTAGAAAGGTTAACAACTACAAAATAAAGGTTTTCAAGATAAGAGAGAAAGAAGAGACAAACAAGGAGACAGAGACGCACCACCGTGTAAATCAAAAGATCTGTGAAAAAAAGGTTCAGAAAAGGTTAACAAGAACAAATAAAAGGTTTTCAAGAAGAGAGAAAGAAAAGACAAACAAGGAGAGAGAGACGCACATCACCATGTAAAAATCAAAAGATCTGTGAAAAAGGTTCAGAAAAAGGTTAACAAGACAAAAAAAAAATAAATGTTTCAAGAGAGAGAAAGAAAAAGACAAACAAGAGAGAGGACGCATCACCATGTAAAATCAAAGATCTGTGAAAAAGGTTCAGAAAAGGTTAACAAGAACAAAATAGAAGGTTTTCAAGAGGTTAGAGAGAAAGAAAAGACAACCAAGGAGAGAGATGCACATCACCGCTGTAAATCAAAAGATCTGTGAAAAAGGTTCAGAAAAGGTAACAAGAACAAAATAAAAGGTTTTCAAGAGGTAAGAGAAAGAAAGAGACAACCAAGGAGAGAGAGACGCACATCACCGTGTAAATCAAAAGATCTGTGAAAAAAGGTTCAGAAAAGGTTAACAAGAACAAAATAAAAGGTTTTCAAGAGGTTAGAGAGAAAGAGACAAACAAGGGAAGAGAGAGACGCACATCACCGTGTAAATCAAAGATCTGTGAAAAAAGTTCAGAAAAGTTAAACTACAACAAAATAAAAGGTTTTCAAAGGTTAGAGAGAAAGAAAGAGACAAACAAGAGAGAGAGACGCACATCACCGTGTAAACAAAATATCTGTGAAACGGTTCAAAAAGGTTCAGAAAAGTTACCAACAAAATAAAGGTTTTCAAGAGGTTAAGAGAAAAGAGACAAACAAGGAGAGAGAGACGCACATCACCGCGTAAATCAAAAGATCTGTGAAAAAAGGTTCAGAAAAGGGCAAAAGGTCAAGAGGTAACAGAGAAAGAAGAGACAAACAAGGAGAGAGAGAACAACTACAAAAAAAAAAGGTTTTAACAAGAACAAAAAGTTGGGAGAAAAAAAAGGCAAACAAGGAGAGAGAGACATGTAACTCAAAGAGAAAAAAGAGACAAAATAAAACAAGAGGTTAAAGAGAAAGAAAAAAGACAAACAAGTGAGAGAGACGCACATCACCGTTAAATCAAATAGATCTGTGAAAAAAGGTTCAGAAAGTTACTAGAACAAAATAAAAGGTTTTCAAGAGGTTGAGAGAAAGAAAGAGACAAACAAGGAGAGAGAGACGCACATCACCGTGCGTAAATCAAAAGATCTGTGAAAAAGGTTCAAGAGGTTATAGAGAAAGAGACAAACAAGGCGAGAGAGAAAACCGCGTAATAAAAAGTCTGTGAAAAAGTTCAGAAACTGTTAACTACAACAAAATAAAAGGTTCAAGAGGTTAGAGAGAAAGAGAAAAACGAACACGCACATCAGGTAAAATCCAAAATCTGTGAAAAAAGAGAAAGTAACAACTAAAAAATACAAGTTTTCAAAAGGACAAACAAGGAGAGAGCACATTTCGCGTGTAAAACAAAAGCTGTGAAAAGGGTCTAGAAGATCCGAACAAAATACAAGGTTTTCAAGAGTAGAGAGAAAAAAGAGACAAACAACAGAGAAACGCGCACCACCGTGTAAACAATGATCTGTGAAAAAAGGTTCAGAAAAGGTTAACAAACAAAAATATTTGGGAAAAAAGAATAAAAAAGGAAAAAAAGATATAGAAAAAAAATCCGCCAGGGTAAAATAAAATAAAGGTTTTCAAGAGTTAAGAGAAAGAAAGAGAAACAAGGAGAGAGACGCACATCACCGTGTAAATCAAAAGATCTGTGAAAAAAGGTTCAGAAAAGGTTAACTACACAAATAAAAGGTTTTCAGGAGAAAGACAACAAGGAGAGAGAGACGCACACCAACACAAGAGTTAGAGAGAAAGAAAGAGACAACAAGAGACAGAGTTAACAACTACAAAATATAGTATTCAAAAAGTAAATAAAAAGAGCGAAAGAAAGAGAAAACAGAAAGGGACAAAAGGTTAGAGAGACAAGAAGAGAGAGGCATATCACGTGTAAATAAAAAAAAATGTGAAAAAGGTGAAAAAAATCATCGTGTAAATCAAATAAAAAGTTTTTAAAAGGTTTTAAAAGATCTAAAAGACAAACAAGAAGAGAGAGACACCATCACCGTATAAATCAAAAAGGTTCTGGGAAAAAAGGTTCTTAAACAAGAACAAAAGAAAAAGTTTTCAAAAGAAAAAGTTTTTAAGAGAGAAAGAAAAAGTAAGAGAGAAAGAAAAAGATAAACAAGAGGTAAAGATACATCACCGTTTAAATTAAAAGATCTGTGAAAAAGGTTGAGAAAGGTTACAACTACAAAATCAATGGTTTTCAATAAAAGGTTTTCTAGAGGTTTGAGAGAAAGAAAGAGACAAACAAGGAGAGAGAGATGCAAATGACCGCGTAAATTAAAAGATCTCTGAAAAGCGGTTAATAAAAGGTCAACAAGTACAAAATGAAAGGTTTTCAAGAGTTATGAGAGAAAGAGATAAAAAAGAAGAGGGAGACGCGCATCACCGTGTGAATCAAAATATCTGTGAAAAAAGTTTCAGAAAAGGTTAACTAGAACAAAATAAAGGTTTTCAAGAGGTTTGAGAGAAAGAAAGAGACAAACAAGGAGAGAGAGACGCACATTCGCGTGTAAAACAAATCATCTGTGAAAAAAGGTCTAGAAAAGGTTACCAAGAACAAAATAAAAGGTTTTTAAGAGGTTAGAAATTAAAAAAGACAAACAAGCAGAGAGAGACTCACATCACCGTGTAAATCAAATGATCTGTGAAAAAAGGTTCAGAAAAGGTTAACAAGAACAAAAGAAAAGGTTTTCAAGAGGTTAGAGAGAAACAAAGAGATAAGCAAGGAGAGAGAGACGCACATCCCCGTGTAAATCAAAAGATATGGGTAAAAAGGATAAGAAAGGGTACGCAACCGAAAATAAAGGTTTTGAAAATGTAAGAGAGAAAGAAACCGACAAGTAAGGAGAGAGAGACGCACATCACCATTTATATCAAAAGATCGGTGAAAAAAGGTTCAGAAAAGGGTAACAACTACAAAATAAAAGGTTTTCAAGAGGTAGGACAGAAAGAAAGAGACATACAAGGAGAAGAGACGCACGTCACCGTGTAAATCTGTAGATCTGTGAAAAACGGTTCAGAAAAGGTTAACAAGAACAAAAAAAGTTTTTCAAGAAGTTAGAGAGAAAGAGACAAACAAGGAGAGAGAGACGCACATCACCGTGTAAATCAAAGGATCTGTAAAAAAAGGTTCAGAAAAGCTTTAACAACTACAAAACAAAAGGTTTTCAAGAGGTTAGAGAGAAACAAAGAGACAAACAAGAAGAGCGACGCACATCACCGTTTTAATCAATAGATCTTCGAAGAAAGGTTCAGGAAAGCTTAACAAGAACAAAATATATGGTTAAAAAACAACAAAAAAGACGCACGGAAACGCTTCAAGAGGTTACCGAGAAAGAAATAGACAAACAAGAGAGAGAGAGACGCACATCACCACCTTAATCAAAAGATCTGTGAAAAAAGGTTCATAAAAGGTTAACAACAAATGAAAAGTTTTCAAGAGGTAAGAGGGAAAGAAGAGACAAAAAAGGAGAGAGACGCACGTCACCGTGTCAATAAAAAGATATCTGTGAAAAAGGTTCAGAGAAGGCAGGTCGTACTGCTCGGCTTCTTCCCGTTTCCCCGAGAACGTCAAAATCGCCAACGAGGCGTCGACTTCGCTGTTTCTCGTGAGAGGTCAGAGAAACCTTACGGCTGCGAGTCCACACCCTGCCGATCCAAGCGCGCGACGTTCCCAAAATAAAGCTTCTGCCCCGCCGCGACCGGTTGCCCTTTCTGCTCCCCGAGTCAATTACCAAAGACATCCATGCCTACTTACAGGAGCCTCGAACCGGACCAAAAAATATTACACGACACCGCAGGACAGGCAGTCATGCCTTTGCATCTTTTGACGCAGGTCGTACTGCTCGGATTCTTCCCGTTTCCCCGAGACGTCAACTTCGCCAACGAGGCGTCGACTTCGCTGTTTCTCCGTGACGGTCGCCTAAACCTTACCGGCTGCGGCTTCCACACCCTGGCCGATTATTCCAAGCGCGCGACCTTCCCAACACGAGCTTCTGCCCGCCGCGACCGGTTGCCCCTTCCTGCTCCCCCGACAATTACCGGCTCTGGACATCCATGCCTACCTAAGGAGCCTCCGTACCGGACCAAGACGGGGCACGACACCGCAGGACAGGCAGTCTTGCCTTTCCATCTTTTGACGCAGGTTAGTTACCTCCGCCATTCAACTCAGTACCGAAGTGACAACCCCTTTTTTGTAGCGGTGTCGTGCCCCTACGACCCAGACTGGCGGCGTGCTATTCGCGTGTGTACAGATGCCATTGCATTTGACTTACTTTGTCACTTGTTGCTGATTCTGTCCGGTGACGTTGAGCTAAACCCTGGTCCTACCACAGAAATTCTGGCTGCCATAAGTAAGCTTCAAGAATGCCAAAATGCTATTCAAACTGAGCTCAATGATCTGAAGACCACACAGTTATCACAAGAAAAAACGATCACAGATATCACTAACAGGCTTGCCGCACTGGAAATCACGCAACCGACAAATAATCCCGACCGAGTTGTGCACGAGGCAAATGCAATCAAACTTGAAATGGCGGTCCTTCAAGCGGCTCACACAGATACAAACAACCGAATGCGGAGGAACAATCTTCTGTTCCTGGGTATTGATGACGCAGAAAAAGAGACGTGGCAGGAAGCTGAAAAAAAAATAGTAAAATTTTGCTCTGCCACCTTGAAGCTGCAATTGCACGACAACGCTATCGAACGTGCCCACCGCTTAGGCAAATTTAGTAACAACAAAAAAAGACCCATAATTGTAAAGTTAAACCACTTCAAGACTAAAGAAAATATCCTTGCTTGCGGCCGCCAACTGAAGGGAACTGATTACGCCATCCGAGAAGATTTCGCTCCCGCTACTCGATACGCGCGCTCCAAATTAATACAATTCATACGACCTCAAAAGTGTGCCTTCAAACTCTCCGTTGATAAACTGCACGTAGGAAGTAAATCTTATTCTTACGACGCGGCAACCGATACCGTTTTAGAGTGCGAAAACTTCCCTGCGTTTGCGCCGTTCCCCCCTCAGCATCATCTCAGTGCCGAAGCATGTGGTAACTGACGCAGAGCAAACAACCAAGGTCATTCAAACAACCGTCCATCCTCTTCTGTAGATATCAACATTGCTTTCACCAACATTAGAAGTGTAGTCCCGAAACGAGATCAGTTACACAGTTTTATCACAGACATTGACGCCGACGTAATTCTTCTCACCGAGACATGGCTGAATGACAACATTAAAGATTGTGAAGTTTTGCCCTTGAACCTAAATTACACACTATACCGCCATGATAGAAAAGACAAGAGAGGAGGTGGCGTTCTCGTAGGAGTTAAAAGTAGCCTGTCATCCTCACTCGTCAGCCGCGATGACAACCTTGAGCTCACATGGGTGTGTGTGCACAATTCATCGGTTAAATTAGTGTTCGGCGTTTGTTATCGACCACCAGACAGTAATCCGCTTTTTCGTGACCACCTTCGTAACTCCCTCACAAACATCAAAGATAAATTCCCCGAAGCGCCAATTTTCCTTTTTGGAGACTTCAACTACCCTCACATCAATTGGTCCCTTCTCGCCGTGGCTAATCAGTCGCCCTCGAATGAACCCAAACAGTTTCTAGACCTGGTACTAGACTTTAACCTTCACCAAACAATAACGACGCCTACTAGAGGTGACAACGTACTTGATCTTTTGCTCACCAACTACCCTGATGATGTATCAAGTGTAACAGTACTGCCCGGACTTAGCGACCACAACCTTCTTCATGTAGCCCTCTCTATGCCAATAAAAAGACGGTCACCTACGAAGAAATTAATCACAGACTATAATAGAGGAAACTTTGAATTAATCAATAAAGAACTTACTCACTACTATGAAAATTTTGAAAAGTCGTACGAGGCTCGTTCAGTAAACACCAACTGGGAACTCTATAAAAACATGTTGCTCAGCTTAAAAAAGAAATATATACCTACAATCACTGTAAAATCAGACTCGAATAACCCATGGTTCAACAAACACTTAAAATCACTGCTAAACCGGAAAAAGCGCCTGTATAGAACCGCAAAAAGCAAAAACAGTCCAGAAGCATGGGAGCGACACCGCCTCTGTGAGGCTGAATACATCAAAGCATTAAATGACGCCAAAGACAAATATTTCCAAGTTGACTTGATTTCAATACTCCGCACAAACCCAAATAAATTCTGGCGCACCATTTCCACCAAACCACAAACTAACCAGATAAACCTTGTCGATGCAAGTGAGGAACCCATAGGCGTCAGTGATTCCGCAGCAGCCCTAAACGAATTCTTTACATCGGTCTTCCACGATTTTAATTCTTGCCCTATAGAACCCTTGCCCAACTTCTCCCCCAAAACAATGCCTGAAATACAAATAACCCTGGATGGCATAACCAACTTAATCCGCTCTCTTAAAATATCATCATCAGCAGGCTGCGATGACATCAATGCAAAATTACTTAAAGGTACTATACATATCTCTAGTAAATTTCTGTACCTTATATTCAAACAGTCCTTAAGCACAGGAACCTTGCCTGACGATTGGAAAAAAGCGAAAATAGTCCCCTTTTTTAAAGGAGGCAGGCGCGATGCACCTTCCAATTACCGCCCGATTTCTCTTACCAGTGTCTCATGTAAACTCCTCGAGCACATCATATCATCTAACCTAATGTTTTACTTAGAATCAATCAATTTTTTTACCCCTTCCAACACGGCTTTCGTAAATCTCTGTCTTGCGAAACTCAATTAGCCGAATTCACACATGACCTGCTGCAACACATGGACGACAATCTTCAAATTGACGCAATATTCTTGGATTTTTCGAAGGCCTTCGACCGCGTTTCTCACAAACATCTGCTTGCAAAACTATCTCCCCTTGGTATCAGTCCAAACATTATAAAATGGCTTGAACAGTTTTTAACTGGACGCGTCCAGTTTACCTGCGCCAACAATTTCCAGTCAGCTCTAACCAATGTAACCTCAGGTGTTCCCCAGGGCGCAGGCTTATCTCCACTCTTGTTTTTGATTTACGTAAACGACCTCCCTACCAACATAACATCAAAATTGCGCCTTTTCGCGGACGATTGCGTCCTGTATAACCCCCTTCTTTCGACTAATGACGCTATCGCCCTACAACATGATCTAGACACCATCGCTGCCTGGTGCGAAAAATGGCATATGTCTTTAAACCTCACAAAATGCAAAGTAATGTCTTTCACGCGCAAACACACCACCATGAATAACATTTATTGCATTCACTCCGTTCCTATTGACCACACCAGTGCTTACAAGTATCTAGGACTTCATATGACGCCATCTCTATCATGGGTGACACATATTCAAACAATCCGCTGTGAAGCTTCACGCACACTTAAATCCGCATACTTGCGACGCAACTTAAAATCCGCATCTTCCGAAATAAAAAAAACTTGCATATTTAACATACGTTCAACCAAAACTTGAGTACACATCATCCTATTATGGCACCCATTCCAAGCTTATCTCAGCGATGACTTAGAAGCCGTGCAAAACCGCGCTGCTCGTTTCATTGCTTCAGAATATTCAAGACGAACCAGCATAACCGCCTTAAAACAAACTCTGTCTCTTCAACCGCTTGCTTCGCGGCGCATAATTTCTCGCCTCTGCCTCCTGCACACCTTTTACTTGTAAAGTACGTTGTTGGGCTAGTTGGTCGATCATTATTAACAGATGTATAGCGCAGGACTCTTTGCATTCTTTGTCCTTCGTCTTTTTTGCGCTATACATCTGTTAATAACCTTTTACCTCACTCGGTCAGGACACGCCCATCCTAAAACGCCCGTTTAGGACATCGTCCCGTATATCTCACACTCGCCCCTTGGCGGCGATAAAGGGCCGCACGACGGCGATGAGCAGCTCATTCTTTCCCCACACCGTCACGCTTTGGAACGCGCTGCCGGATAACATTGCTTCCTGCAGCGATCGCACAAAATTTCGCGAAAAACTAACGTATATCAGCAACCCAAACGATGCTACCTAAACACCCCACCTGCCTTGTTCGTATCTCTTTTTATACTCTTCTTTCTTTGTCTGTTATTACATTCCTGTAAAATTTTTTCTTAGTCTTGCAGTTGTCACTTGAGTGTTCATTCCTGCTTTTATTTCCTTCTAGTGTTGTTTCTAGTTACTATGTGTGAGCATTGTCGCTTTTTTATATGTTACAACCAAGACGTACGCCTTGTCACTTGAGTGTTAATTTCCTTCCTTTTTATTTCCTCTTTTGTAGTCCCTTGTTAACTTGTGATCATTTTTACTTTTCTACGAAGTTGTTGAAACCCCGATGTACGCCATCACTTGAGTGCTGATTTTTGTCTTTTTATTTCCTTTTTTTGTTATTCCTTGTTACATTTTTGCGAAGATGTTACAACCTTGATGTACGCCCCCCCCTTATGAAATGCCTCCTGGCCCTTAAGGACGAATAAATGAAATGAAATGAAATATGTGAAAAAAGATTTAAAAAAAATTAACAACAAAATAAAAAGTTTTCAAAAGGTAAGAGAGAATGAAAGATACAAACAAGAAGAGAGAGGCACACATCACCGTGTAAATCAAAAGATCTGTGAAAAAGGTTCAGGAAAAGTAAACAAGAAAAAAAATGTTTTGAGGAGGTAAGAGTGAAAGAAAAAGATAAACATAGAGAGAGAGACGCACATCACCGTTTAAATCAAAAGATCTGTGAAAAAGGTTCAGAAAAGGTTAACAACCAAAAAAAAGGCTTTCAAGACGTAAGAGAGAAAGAAAGAGACAAACAAGGAGAGAGAGACGCACATCACCGCGTAAATTAAAAGATCTGTGAAAAGCGGGTAATAAAAGGTCAACAAGAACAAAATAAAAGGTTTTGAAGAGGTAAGAGAGAAAGAAAGAGACAAACAAGAAGAGGGAGACGCACGTCACCGTGTAATAGTGCAGATCTGTGAAAAACGGTTCAGAAAAGCTTAACAACAAAATAAAAGGTTTTCATAAGGTTAGAGAGAAAGAAAGAGACAAACAAGAAGAGAGACGCACATCACCGATTTAATCAAAAGATCTGTGAAAAAAGTTTCAGAAAAGGTTAACTAGAACAAAATAAAGGTTTTCAAAAGGTTTGAGAGAAAGAAAGAGACAAACAAGGAGAGAGAGACGCACATCCGCGTGTAAAAATCAAAACATCTGTGAAAAAAGGTTTAGAAAAGGTTAACAAGAACAAAAAAAGGTTTTCAAGAGGTTAGAGAGAAGAGACAACAAGGAGAGAGAGACGTACATCACACTGCGTAAATCAAAAGATCTATGAAAAAAGGTTCAGAAAAGGTAACTACAACAAAATAAAAGGTTTTCAAGAGGTTAGAGAGAAAGAAAGAGAAAACAAGGAAGAGAGAGACGTCACATCACCCGTTTAAATCAAAAAATCTGTGAAAAAAGGTTCAGAAAAAGGTTAACACTACAAAATAAAAGGTTTTCAAAGGTAGAGAGAAAGAGACAAACAAGGAGAGAGAGACGCACATCACCGTGTAATCAAAAGATCTGTGAAAAAGGTTAATAGAAAAGGTTAACAAGAACAAAAAAAGTTTTTCAAGGTTTTCAGAGGTTTGAGAGAGAAAAAAGACAAACAAGAGAGAGAGAGACGCACATCACCGCGTAAATCAAAAGATCTGTGAAAAGCGGTTATAAAAGGTCAACAAGAACAAAAAAGGTTTTTCAAAGAGGTAAGAGAGAAACAAAGAAGACAAAAGAGAGAGGAGACGCGCATCACCGTGTAAATCAAAAGATCTGTGAAAAAAGTTCAGAAAAGGTTAACTAGAACTAACAAAAAAAAGGTTTTCAAGAGGTTAGAGAAAGAAAAAGACAAACAAGGAGAGAGAGACGCACATCACCCGTGTAAATCAAAACATCTGTGAAAAAAGGTCAGAAAAGGTTAACAAGAACAAAATAAAAGGTTTTCAAGAGGTTAGAGAGAAAGAGAGACAAACAAGGAGAGGAGAGAGACACACATCACCGTGTAAATCAAAAGATCTGTGAAAAAGGTTCAGAAAAGGTTAACAAGAACAAAATAAAAGGTTTTCAAGATGTAAGAGAAAGAAAGAGACAAACAAGGCGAGAGAGACGCACATCACCGTGTAAATCAAAGATCTGTGAAAAAAGGGTTGCAGAAAAGGTTTAACAACTACAAAATAAAAGGTTTTCAATAAGTTTTTAGAGGTTAAGAGAGAAAAAGAAAGAGACAAAAAAAAACGAAAAAAAGGAAAGACAGAGAGAGACGCACATCACCGCGTTTTCAAGAGGTAAAGAGAAAGAAAGAGACAAAAAAAAAGATCCGCGTTGTAAAACAAAACATCTGTAAAAGGTTCCATAAAAGGTCTAACAAAGAACAAAATAAAGGTTTTCAAGAGGTAAGAGAGAAAAAAAGACAAACAAGAAAGAGAGAGACGCACATCACCGTGTAAATCAAAAGATCTGTGAAAAAGGTTCAGAAAAGGTAACAACTACAAAATAAAAGGTAGAGAGAAACAAAGAGACAAGCAAGAGAGAGAGACGCACATTTCAAAAGAGGTTAGTACACAACCAAAAAAAGAGAAAGAGAAGACAAAAGGAGAGAGATACGCACATCACCGTTTAAATCAAAATCATCTGTGAAAAAAGGTTCAGAAAAGGGTAACAACTACAAAATAAAAGGTTTTCAAGAGGGACAGAAAGAAAGAGACATACAAGGAGAGAGAGACGCACATCACCGTGTAAATCAAAAGATCTGTGAAAAAGGTTCAGAAAAGGGTAACAACTGAATATAAAAGGTTTTCAAGAGGTAAGAGAGAGAAAGAGACAAACAAGGAGAGAGAGACGCACATCCCCGTGTAAATCAAAAGATCTGTGAAAAAAGGTTCAAAAAAAGGGTTAACTACTCAAAAAATAAGGTTTTCAAGAGGTAGAGAGAAAGAAAGAGACAAACAAGGAGAGAGAGACGCACATCACCTGTAAATCAAAGATCTGTGAAAAAAGGTTTCATAAAAGGTTAACAAGAACAAAATAAAAGGTTTTCAGGAGAAAGAGACAAACAAGGAGAGAGAGACGCACACCAACACGTAAAGCAAAAGATCTGTGAAAAAGGTTCAAAAAGGTTAACAAGAACAAAATAAAAGTTTTCAAAAAGGTTAGAGAGAAGAAAGAGACAAACAAGAAGAGAGAGACACACATCACCGTGTAAATCAAAAGATCTGGTGAAAAAGGTTCTTGAAAAGTAAGAACAAAAAAAAAGGGTTTTCAAGAGGTAAGAGAAAGAAAGAGATAAACAAAGAGAGAGAGAGACGCACATCACCGTTGTAAATAAAAAGATCTGTGAAAAAGGTTGAGAAAGGTTCAAAAAAGGTTTTCAATAAAAGGTTTTCAAGAGGTTTTAGAGAGAAAGAAAGAGACAAACAAGGAAGAGAGAGACGCACATCACCGTGTAAAATCAAAAGATCTCTGAAAAGGTTCTTGAAAAGGTAAACAAGTACAAAATTAAAGGTTTTCAAGAGATAAGAGAGAAAGAAGATCAAACAAGAGGAGAAGAGACGGCTACAATCACCGCTTTTTAAATTCAAAAGATCTGTGAAAAACGGTTCAGGAATGAGGTTACAACTACAAATCAAGGTTTTTCAATAAAGGTTTTTTCTAAGAGGTTTAGAGAGAAGGAAAGAAAACACGGAGGAGGAGAAGACTGCACAATCACGCGTGAAACTAAAATACTCTGCAAAACGGTTCAGATAAAAGGTCAACAAGCTACAAAATGAAGGTTTTCAAGAGTTACTGAAGAAAGTTAGATAAACAAGAAGAGGGAGACGCGCATCACCGTGTGAATCAAATATCTGTGAAAAAAGTTCAGCAAAGGGTAACTCGAAACAAAATACATAGGTTTTCAAGAGGTTTGAGAGAAAGAAAGAGACACACAAGGAGAGAGAGGACGCCACATTCGCGTGTAAACAAATCATCTGTGAAAAAACGTTCTAGGAAAAGGTTAACAAGAACCAAAATAAAAGGTTTTCCAGCGGTTAGAGATTTTAAAACAAAGACAACCAAGCAGAGAGAGGACTCACATCACCGTGTAAATCAAATGATCTGTGAAAAAAGGTTCAGAAAAGGTTAACAAGAACAAAAGAAAAGGTTTTCAAGAGGTTAGAGAGAAACAAAGAGATAAGCAAGGAGAGAGAGACGCACATCCCCGTGTAAATCAAAAGATATGGGTAAAAAGGATAAGAAAGGGTACGCAACCGAAAATAAAGGTTTTGAAAATGTAAGAGAGAAAGAAACCGACAAGTAAGGAGAGAGAGACGCACATCACCATTTGTATCAAAAGATCGGTGAAAAAAGGTTCAGAAAAGGGTAACAACTACAAAATAAAAGGTTTTCAAGAGGTAGGACAGAAAGAAAGAGACATACAAGGAGACAGAGACGCACGTCACCGTGTAAATCTGTAGATCTGTGAAAAACGGTTCAGAAAAGGTTAACAAGAACAAAAAAAAGTTTTTCAAGAAGTTAGAGAGAAAGAGACAAACAAGGAAAGAGTGACGCACATCACCGTGTAAATCAAAGGATCTGTAAAAAAAAGGTTCAGAAAAGCTTTAACAACTACAAAACAAAAGGTTTTCAAGAGGTTAGAGAGAAACAAAGAGACAAACAAGAAGAGCGACGCACATCACCGTTTTAATCAATAGATCTTCGAAGAAAGGTTCAGGAAAGCTTAACAAGAACAAAATATATGGTTTTCAAGAGGTTACCGAGAAAGAAATAGACAAACAAGGAGAGAGAGACGCACATCACCACCTTAATCAAAAGATCTGTGAAAAAAGGTTCATAAAAGGTTAACAACTAAATGAAAAGTTTTCAAGAGGTAAGAGGGAAAGAAAGAGACAAAAAAGGAGAGAGAGACGCACGTCACCGCGTGAATAAAAAGATCTGTGAAAAAAGGTTCAGAGAAGGCAACAAGAACAAAATAAAAGGTTTTCAAGAGGTAAGAGAGAAAGAAAGAGAAAATAAAGAGACAGATACGCACATCACCGTGTCAATCAAAAGATATTACACAACCGCATCAAAAAATATTACACGACACCGCAGGACAGGCAGTCATGCCTTTGCATCTTTTGACGCAGGTCGTACTTCTCGGATTCTTCCCGTTTCCCCGAGACGTCAACTTCGCCATCGAGGCGTCGACTTCGCTGTTTCTCCGTGACGGTCACCTAAACCTTACCGGCTGCGGCTTCCACACCCTGGCCGATTATTCAAGCGCGCGACGTTCCCAACACGAGCTTCTGCCCGCCGCGACCGGTTGCCCCTTCCGTGCTCCACCGACAATTACCGGCTCTGGACATCCATGCCTACCTAAGGAGCCAAAGACGGGCACGACACCGCAGGACAGGCAGTCTTGCCTTTCCATCTTTTTGACGCAGGTTAGTTACCTCCGCCATTCACTCAGTACCGAAGTGACAACCCCTTTTTGTAGCGGTGTCGTGCCCCTACGACCCAGACTGGCGGCGTGCTATTCGCGTGTGTACAGATGCCATTGCATTTGACTTACTTTGTCACTTGTTGCTGATTCTGTCCGGTGACGTTGAGCTAAACCCTGGTCCTACCACAGAAATTCTGGCTGTCATAGGTAAGCTTCAAGAATGCCAAAATGCTATTCAAACTGAGCTCAATGATCTGAAGACCACACAGCTATCACAAGAAAAAACGATCACAGATATCACTAACAGGCTTGCCGCACTGGAAATCACGCAACCGACAAATAATCCCGACCGAGTTGTGCACGAGGCAAATGCAATCAAACTTGAAATGGCGGTCCTTCAAGCGGCTCACACAGATACAAACAACCGATGCGGAGGAACAATCTTCTGTTCCTGGGTATTGATGACGCAGAAAAAGAGACGTGGCAGGAAGCTGAAAAAAAAATAGTAAAATTTTGCTCTGCCACCTTGAAGCTGCAATTGCACGACAACGCTATCGAACGTGCCCACCGCTTAGGCAAATTTAGTAACAACAAAAAAAGTCCCATAATTGTAAGTTAAACCACTTGAAGACTAAAGAAAATATCCTTGCTTGCGGGCCGCCAACTGAAGCGAACTGATTACGCCATCCGAGAAGATTTCGCTCCCGCTACTCGATACGCGCGCTCCAAATTAATACAATTCATACGACCTCAAAAGTGTGCCTTCAAACTCTCCGTTGATAAACTGCACGTAGGAAGTAAATCTTATTCTACGACGCGGCAACCGATACCGTTTTAGAGTGCGAAAAACTTCCCTGCGTTTTGCGCCGTTCCCCCCTCAGCATCATCTCAGTGCCGAAGCATGTGGTAACTGACGCCAGAGCAAACAACCAAGGTCATTCAAACAAACCGTCCCTCCTCTTCTGTAGATATCAACATTGCTTTCACCAACATTAGACGTGTAGTCCCGAACGAGATCAGTTACACAGTTTATCACAGACATTGACGCCGACGTAATTCTTCTCACCGAGACATGGCTGAATGACAACATTAAAGATTGTGACGTTTTGCCCTTGAACCTAAATTACACACTATACCGCCATGATAGAAAAGACAAGAGAGGAGGTGGCGTTCTCGTAGGAGTTAAAAGTAGCCTGTCATCCTCACTCGTTAGCCGCGATGACAACCTTGAGCTCACATGGGTGTGTGTGCACAATTCATCGGTTAAATTAGTGTTCGGTGTTTGTTATCGACCACCAGACAGTAATCCGCTTTTTCGTGAACCACCTTCGTAACTCCCTCACAAACATCAAAGATAAATTCCCCGAAGCGCCAATTTCCTTTTTGGAGACTTCAACTACCCTCACATCAATTGGTCCCTTCTCGCCGTGGCTAATCAGTCGCCCTCGAATGAACCCAAACAGTTTCTAGACCTGGTACTAGACTTTAACCTTCACCAAACAATAACGACGCCTACTAGAGGTGACAACGTACTTGATCTTTTGCTCACCAACTACCCTGATGATGTATCAAGTGTAACAGTACTGCCCGACTTAGCGACCACAACCTTCTTCATGTAGCCCTCTCTATGCCAATAAAAAGACGGTCACCTACGAAGAAATTAATCACAGACTATAGTAGAGGAAACTTTGAATTAATCAATAAAGAACTTACTCACTACTATAAAAATTTTGAAAAGTCGTACGAGGCTCGTTCAGTAAACACCAACTGGGAACTCTATAAAACATGTTGCTCAGCTTAAAAAAGAAATATATACCTACAATCACTGTAAAATCAGACTCGAATAACCCATGGTTCAACAAACACTTAAAATCACTGCTAAACCGGAAAAAGTGCCTGTATAGAACCGCAAAAAGCAAAAACAGTCCACAAGCATGGGAGCGGACACCGCCTCTGTGAGGCTGAATACATCAAAGCATTAAATGACGCCAAAGACAAATATTTCCAGTTGACTTGATTTCAATACTCCGCACAAACCCAAATAAATTCGTGCGCACCATTTCCACCAAACCACAAACTAACCAGATAAACCTTGTCGATGCAAGTGAGGAACCCATAGGCGTCAGTGATTCAGCAGCAGCCCTAAACGAATTCTTTACATCGGTCTTCCACGATTTTATTTCTTGCCCTATAGAACCCTTGCCCAACTTCTCCCCCAAAACAATGCCTGAAATACAAATAACCCTGGATGGCATAACCAACTTAATCCGCCCTCTTAAAATATCATCATCAGCAGGCTGCGATGACATCAATGCAAAATTCCTTAAAGGTACTATACATATCTCTAGTAAATTTCTGTATCTTATATTCAAACAGTCCTTAAGCACAGGAACCTTGCCTGACGATTGGAAAAAAGCGAAAATAGTCCCCTTTTTTAAAGGAGGCAGGCGCGATGCACCTTCCAATTACCGCCCGATTTCTCTTACCAGTGTCTCATGTAAACTTCTCGAGCACATCATATCATCTAACCTAATGTTTTACTTACAATCAATCAATTTTTTTTACCCCTTCCAACACGGCTTTCGTAAATCACTGCCTTGCGAAACTCAATTAGCCGAATTCACACATGACCTGCTGCAACACATGGACGACAATCTTCAAATTGACGCAATATTCTTGAATTTTTCGAAGGCCTTCAACCGCGTTTCTCACAAACATTTGCTTGTAAAACTATCTCCCCTTGGTATCAGTCCAAACATTATAAAATGGCTTGAACAGTTTTTAACTGGACGCGTCCAGTTTACCTGCGCCAACAATTTCCAGTCAGCTCTAACCAACGTAACCTCAGGTGTTCCCCTGGGCGCAGGCTTATCTCCACTCTTGTTTTTGATTTACGTAAACGACCTCCCTACCAACATAACATCAAAATTGCGCCTTTTCGCGGACGATTGCGTCCTGTATAACCCCCTTCTTTCGACTAATGGCGCTATCGCCCTACAACATGATCTAGACACCATCGCAAGCCTGGTGCGAAAAATGGCATATGTCTTTAAACCTCAATAAATGCAAAGTAATGTCTTTCACGCGCAAACACACCACCATGAATAACATGTATTGCATTCACTCCGTTCCTATTGACCACACCAGTGCTTACAAGTATCTAGGACTGCATATGACGCCATCTCTATCATGGGTGACACATATTCAAACAATCCGCTGTGAAGCTTCACGCACACTTAAATCCGCATACTTGCGACGCAGCTTAAAATCCGCATCTTCCGAAATAAAAAAACTTGCATATTTAACATACGTTCAACCAAAACTTCAGTACACATCATCTATATGGCACCCATCCCAAGCTTATCTCAGCGATGACTTAGAAGCCGTGCGAAACCGCGCTGCTAGTTTCATTGCTTCAGAATATTCAAGACGAACCAGCATAACCGCCTTAAACAAACTCTGTCTCTTCAACCGCCTTGCTTCGCGGCGCTTAATTTCTCGCCTCTGCCTCCTGCACACCTTTTACTTGTAAAGTACGTTGTTGGGCTAGTTGGGTCGATCATTATTAACAGATGTATAGCGCAGGACTGCTTTGCATTCTTTGTCCTTCGTCTTTTTTGCGCTATACATCTGTTAATAACCTTTTACCTCACTCGGTCAGGACACGCCATCCTAAAACGCCCGTTTAGGACATCGTCCCGTATATCTCACACTCGCTCCTTGGCAGCGATAAAGGGCCGCACGACGGCGATGAGCAGCTCATTCTTTCCCCCACACCGTCACGCTTTGGAACGCGCTGCAGGATAACATTATTCCTGCAGCGATCGAACAAAATTTCGCGAAAAACTAACGTATATCAGCAAACCCAAACGATGCTACCTAAACACCCCACCTGCCTTGTTCGTATCTCTTTTTATACTCTTCTTTTCTTTTGTCTGTTATTACATTCCTGTAAATTTTTTCTTAGTCCTTGCAGTTGTCACTTGAGTGTTCATTCCTGCTTTTATTTCCTTCTAGTGTTGTTTCTAGTTACTATGTGTGAGCATTGTCGCTTTTTTATATGTTACAACCAAGACGTACGCCTTGTCACTTGAGTGCTAATTTCCTTCCTTTTTATTTCCTCTTTTGTAGTCCCTTGTTAAACTTGTGATCATTTTTACTTTTCTACGAAGTTGTTGAAAACCCCGATGTACGCCATCACTTGAGTGCTGATTTTGTCTTTTATTTCCTTTTTTGTTATTCCTTGTTACATTTTTGCGAAGATGTTACAACCTTGATGTACGCCCCCCCCCTTATGAAATGCCTCCTGGCCCTTAAGGACGAATAAATGAAATGAAATGAAATATGTGAAAAAAGATTTAAAAAAAATTAACAACAACAAAATAAAAAGTTTTCAAAAGGTAAGAGAGAATGAAAGATACAAACAAGAAGAGAGAGGCACACATCACCGTGTAAATCAAAAGATCTGTGAAAAAGGTTCAGGAAAAGTAAACAAGAACAAAAAAAATGTTTTGAGGAGGTAAGAGTGAAAGAAAAAGATAAACATAGAGAGAGAGACGCACATCACCGTTTAAATCAAAAGATCTGTGAAAAAGGTTCAGAAAAGGGTTAACAACCAAAAAAAAGGCTTTCAAGACGTAAGAGAGAAAGAAAGAGACAAACAAGGAGAGAGAGACGCACATCCCGCGTAAATTAAAAGAATCTGTGAAAAGCGGGTAATAAAAGGTCAACAAGAACAAAATAAAAGGTTTTGAAGAGGTAAGACAGAAAGAAAGAGACAAACAAGAAGAGGGAGACGCACGTCACCATGTAATAGTGTAGATCTGTGAAAAACGGTTCAGAAAACCTTAACTACAAAATAAAAGGTTTTCATAAGGTTAGAGAGAAAGAAAGAGACAAACAAGAAGAGAGACGCACATCACCGATTTAATCAAAAGATCTGTGAAAAAAGTTTCAGAAAAGGTTAACTAGAACAAAATAAAGGTTTTCAAAAGGTTTGAGAGAAGAAAGAGACAAACAAGGAGAGAGAGAACGCACATCCGCGTGTAAAACAAAACATCTGTGAAAAAAGGTTTAGAAAAGGTTAACAAGAACAAAAAAAGGTTGTCAAGAGGTTAGAGAGAGAGACATACTAGGAGAGAGAGACGTACATCACTGCGTAAATCAAAAGATCTATGAAAAAAGGTTCAGAAAAGGTTAACTACAACAAAATAAAAGTTTTCAAGAGGTTAGAGAGAAAGTGAAAAACGGAACAGAGACGTACATCAGCGTGTAAGTCAAAATATCTGTGAAAAAAGGTGCAGAAAAGGTAAACTACAAAATACAAGGTTTTCAAAAGGTACAAACAAGGAGAGAGAGACGCACATTCGCGTGTAAAACAATACATAATAGAGGTCTAGAAGAGGTTAACAAGAACAAAAAAAAAGGTTTTCTAGAGGGTAGAGAGAAAAAAAAAGACAAACAGCCAGAGAGAGACGCCCATCACCGTGTAAATCAAATGATCTGTGAAAAAAGGTTCAGAAAAGGTTAACAAGAACAAAAAAAAAATATTTGTGAAAAAAGAATATAAAGGAAAAAAAGTTATGAGAAAAAAAGGATCAGCAAGGGTAAACAACCGAAAATAAAGGTTTTCAAAAGTTAAGAAAGAAACAAAGCGAAAATAAGGAGAGAGAGCCGCACATCACTGTGTAAAACAAAAGATCAGTGAAAAAAGGTTCAGAAAAGATTAACTACAAATAAAAGGTTTTCAAGAGGTGAGACAGAAAGAAAGAGACATACAAGGAGACAAGATGCATATCACCGGTGTAAATCTACATATCTGTAAAAACGGTTCAGAAAAGGTTAACAAGAACAAAATAAAACGTTTTCAAGAGGTTAGAGAGAAAGAGACAAACAAACAAGAAGACAGAAGCACACATCACCGTGGCAAATCAAAAGATCTGTGAAAAAAGGTTCAGGAAAAGTAAACAAGAACAAAAAAAAAGTTTTCAAGAGGTAAGAGAGAAAGAAAAAGATAAACAACGAGAAGAGAGGCACATCACCGTTTAATTTGAAAGATCTGTGAAAAAGGTTGAGAAAGGTTAACAACTACAAATCAATGTTTTCAATAAAGGTTTTCAAGAGGTTAGAGAGAAAGAAAGAGACAAACAAGGAGAGAGAGATGCACATGACCGCGTAATTTAAAAGATCTGCGAAAAGCGGTTAATAAAAATCAACAAGAACAAAATGAAAGGTTTTCAAGAGGTAAGAGAGAAAGTTAGAGACAAACAAGAAGAGGGAGACGCGCATCACCACGCGAATCAAAATATCGGTGAAAAAAGTTTCAGAAAAGGGTAACTAGAACAAAATAAAGGTTTTCAAGAGGTTTGAGAGAAAGAAAGAGACAAACAAGGAGAGAGAGACGCACATCCGCGTGTAAAACAAAACATCTGTGAAAAAAGGTCCAGAAAAGGATAACAAGAAAAGTTTTCAAGAGGTTAGAGAGAAAAAAAGACAAACAAGCAGAGAGAGACGCACATCACCGTGTAAATCAAATGATCTGTGAAAAAAGGTTCAGAAAAGGTTAACAACAAAATAAAAGGTTTTCAAGAGGTTAGAGAGAAACAAAGAGATAAGCAAGGAGAGAGAGACGCACATCCCCGTGTAAATCAAAAGATATGGGTAAAAAGAATGAGAAAGGGTACACAACCAAACATAAAGGTTTTGAAAACGTAAGAGAGAAAGAAACCGACAAATAAGGAGAGAGAGACGCACATCACCATTTAAATCAAAAGATCTGTGAAAAATGGTTCAGAAAAGGTTAGCTTCAAAATAAAAGGTTTTCAAGAGGTAAGAGAGAAAGAAAGAGACATACAAGGAGACAGAGACGCACGTCACCGTGTAATAGTGTAGATCTGTGAAAAACGGTTCAGAAAAGCTTAACTACAAAATAAAAGTTTTTCATAAGGTTAGAGAGAAAGAAAGAGACAAACAAGTAGAGAGACGCACATCACCGTTTTAATCAATAGATCTTCGAAAAAAGGTTCAGGAAAGCTTAACAAGAACAAAATATATGGTTTTCAAGACTTACCGAGAAAGAAAGAGACAAACAAGGAGAGAGAAATGCACATATCTGCCTTAATCAAAAGATCTGTGAAAAAAGGTTTATAAAAGGTTAACAAGAACTAAATGAAAAGTTTTCAAGAGGTAAGAGGGAAAGAAAGAGACAAAAAAGGAGAGAGAGACGCACATCACCGCGTAAATGAAAAGATCTGCGAAAAAAGGTTCAGAAAAGGTTAACAAATAAAATTAAAAGTTTTCAAGAAGTTAGAGAGAAAGAAAGAGACAAACAAGGAGAGAGAAACGCACATCACCCGTGTAAAGCAAATGATCGTTAAAAAAGGCTCACAAAAGGTTTAACAACTACAAAATGAAAGGTTCTTAAAAGGTTAGAGAGAAAGAAAGATACAAACAAGAAGAGAGAGTCGCACATCACCGTTTAAATCAATAGATCTTTGAAAAAAGGTTAAGGAAAGCTTAACAAGAACAAAATAAATGGTTTTTAGAGGTTAGCGAGAAAGAAAGAAGCAAACAAGGAGAGAGAGACGCACATCACCGCCTAAATCAAAAGATCTGTGATAAAAGGTTGAGAAAAGGTTAACAAGAACAAAATTAAAGATTTTTAAGAGGTAAGAGAGAACGAAAGAGACAAGCAAGGAGAGAGAGACGAACATCCCCGTGTGAGTCAAAAGACATGGGAAAAAAGGATCAGAAAGGGTAAACAACCGAAAATAAAGGTTTTCAAAAGGTAAGAGAGAAAAAAGAGACATACAAGGAGACAGAGCCGCACATCACCGTGTAAATCTACAGATCTGTGAGAAACATTTCAGAAAAGGTTAAAAGAACAAAATAAAAGGTTTTGAAGAGGTTAGAGAGAAAGAGACAAACAAGGAGAGAAAGACGCACATCACCACGTAAATCAAAAGATCTGTGACAGAAGGTTCAGAAAAAATTAAGAACTGCAAAAAAAGTTTTCAAAAGGTACGAGAGAATGAAAGAGACAAACAAGAAGAGTGAGACACACATCAACGTGTAAAGCAAAAGATCCGTGAAAAAAGGTTCAGGAAAAGTAAACAAGAACAAATTAAAAGGTTTTCAAAGAAAAAGATAAACAAAGAGAGAGAGAGAGGCACATCACCGTTTAAATCAAAAGATCTGTGAAAAAAGGTTCACAAAAGGTTAACCACCGAAAAAAAGGTTTTCAAGAGGTAAGATAGAAAGAAAGAGACAAACAAGGAGATGGAGACGCTCATCACCGTGTAAATCAAAAGATCTGTGAAAAAGGTTCAGAAAGGTTAACAAGTAAAAATAAATGGTTTTCAATAAAAGGTTTTCAAGAGGTTATAGAGAAAGAAAGAGACAAACAAGGAGAGAGAGACGCACATCAACGCGTAAAAAAAAAGATCTGTATAAAGCGGTTACAAAAGGTCAACAAGAACAAAATGAAAGGTTTTCAAGAGGTAAGAGAGAAAGAAAGAGACAAACAAGATGAGGGAGACGCGCATCACCGTGTGAATCAAAAGATCTGTGATAAAAGGTTCAGGAAAAGTAAACAAGAACAAAATAAAAGGTTTTCAAGAGGTAAGAGAGAAGAAAAAGATAAACAAAGAGAGAGAGACGCACATCACTGTTTAAAAAAAAGATGTATGCAAAAAGGTTCACAAAAAGGTTAACATCCGAAAAAAAGGTTTTCAAGAGGTAAGAGAGAAAGAAAGAGACAAAAAAGGAGATGGAGATGCTCATCACCGTGAATATCAAAAGATCTTTGAAAAAAGGTTCAGAAAAAGTAAACAAGAACAAAATAAAAGGTTTTCAAGAGGTAAGAGAGAAAGAAAGAGACAAACAAGGACACAGAGACGCACATCACCGCGTAAATCAGAAGATCTGTAAAAAAAGGTTCAGGAAAGGTAACAACTACAAAATAAAAGGTTTTCAAGAGGTAAGAGACAAAGAAAGAGACATACAAGGAGACAGAGATGCACATCACTGTGTTATTCTATCGATCTGTGAAAAACGGTTCAGTAAAAGTTAACATGAACAAAATAAAAGGTTTTCAAGAGGTTAGAGAGAAAGAGACAAACAAGGAGAGAGAGACGCACATCATCACGTAAATCAAAAGATCTGTGACAGGGGGTTCACAAACGGTTAACTACAAAAACAAGATTTTCAAGAAGTTAGAGAAAAAGAAAGAGACAAACAAGAAGAGAGAGACGCACATCAACTCGTAAATCAGAAGATCTGTGAAACAAGGTTCATAAAAGGTTAAACAACTAGAATACAATGTTTTAATAAAACGTTTTCTAGAGGTAAGAGGAAAAGAAAGACACAAATAATGGAGAAGAGAGAGACGCACATAACCTGTGTAAATCAATAGATCTGTGAAAAATGGTTCAGAAAACGTTAACTACTACAAAATAAGTTTTCAAAATGTAAGAGAGAAAAGAGACAAACAAGGAGGGAAAGACGCACATCACCGTGTAAACAAAGGACTGTGAAACAAGGTTCAAGAAAAGTAAACAAGAACAAAAAAGGTTTTCAAGAGGTAAGAGAGAAAGAAAGAGACATACAAGGAGACAGAGATGCACATCACTGTGTTATTCTATAGATCTGTGAAAAACGGTTCAGAAAAGGTTAACAAGAACAAAATAAAAGGTTTTCAAGAGATTACACAGAAAGAGACAAACAAGGCGAGAGAGACGCACATCATCACGTAAATTAAAAGATCTGTGACAGAGGGTTCACAAAAGGTTAACTACAAAAACAAGAATTTCAAGAAGTTAGAGAGAAAGAAAGAGACAAACAAGAAGAGAGAGACGCACATCAACGCGTAAATCAGAAGATCTGCGAAACAAGGTTCATAAAAGGTTTACAAGAATACAATGAAACGTTTTCTAGAGGTAAGAGAGAAAGAAAGAGACAAACGAAAAGGAAGACACGCACATAACCTTGTAAATCAATAGATCTGTGAAACAAGGTTCAGAAAATGTTAACAAATACAAAATAAAGTTTTCAAAATGTAAGAGAGAAAGAAACAAACAAGGAGGGAGAGACGCACATCACCGCGTAAAACAAAAGATTCGTGAAAAAAGGTTCAGAAAAGGTCAACAAGAAAAAAATGAAAGGTTTTTAAGAGTAAGAGAGAAAGAAAGAGACAAACAAGGAGAGGAGACACACATCACCGTGTAAATAATAAGATCAGTGAAAAAAGGTTCACAAATGGTTAACAACTTAAAATAAAACGTTTTGAAGAGGTAAGAGAGAATGAAAGAGAAAACAAGGAGAGAGGGACGCACATCAACGTGTAAATCAAAATATCTGTGAAAAAAGGTGCAGAAAAGGTAAACAACTAAAAAATAAAAGGTTTTCAAAAGTTAAAGAGAAAGAGAGACAAACAAGGAGAGAGAGACGCACATCCCCGTGTAAATCAAAAGATATGGGAAAAAAGTTCAGGAAAGTAACAAGAAAAAAATAAAATTTCTCAAGAGGTAAGAGAGAAAGAAAGAGGCATACAAGAAGAGAGAGACGCACATCCCCATGTAAATAAAAAGATATGGGTAAAAGAAATGGATCAGAAAGGGTGAAC
>CM023456.1:137626147-137682360 GCA_013339765.2 Haemaphysalis longicornis
GTGCCAGCTCCACCGCCCAAGATGGCCAGAGGGGTCCTGCAATAGGCGATTCAACAGATTGCATGGTGGTCTGTCACAACCTTGAACGGTCTGCGATACCATATGGGCTAAATTTTGAAGTAGCCCATATGATAACCAGGCACTCTTTTTCGGAGGCAGAGTAGTTTTTTTTTCTCCTTCGACAGACAACGGCTGGCGTAGGCGATTTCCTTTTCGCAACCGCTTACCTGCTTTTGGACGAGGACGGCATCCAAACGTATATCGCTGGCATCCATGTGCAGTTCTGTTTCGGTATTTTCGTCTAAATTAGCCAGCACGGGCGGGTTTTGCCAGGCGTTGTTGCAGGTCACAGAATGCTTTTTCTTGGGCGTTTTCCCAGGCGAAAGGGGTGCTATCTTTTGTCAGGCAAGTGAGTGGCTCTGCAATGCGTGCGAAGCTTGCGACAAAGCGCCGGTAGTATGCGCATAGTCCGGGAAATCTTCGCCTGCTCTTTTTGTCCTGATGTTTTCGCCGGGTTAAGGCAGGACTCCCGCGGCATTGACGACGTGCCCCAAAAACTTGAGTTCCTCGTAAGCGAAGCGGCTCTTTTCGGGCTCCAACGTTAACCCCGACGGGCGAATAGCCTCAAGTACAGACTCCAACCTTGCAAGGTGTTAATCGAAAGTCCGGGCGAATACCACAACGTCGTCAACGTATACGAGCAAGGTGTGCCACTTCAGGCCAGCTAGCACAGTATCATGACCCTTTGAAACGTGGCTGGTTCCATGCACAGCCCAAACGGCATCACCTTGAACTCGTATAGACCGTCCGGGGTTATAAATGCAGTCTTCTCTCGGTCTCTTTCGTCCACTTCAATTTGCCAGTAGCCAGTCTTCAGATCCATCTGATGAGAAGTACTTCGCGTGGCAGAGGTGGTCGAGGGCGTCGTCGATTCGTGGCAGGGGGTACACGTCCTTTTTGGTCATTTTGTTCAGACTCCGGTAGTCAACGCAGAACCTTAAAGTGCCGTATTTTTTTCTTCACGTTACGACCGGCGCAGCCCACGGACCTTTAGGTGGCTGTATTATGTCGTCGCTGAGCTTGTCGTCTACTTGAGTCCGGATGGCTTCGCGCTCGTGTGAAGACACGCGGTAAGGCGACTGTAGGGTAGGTCGGGCTCCATCTTCGGTTATTATTGGTGCTTCGCCAGAGGTGTTTGACGTAACTTTGAGTTCGATGAAAAACAGATGAAGCAAAGCCAATAACTGGTTACTTTCTTCTTGCGGTAGCGCCGGATTCACGTCGAAAGGATGGGGAAGCTTGAAGGTATCTTCGGGTGCGCGTTCAAAGTCGGCCACTGCGGCCACATTCCTTGCCTGTAGAGTTTCTTCGAGGAACGCAATTGCAGCGCCCTTGTTTTAAATGCTGGTACTCCTCGGTGAAATTGGTGACCAAAACGTGGGATCTGCGTTGCTTAAACCGCACAATGCCTCTTGCGACAGACAAACCGCGGTCGAGAAGCAACCTTTGGTCACTCTCCACGATAGCCTCGACGTCGGGAGCAGCACCTTCACAGCAGACGGTGATCATCAATTATCCACAATCAAGCGAGAAACTGAGTTTTACTTTCAAAACCCCTTCCCTTCCGCTGAAAAACTTCTACCACGCTCGCTATTAGCCGCTATTTGAAATGAATATTTATTCAAGTATCCTGCTTCATCTGGGATTTATACTGATGCATCTCAAAATGGCGAGAAAGCTGGAATTGGTATTTTTTCACAATCTTTAGACTGGAGTTATTCGCTGCGCATCCCGGATTACACAACCATTTTTATGGCCGAATTTTTAGCAATAGCTCTCGCTCTATGCAAAGTACCGCAGCATGTATCAAAAATTATCATATTATCTGATTCGATGGCAGTTATATCAGCGTTAACTCCCTCTTAGGAATCTCCATTGAACCGCACACTACTATTTTTTGTTCCCAGACACGTGAAGGAGGAACGCTTGTCTTGGGTCCCTGGCCATACGGACATCAGGGGCAACGAGCAAGCGGACCATTTAGCTAATCTCGCCGTCACAGCTCCCATTCAATTCGGAATTCCTAATCTGGCTCTATTTGCATCTGCGAGACTAAGACGATATTGGGATTTAGACGCCACCCGTTCCGATTCGCTTTTATCATTTGAAGAGTTCCAACCTCTAAAGTTCGGGTGGAATGTTCATTTTTGTGGCTCTCGGCAATGCGAGGTGACCTTCACCGAGCTGCGCTGCAGGGTTCCAAGGCTTAATTTCTATCTGTTCAGATCAGAACTTTCACCTACAGAACTATGTGTGCGGTGCCAGGTCCCCGAAACAATCGAACATTTTTTTCTCGACTGTCGCCGTATCTCAACAGCTAGACAACTGTTTTTAAGGAGCCGAATGAGCGGTTGGGGTTGACTTTATCGATAACACTTATATTATCTATTGGCGCATCAAAGCTGGGGTTTCCAAGAAGGGATATATATAACTGCATTCAAAATTTTTTTTCTGCCTCAGGTCGTTTAAATTGCTAAACGGTGCTGATTAATGGGTAATTCGGGTTTCATTCTTCATTTTTCATTTTATTTCTTTTTTCATTCTTCATTCTTCATTTCATTCGGGTTTCATTCTAAGTTTCCTTTTACACCTTCTTTCCTGAAATAAGTATTTTAAAGTCCCCACGTTTTTAAACGGTTTAGCCCTGGCCAATCCCCCTTGTGGGTACGTGCCAAAATATTTTAGGACATCATCATCATCACCAAGCTTGCGTGGGGTGGCAGGGGGACATGATCATCGGCGATCCTTATAGCTGCACGGTGTTCGGGGTTCGATTCCGGCGTCAAGGAGTGATCGTAGGCAAACGTTATAGACTTGGTCTTTAGATCAATTATTGCGCCGTTGTTCGTCAAAAAGTCCATTCCAAAAATCACGTCGCGGAGAAGTGAGGCAAGACAACGAACGCGGCAGGGTAGGTCGTGCCGTCTATGGTGACGCGGGATGTGCACGTTTCCCTTGGCGTCACGAGGTGGCCTGCTGCTGTGCGTATGTGCGGACCGTCCCATCTGGTCATAACTTTCTTCAGCTTAGACGCAAATGGTCCGCTCATTACTGAGTAGTCGGCTCCCGTGTCTACGAGGGCCACTACATCGAAGCCGTCGATGGACAACTCTACGCCGACGCCGCCTTCCTCGAGTTCTGGGTGCGTCGGGGCGTCGCATGTCGGCTTGTGCGTGTTGACGGTCGGGCACTGTGCGTCGTTGTCGTCGTCTTCTCAGGGGCAGGCTCTGTCATGTCGGGTACGCGTCGCGCCTTGTAGCCGTGTTCGGGAGTCACGTCAGGGTTAGGTCGGGTCGTCGGGATGAGGGCATATCGTGAGTCACAGTCTTCGGAGAATCGTTACGTCGTTGGAGGGCGTAAGTTTTTCCGCCGTTGTGCAACTTCACCTCCAGAAATTGCTGCCTTTAGTTTCCCCCGCGTGGGCTGGGGGGACCTTCCACGTGCGCCCGCCGCGGTGGCTCAGTCTAAGCGTTGCGCTGCTGACACGAGGTGCGGGTACGATTCGGCGGGCGGCCGCTTTTCTGATGGAGGCGAAAAGCAAAAACGCCCGTGTGTACGAGATTTCGGGACGTTTAAAGATCCCCAGGTGGTCAAATAATCCGGGGCCCTACTACGGGCGCCTCACGCCTGCGTTGCGTCGGCGCGTTAACCCTACAATCAATTCAATCAAATCTCCACGAAACGGGCTGGTCTGGACGGGTACGACGGCGAACGCTGGTGTTGGGAGGTATTCTTCAATCTCAGATGGGCGCTGGCCGGGTCGGGGCGTGGTGCGTCGACGGAGAAACCACGAAGTCCGAGTCTCTTGTATGGGCAGCGACGGTAAATGTGGTTGGCCTCTCCGCAGTGGTAACATAGCGGGCGATTATCGGGCGTTCTCCACACCTCGGTCTTCCTTTTGGCCTGGTTTCGGGTTACAGGGGGTCGGGCGGGCCGACATCGGGCGGCGGTACAGTGGGGCCTCTTGACGACGTGTTGGAACAGGGCGGGGTTGACGAACACCCGCGGAGTAGGCCATAGCCTCTGGCTCGCGGGGTGCTTCGGATGGCACAGAAGTTCCCAAAGCCTGCTGTACTTCTTCCCCGATCACGTCAGTCAGGGAAGCGACTTGAGGTTGTGGCGTCATCATAGGGAAACGTTTCCGCAGCTCCTCCTTCACCACTGCACGGATGGTGTCGCGTAGTGAGTCGGAGTTAATAGCGCCGGCACCAATCGTCTCCCAAACCAGCGCATTGATTGGGCGGTCGTACTGCCTTGTTCGGATTTCGAGCGTCTTCTCCATCGCGGCGGCCTCAGATGCGAACTCGGACACGGTCTTAGGGGGATTGCGAACAAGGCACGCGAAGAGCTCTTGCTTCACACCTCGCATCAGAAACCGTAGTTTCTTTTCCTCCGTCATTTCTGGGGTCCGCAAGGCGAAAAAGTCGCTTCATCTTCTCGACGAAGATCATGACCCCTTCGTTGGGGTGCTGCGTTCGAGTTTTGCAGCAATAGTGCCACGCGTTCTTTTCTGACAACGGTAGTAAAGGTCTTCAGAAACTCGCTTTTGAAGCGAGCCCAGTTGTTCAAGGAGCTCTCGTGGCTCTCGAACCAAGTGCGAGCTGAATCTTCCAGGTAAAAGAAAACATGCCGGAACGCTTCTGCATCGTCCCACCTATTGAAGATCCGGACGCTCTCCAGTTTCTCCAACCATTCTTCTGGATCTTCTGCGGGGGCTCCTCGGAAAGATGGCGGTTCCCGTGGCTGCTGCAGGACGATTGGTGATGTTGCTTTTCTTGCACCATGGTGGTGGTTGCAGCGGTCGTTCTTTTGGTTCCGTCTGGCAAGAGACCAAACTCGGGCGGGAGGCCTTGCAGTCGGAGGCTGGCTCTTGTTGGACTGGCTTGGCGGCTTCTAGAGGTTGTAGAGCTCATGAAGGGTGCGTACCCAGCACCTTCACCAGATGTCATGAAGTCAAAGATAACGCAGTTGTCTTCAATGAAAACAAGTTTATTGGAGCGAACTTGTGCTCCCCTAACAACTCAAAGAATACCGAGGCGGCGAAAGCGGCAGTCAACAAAGTGACGCGTGCAGGCGAGCTCCGGCGATTCGAATGCCGCGGCGTCTGCTCTGCAGGCTTTTATCATTCGGCGCAAGTGTTTCTGGAACCGTCGATTCACATCCAGAACATTGTAGATCACAGAAGATTATTCTGGGCTAGCGACATTAGGGCGAAACACTCTGCTTAGCTGAATGTGATAGCCCGTGCGGCATAAAAAAAGTGCCCCCGTCGCATGCCCCCGCGCGAGGGACACGAGTAAATGCAGAGAAGTGGGGGTGGTCACGTGGCGTAGGTTGTGGTAGTTGGCGGTGGTAGTTTTAGTAGTTGTCGTACGGGTGCGTCGACGGCGCTTGAAGGCCAAGTACGACGAAATGCACGAGGCGTTTTAGCACGGGGAGTTTGCGAGCTTGGACGAGTTCCTGCGCGCCTTCGACGTGCGGTCCGGGGAGGAGTACTCGGAGATTCTGCGGGCTGGCGCGTCGCGTCCGTGCGTGCTTCACGCGAGGACCCCCGCCGAGAAGCGCGTGAACGCGTTCAACCCGTGGATCGGAAGGGTTCGCTACTCCAACATGGACCTGCAGGTCATCCTCGACCACTACGTGTGCGCGGCGTACGTCGTGGACTACGTCAACAAGGCCGACCGCGGCATCTCGTTCTCGTAACGCGGGGTCCGCCGCTCGCCGCTGACGTTTCGAAGCTGTGTCTCGCTCTCGATTCGATGGATCCGCATCTCGACGCTGACGACTGGCGGTGGCCTCTCGTTCTCGACGCTCGGGATCGGCCGCTCGACGCTGACGCTTCGCCGCTGCCTTAGCGCGCGCAGTCGAGGGAGAGGAGGTAGCACCTGCTGCTGCAACGCCTCTTTCAGCGCCGGAGCACGCGCATGCGCGCCCGCACGTGTTGTTCAGAGCAGACAACGCCGAGGAACGACGGGTGACAGGGCGAGTTAAAGAAATGCTCTGCATTTAAAATGCAGAATGGAAGCTGCGCTTAGCTTGGAACGCAGATAACACAGCCGGGCTTGGCCTGGCAGTAAAAACAAACAAGAAATAAACAATACATGGTTTGTGGCAATATTAACATAACCATAACATTGCTTAATAGTGCCAACTTATTTTGAGAAAGTTTGTTTCAAAAGTTTGATGGCTGGTGAGCAGCAAATATGCACACTACGCGCTGATAATGAGTGAGGACATAAGTAGTCGCATCAATGAATTTACAGTTCCATGCAAGAGCAATAAATTGGTAACAGGATTTAATTTGTAGCTACCTACCTGCATAGACGTTTTGTCAACCAGCATATCGACAGTGTGCTTTACGCAGGAGCCGACAAAATTGTTGCTGTAAGTGGGGAACACAAGCTTATGTTAGGCTACGGTAAAAGGATTACATGAAAGGAACCCTGCAAAAGCGTATAGCTGTAGAGAAGAAGTGTTTCAATCAGCATCGCCCAGCACAAAAGAAACAGGGCAACAATATCTGATCAATGAATAAATCAAGTTTCTCAAAGCAGCGTACACTCGGAACGAAAATATACAGCCCCAGCGGACAGCAGTGGTTGGATACAATCTGCAACTTGATAACAGCCAGAAGTAGGTAAGGTAGTCTTGTACCCCATTGATCAGAAGCTTTTGAGCTGTACTACCAGTCCAGGCTACACGAGGGTAGCTTAAACTTTTTCAATTCATTATTTGCACAGATATCACAAATGCATACACAAAACACTGCAGCCACAACGCATAGTGTCAGTTTTAAGTGACATTCATGTGGTAAAAGCCAATGGCCTACCTATACCCTACCAATTCCGTGCCTTCATCCATATGTTGTTGGAGGTGGCAGCGGTGTCGCAAGAACAGTTTGTTAAAGGGGGCACGATCGAACCTGGCTTTAATGTGGATTCAAATGAGCAGCAAGGACGTGGACCTCTACCACCTCCGGAGCCCCCCGCCTTTTCAGCAGAAACCCTCATGTGAATACCACTTATGGAACACAGTATGCTAAAACACCAGGCAGAATACTTGCTCTTCATTTTGTTAGTTCAATAAACACGTCCCCAAGTATTCAAACGGTTGCTCATGCTATAGTGGTTAAATGAAAGTAGTCATCATGCAGTGCCAAGGCTATTTCAAAGCCAAGCCACTGCTATAAGTCATATTATACAAGCAATGAATGGTCTTGAACAATTAATTTTCTAGCACCGGAGTAAATTAGTTTGAACCTTGAGTGCCCAACACTCAAGATTTAAGGAACAGCTTCCATAGCACTGCAAGGCACTCTCCCCACCAGTTCTTTTTCTCTTTATTGTGCAGCTGAATGTACACGACTATTTTTACTATTTTTACCTCCCAAAACACATTTTTGTCTTTTTTGCGGGTGGTCCTTGGTAGAATTGCGGTGTTTTTCACAGGCTGCCGGCATGCGTGCCCCGTCTTGACTTGGAAATTGGTTGCATGCCTGGTGGAGCTCCTTTTGTTGCCGCTGGTCCACTCATTGCATTGTTTACACAGCTGGATCCTTTAGCGAAATGGATGCCACTGCTTTAGGCTTTCCACGGCTTTTGTACAGATTTTTAGAGCACAATTAGGCCCTCCTTAAAACCAGCACACCAACATGCTTACCTGCACAAAGTGCTCCAGCAATATAAGATATTAAATGGCTCTTGCTTTTTCGTAAACACACAGAGTTAAGATAAGCTTACAACCATTTTACCAGCGAAAAACGGACAGGGAACTAGAAAGATGTAAACCGGACAATCACTAGACAAGCGATTGTCCCGTCTACTTCTTCCTAAGTCCCTGTCCGTTTTTCGCTGGTAAAATGGTTCAAGTCAACTCCAACTAGCCCAACTTTCATCCTTAACTGTAACGATTAGCTGCTTGCTGCCGTGCTGAAGTTGAAGTCTTCATTTAAATCCGTAAAAAGACACACTGAACTCACAGGTACCCAACAATGTTTTCAAAGGTCGTGCTTTAACAAGACAGTACTTCAGCGGTTGCATAATTCAAGACTGAAGAAGCACCACACAAAAAGGATAAATGTTTTGAACTTATTGCGGAACAGCTTCTCAAAAACGAATGCATTAGGGTAGCTTGTGTATTATGCAAACGGTACCGCAGAGGCACTAGTTAGTTGCTATTTATGCAACGACCATCTGATCGGCCAAATTTGCACTGTTTGACACCTTCGCACGTAATTGAAAACTGTTCCTTCGATTCGGCACGCTTGTATCGGAGGCACTGGGAAAAAAAGGGAGCCTTCAATTTCACACGCCTACCTGGCTATATATCGGCGTAAGACTCGTTGGCACTGTCTTTAAGCAGGTGATGATCAGTTATCGCAGGAGAGCAGTGTTGTGGGCGTGTAATGTACACACACGGTGCTTAGATATATCAGTGCGCCTTATTGGTCATCCAATGGAAACATTCTACACGGGAAGTTTCACAAAATTAAGACCTCCCGTGAGAGGCAGCCCACTACTCCAGTTTTAACGACCTGCCTTCCTGCCTCTCTTAGCACGAATAGGCCGTATTGTGGAAGGTTACTATGAATGAAGTACGCTTTTTGTTTGCTGTGTGCCTGTTACAACCTGTTTTGTACGTTCGTCGCTCTCAACATATAAAAGTAACATTTGCTCACAGGAACGGTTCTATAGTGCGTCAAGACATACATACAAGAATACGCGAATAGTACAGCAAACAGACAAAGAACCCGATTAACCATCTGTCAATAAAACGTCTTTTAAGTGTACAGACAAACATCGGTTGCGGATACGTTCGATGTGGCTGTTATGGCTTGTTTAAGGCACCAAATTAAATGATCAGCTGTTACTCAGCGTTCTTTTACGATTTTGTCAGCCTGCCGACCGCGCGTCGGGTATGGCGACAACAGTTACACTTATGAGTGGAAATGAACAAGTACCGTGTATACTTACTTGGGGTTTTATGACGCGTCGCTCCCCTATTCGTTAAACTTCCAGAACGAAATTAAACGCAGTGCAGCGGCCCTACTAAAGCCGCACGCCATCGCCGATTCGCACGCAAAAAAAGCCCTTCTCCGCCAAATTGCTGGCTCCGCTAAACGCAGCCGTGTATACAGTTTACAAACCTTCCCGTCTCATTAAACAATACTTCAAAACCTCAATTTAAACTTAACATATCGTACAAGGTGTTTACCCAGCTAATAATTATACACTGAAAATTATAGTTTTCTATTTAGGAAAAGTATTTTGACCCAAGCCAAGATGACGGCTGGGTCAAAGCCAAGTTCGAAAATCAAACGTCCGTCAGGCATGGCCGCCCTGATAGGGGTGAAGCAGACGATCGGCGGCAGACGATCGGCGGCTCGCATAGACACTAGCGCCAGTGTCCCTTCTAGTGTATATTAGTATGAAACTCTATGGAGTGAAACGCTCTACCGACTGAGCCATGAAGTTATGCCCGGGGTAGCTGTACAAACGCGCCTGATGTCGTTCCCTCTAACTTGTCCATTCAGATGATGCTGCCGTCCAGGGGAGAGGAAGCGAAGTAGTGCGTCATGACGCTAATGTGCGCCGATAGTTTGCGCCTCGATAAGGCAGCGTGTAGGGTGCCGTGATTCACGCGTCCGCCGTGCAGAGTGGAGGCACGTATACACTGGCGCCGCCATTTTGGGTCACTCGCTCGCCGCAGCAGCAAGTCATTGTATCAAAACCGCGCTAAACTTATCTACGCAACGCTGTTCACTCACGAAGTTCGAACAATGTTGTCTGTTTCGCTTTGCTTGGTATTGTCGGAACCGAAAAGAACAACGCGTTGATTACTTTGACCCCATAGCAGCGGCACGGGACCGTTCAAAGGGTGTCTTCACCATGTACGGTGGCGCTGGCATCGAGGCACCCTCTCAGCGTGTAGTAATCGAAGCTGCTGTGGTGGTGGCGGTGATTTATTAGAAAAGCAGGGAAGAGAAAAGAACTGGGAATATTGTTGAACTCAACGGGGAGTTAACCCTCATACAACCCCAGTCCAGGGAAGGGAAAGGACTTTCAGGATAAGATAGGGTAGGAAGAGAGAAACAGAGAAAAGAGGTGTTGCGTTCGTCTCGTCCAAGGCTCGCCGGCTACAAACGATGCACTAGTCCGGTCATAACAAGGAAGTTGAGGAGGTGCTGGAATACCTCCCGTCGGAAGACGACCACACCCGTTGGGAACAGGAAGTCTTCCAGCTTGTGATTTGGCGCACCCATTCGGCGGAGCACGACCCGGAGTTTCTCCCGCACGGTGTCATTCTGGCGGCAAGAGCACAGTAAGTGCTCGAGCGTCTCGGGCTCTGGGCAGTCGGTGCAGGTGGGGGACGCCCGGCGGCCCTAGTGGTGCAGGCTGCGTTTTCCCATCCGCCGCCTATGTTGAATGCCACCCAGCTTGTGGAACGCCGCCTCCACGTTCCACAAGCTGATCTCGTCACAACGCAGGCGTTTGGCGTACACACCACAAAGCAGGACCAATGTGGTCGCACCTTTGCCTAGGTGATCCACCAGCAGGACTTCGCTCGCCAAGCGCACCCATCAAAACTCTTGCCGACCCGCAAATCATGCTCGTTTCGCTGTAGCGTACCGTGACTTCACCTAACGATTCGCTGACATCCCGTTCGTTTTCGTTCCCGCGGTTCGCGAGTGCCTGGGGTTGGAATCGGATTTACGCAATGCTCCGCCGCGTCAAATGCAGTGTCTAACGTTGATGGGTATAACGGTGCCATATCGACGAAATAGAAATAGCGATTTGCAAGTTCATATTGATGCACAATAAATATTGAAATGCTTCTGTGAAGGTACATTTCACGTTCGTGTTTTACCGATTCCTATGAAAGAGGGGTCAACCACATTTTTTTCTGACAAACTATTGTTATACATGGTATACATGTCGCGACTAAGTATAGTCAGCCAATTTGTAGGGGATGCATTGTATTTTGAACTATTGTCCTTTTTGCACTCTGTACAATGCTTCGGAGCTTAAGGGTGAGTGAAATAAATAAATAAATAAATAAATAAATAAATAAATAAATACCTGCCAATTTGTAGGAGATGCATTGTATTTTGAACTATTGTCCTTTTTGTACTCTGTACAATGCTTCGGAGCTTAAGGGTGAGAGAAACAAAAAAATAAATAAATAAATAAATAAATAAATAAATAAATAAATAAATAAACTGTTTACATCCTCGACATGACCAGCAGACAATTGCTTGTATTATGCCGGATATGTGTGCTTTTTAAGATGCTTACTCACGTAATCTCTGCGTTCTAAAGTTTTGCAGTTTTCTGAAAAAAACGAACAAGGCCTTCGGTAATCCTATAGACCAGCCCGTTGTTCGCGACTTGGCTGCGGCGTCATGGCGTGATCAGCGTGATCAGCGGAGAAAGTAATTGACTTTGCCTTCACAACAAAAGTAAAATTATTGTCCCTGAAAAAGTTCATCATGACAATGATGCGCGGAAGCAGTCGAGAATTATGAAGAAAGCAGCCGGATACGTGTTACAATTTATGGTGACGCCAGATGTACACATTCCGCCTTTTCTTACGATACCATTTGCATTGCGGATGTGCGGACCATACCAGCTGGTCATACCTTTCTTCACCAGCATCGCATGTGATCCGCTCATCAGTGAGGAGTCTTCTCTCGTGCCTTCCACTGGGACTGCGTAAAAACCTTCGGTGGAGCTGCACGTCCTACGTCGGTTTTCTTGAGTTCCGGGTGCGTCGGGGCAAGGAATGGCGGCTTGTGTGTGTTCATGGTGTGTCACTACGCGCAGTCATTGTCGTCGCCGTCTTTTGTAGCATGAGCTGCACTGGCCGATGTTAAGCAGTTTTGCATGGCTACTGGAGAGCCGTGCTGCGTAATCGCGAGGAGCAGTGACGTCACACCGCGCAGAGAGCGTTGCTCGCTGCCCAGCGTCTCTCACACAAGTCACGCGCAGAGAGTCTTCACCGATCCTTTCCGCACGTAGCGGCCCGGACCAATAGATGATCATGCGAGGGGTGGCCGGGTGTGGAACCCTTGCCTCGTGTGTCGCAGCAACACCGGCGTGCGCCTGCGGAACCAGCTTAGCTCTGGGGCGATCGGTTGCGCTGCACCGGAGCCGCTTGATAAATATACATCCTTCGCATAATGCGGATACCGTGTGTGTGTGTCATTGAAGCATCACTAAGCATGATAGTCAAGCTAATCCTAGACAACAAGGAAAGCTAAGAATAACCAGCTGAACCTTAACTCATGCTACGTGTATCCTTGCGTAGCTGAGCTAAGCTTCTGCTTATTTTTTTGATGGTGGGCTTGGTCACATCGAGTATCCGTCACGCCGGGCGGCTGTCGTCGTCTACACAGTTCACGTTAGTGTTTGTCCGCGGTGGATTGTGCGTCCGCGGCGTCACTATAAGTATTCAGTTCGTCGCAGGACTGTGGAGGGTATTCATTTTTTTGCCGTACCTTCAGAAGACTCTGCTGTTAATTTCGCCAATGTGGGCTGGTGGACATTGCAGGCGTGAACTCAGCACTCCTGGTGCAGCGGCTCAACAATACGCATGTGTATGGCGATAGCGAAGGGTCGAAACGCACTGAGCATTGGTTGGCCTTTGATAGGTCTTTGTCTCTCGCGTCGAGCCGTTGTCCGGGCCACGGACGCGGCGCGTCGACGATGAAGCCTCGTTGAGCGAGTCACCAGTAACGACAGCAATGGTAGATAGTGCCAGCTTCTGCGCAGTGGTACTGCAGGGGACAACTCTCCGACGTTCCTCCAGGGTCGCTCTTCCTCAGAATAGGGTCTTACTAAAAATGGGGTCTTGAGGCCGAGAGTTAACGGAGGTACGAAGCCTCGTGGCGAAGCGGTACAGGTGGCGACAAACAGGAGCCGCGTATGCCAGGTCGTGTTGCTTGGGTGTGGTTCTACCGTTGTTGTAGCCCCTAGTGCCTGCTCCACTTATGTCAGAATGACGTCCGTGAAGGTAGCGGAGTAGGGATACATTGCAGTCCACTACAATTTTCTTGATTCTCCGCGAACAACATCGCGAAAAGTTTCATTAGAGTGTCTGACAATATTCCAACTACGGAGTAGTTCGCTATGTTAGAGCTTGATTGGCGGTCGTATTGCCGTAAAAGCATTTCTCACGTCGTTTGTTTAGAGATTAGCACAAATAACCACTTTCTCTTTTCTTCTGTAATGTCAGGTTCTTCGCGGCGGAAGAGTCTTTTCATTTACTTAACGAACCCAACCGCTCCTTCGTGCATTACTACAGCAATAGCTAGGCGAATTCCGTCCGTATAACAGTAGTGAAAGTCTTTAAGAACTAAGTCTTAGGCATGTTTCACGAGAACATAGAGCTCTCACACAGAATACGAATAAAGTTTTCGAACCGAATACGAGCTGAATCTTCATGGTAAAAGAATGCTAGCCTCAGTGTCTCCTCCTTATCCAAGAGGGTAAGCAGTCTGACCAAACTGACTGGCTCCAACCAGTCTCTGGAGCCTCCCACACTGAGCCATGAAATGAAGGTGGTGCGTGGGTTTTTAAAGTTCAAAGACAGGATTGGTTGCTTTGGTCATGGTAGCAGCGTTGTACCTGGTGGTACCCAGGACGTCTTTCTCATGGTTCAAATACTACGTACCACCGCCAGATGCCATGCAGTGAAAACGGAATACAGGTGCTTTAAATAAAATGGCATTCATTGAAGCGAACTTGTGCTACACAATAAACTTGAAGAAAACACGTGCAGCCAAGAAGCTGTCAACAAAGTGGCGTACAAGTTTGAGCATTGGCGAATATGGTGCCATGGCATTTGGTCGCCGCGCATTTTTCTGTTGCGGTCTCATTTTTTGAAACATCTGATGAGATGATAACACTGTCAATGAGACAAGGTCAGTCTACGAAAAGCACGGAAATGCTACGCCCTTGTCCCACCACGTTTGGCGATACGGCATGCGAAAGAGCAAGGATACGCGCTTACAATCGAACAAAATATGTTAGCCGAGCGCGGCAGCTTGATAGTAACAAGAATAAATAAATAAGAACAAATCGTGGTGTTGGGCAATATTTTCAGAGAAGCAAACAAGTAGGTGTTGCATCGGGATCACTCCCGTGGGGTGTTACGTAAAAACAGCTTAATTGAGCTGCTTCGCCAGAAGTGGAGCGTACTCCCGACATGTCAGGTCTGTAGGTCGAGAATTTCACGCACGATATTGCTACCGTAATTGCGCCATCTTCATTCTGTGAGGGGTGCAGTGTCAAAGTTTTCGCTCGTTCTTTGACATAATCGTTAGAACAAAATCCTGAAATTTGTTTTTGGTCATCGGTGGGGTAGCGTTTGTAAGCAAAAGCCAATTGGTTATATCGACTGCTAAATATTTCAGAAGCAAACCACAAGAAAACGTATTTTGCTACAAATCCAATTTTATTTTTGGTATTGCTTAGGCAACACGGTGTAAAGCTGGTTTTAGGCATTCAAATGGAGTGCCTCTATCAGAAAAAGCGAGTTTGATGTCTGAACGGGTGTGGAATACAATAAACAATACAAAAAACGAATATTTTTTCCATTTTTCCTTCTTCAGACGCGTAATTTGTCAAAGCTCTAGCCAGAGGCACTATCTCCAGTATGGTGAGAATCTACTCAGCAAATTTCAAGCTTCTACAACAATCCGTGCGTCTGTGCGTTACTATCACCTGGTGAGCCGTTCCCCTTTTCTGGGAATGTTATTTCACAAAAATTCTTGACGCCCTTTTATTCGCGTCATAGGAAGAAATACTTATTATTGTTTTTGAATATTTCTAGGAGTATTACCTGTCATAAAATAGTATTTGTTATATCGTTCATAGTAGCATATGTCTTGGAAACTGTAAAAACAGCCAACTTCGCCCCGTAGGGCAATATAATTTTAAGGCGAAATAATGCTTAGGAATTACATATCTCATAAAACACCACTTGTCTGCGTGTAAGTAAAGTGCAGTTTCCTGCGGGAAAATATTTCAACGGCTGAGCGAGATTATCCCAAATTTTGAACAACAATTTTTTTTTCCTTAGGTTTCCAGTTCTCTAAAGTCCAGTCAGCTCAAACAAACTCCCGAAATTCGAGGTATGTATTCGCAGCAGCGTGGGCTGGGCATTCATCAGTCAGTCAGACGGTCGGTCGGTCGGTTTGTCCGACGGTTGGTCGGGCACTTTTTTTCAAGCTATGGATGTAGCCACCAACACAAAAATCCGGTTTACAGTCTTTTCCGGAAACGAATTCCATCAGTTAGTTGCGATTAGTGTTCTAATTAAAAAACACTGTGTTACAAAAAGTGATGTTTGAGACGATAAGAAGACGACGAGAAGGTAGAAGGGACAAGCGACTGCCTCACGAGGGGCGGGACTCGTGCACATCTTCTTCCTCGACCGAATCGCCCGCTCGAAAGTCTTAATAAACCGGTGCTAGTTTTACCGCGTCTCCTCCTGGTTTCAACATTTTTGGTGCCGTGACCAGGATGCAAAGGATTACACAGTTGAAGACCCCTAACGATGAGGCAAGACTATTGAAAAGGGCACCCCGGACCTCGAGCGGCACATCGAATCAACAGAGCGACAGAGCGACATCAACGTACCGGGCCTCACCATGGATCGTTTGAAACGGAAACGTGGGACGCACCTCCATCAACGACAAAGATCATTAACGAGATGAAATCACTGCTGGATGGTAACCCACTACCTATCGGTGAGCTGAATGAACACCTCAACATGCTCAAACAGAAGAAGACTGTATTAGCCGACCTGGACAAAGAGATAGAGCAGCATGTACCAGATGAGGAGCTAGACGAGAATTTGCCACAGCAAACATTACCAGGACTCAGACCGCATTTATCGCTTTGCGGCCACCTGTTCTCTTTGACTTTTGTCTTTTTGATTTATTCGTGGCCAGAATTGGACAATTCAATCTACAATACATAAAAATCCATCGCTAGCGTGAACAATTTAAGTACCTGCGCAACAAGGGGAAAGCGGCAGGCATCGTTGGCTTGCAACAAAAAAATAGCCATGAATACTGCAGCAGCGTTGCTTGTTGATCAATGTGCACATGGCAACTTGCTAAACCTCTAAAGTGACTCCTGCGACGATTGCCTTCAACACTTCAAATTGAGATCAAAAATCTCGTGTACGTCGCGGCCTACGGAATTATGTTGAGGACTCTACTATTGCAGACTCTGCCCCGTGAGCTCGTGCTCAAGTTCAACGAACACACGTTAAAGGAAGTACCAGCACGAGAACCGGGAGGATCAACGGCCCGATGAACTCTCGATATTGCTTGACCTATTGCAGCTAGAAGTACGGAGTCGGGAAATTACTTCCATTATTACTGGAGCAGAATCGAAGACTTCAAACAGCACCCCGTAACGAAGCAAGGACAACATCAAGGTCCTACATCCACGCTCCAAGATATACCACCAGGATGTCTCTTTTGCTAGTCAATGGCCAAAAGGTGATTGCCGGGCTGGACTCATTAGGAAAACAGGAAAAACTGTGTTGCGCTGCGCCAGGCCCTGTCCACCGCACTCCGGATTGCAAGAATGCAAGAAAGCTTTCCTGTCGGAATTGCAAAGGGCGTAATAATTCTTCTTTGGTGATCCACTTGAAAACGTCCAACAACAGAAAAACTGTCGACTGTCCAGCTCTGCGGCTGAATTATTTTTACGCAAATGAATTGGAGAAGCGGTGGCAACCATGCACGTGACACGGAAGAGTGTGAATCCGTGAGAAAGCTTTGGGGAGCTCGACCACATGACTCCAAGATAAGCGAAAACATCCAGGAAGATTACAAGCCCAACAGCCTTCAGCAACCACATTTAAAAGCAGTGAACGACTGCAATTGCAAACGTGCGAAATCGTCAATTTCGAAGCAGAACGTATTGACAATACACGTGATGAAAGTGCGTTTACGTCAACCACCTCAAGACTCAGACATCTGACGTTTAAACCCACAAACGAAAGAAACACAGAATACCCGAATTGTAATGGGTCCAGCGAACGCCAGTGTGCTCTCGCGGAACGGTTCCATCGCTCAAAGTTTCGACGTCTACCTCGACGAGAAAGGAATTTGAGGGTAGGATTTTTGCAGTTCAAGAACTCCCCGGAAGCATCGTGCTGCCGATGAAAGAGGTTTTTATGCCCCTTACCCAACGGCTTTCCTCGATCAACTTTAACACCTGAACTTCGTTAGCAGAAACCATTTGTGCCGAATGATTTCGTTTTGCTCAGTAACTTCATTAGTAAGCGTGGACTCAAGGTGGGAGGGAACGCCTTGATTATTCGTATATCTGTCAGCTTCTTGATGAAAGTCGACAAATCCGATTGAGGCTTCCCATACACTCCAAGCATTGAAGATTGAAGAAGCAAACCAACCTGATTTATTTAGGAGCCTGTTACAAAAAGTGATGTTTGAGACTTGTGTGTTTTTTTCCTCGACCACGCCCACTCGAAAGTCCTGCACAGAACAACAAAAACTTATTCAGGATAAAAACGTTACTTTAAATTCACATAATTCTTGCCGATCGAACAAAAAAGACAGGCTCTTTTGCAAAAAATTGCGGGTTGTCTTTATTACGCAAAAAAGACCCCTCAAGTGAAATCAATAAATAGACAGGAAAGCAGTAACTATTTCCACCAGGTGTGCTCTTGTCTTTCTATTGTTTTTTGTGTCTCCATTCGATCTCGATTTTCTCCAATGTTTCGTTTTGCTGTAACTTCTTAGTAAATCAAGTGGGAGGGAATTTTATTCGTATATCTGTTTCTTGATGAATCGAAAATATTCCATAGGGATAGCTTGTGTGTTTTTTAACGCTCCAAAACAAAAAATTATTCAGGATAAAAACACTTAACAAATGCCGCGAACACCTCTTTTTCGTTGTCTTTTTACGCACCCAGTGTAATAAGACAACAAACTATTTCCACCAGATTCTAGATCGATAAAAAATAAGTTGTGTTACTAATGTAAACCAAAAAAAAAAATGCTGCTGTAAGCTACTTGCCAAAAATAAAATGTACCAAAGCAAAACATTCTCTGATTTGCCTCTGTTTGTACTAGAAGTGTTACAATTGAACCGTTTATTGGCGGCATAATATTTTGACATCGATTGAGGGCTCATGAGGAATACGAGACTAAGGAAAAAGTTTCCACTGGGCTCAAGTAATTCCCCACTATACGCGCAATACATGAATTTGAAGTACAAGAAGGAAGGAAGACAGTAGAAGGAAGTAAGGAAATTTAACCTGGCCAGGGCCTATCCTGCACGCGGGGAAAAAAATCGACAAAAAATACAAAGCAGAGAACGCATAAACGTTTCAGCAGAAAGGTATATCCAGCGATAAGCACTAAATGTTCAAGTGTCCCTGGAGTCTTTCAGTCTAAAAAGGCTGGTGTTTGCGTTTATCCTCCGAAGGAAGCGTAAGATTTCTTAGCTTGTCGCCTTGTGAGCTGATGACGGAAACCAATGACATAAAAGGTTCTCCTCCAAAAATGGCCTCTCAACCAGGACTCTCCGTCGTTTCCGCATTTCGTTCGGTTAGCCAGCTTAACCGGCGTAAGCGAGCGTATGGTCGCACGGCTCAAGAATGGGGTTTTGCGTGGCACCCCGAAGTCCCCAACGCGCAAAAGGCTTCGTTTGTCGACTGGGTAACTGCCTGCAGTTACGGGAAAGACAAGAGTACCGCAGTACGACAGCTTCACCCTTACTCCTCTCCGACGGAAAGTGCATCAGTACTTCATTCGCAACGAGGCGCCAACTGCAGAAAAGATCCTCAGCGATGTGACCAGCGACCCCGACAGGGGGCTGCAGAAGCTGAGTGTCAGAACGATGCGTCGGCTTCTGAAGGACATTGAATTTGCTTTTCGGAAGCGAAAACGTAACTCTGCGCTTCTGGAAAGGGAATATCTGCGGACCCTTCGAGAAATGCGAAAGCAGAAACGGTACGTGGTTACTGTTTCGATTTGGCGGACAGATATATAAATTCGTTTCCGGCGATTAAAATAAAAATTTTGTATGTAACATTATTTGACAGTTGAAATGTAACAAGAAAAATAACGATGGAAGTTCTCATACAGCCAAATATTTTATTGCTGAGAATTACTTGTCAACGGCGCTCCGCATGCATACTGGCGTTCACTTTATTTTTTTCATGGGGTTTTCTGTATCCATGCCTCTTGTTCGTATGTTGCATGCTATTCTGGTTCACCAAGTGAAGGGACAAGTATGCATCGACATGTTAAAATAATGTATGCGTAGCACTCACTGACTAGATTACGTTAGCCATGTTGGTGGTGTACGTTCGGCGAACTTTTTTTATTTTGTCGTTTTGCGGTGCTACCATACACTAAACATAACTGTCTGCGTAGTAGAATGATGTTAGGTGAGATCAATAAATGCCTTCTCTGACTTTACTAACCCTTCTCCCATAAGAAAAACCGACACGTACTCCTTTCATTTTCGCAGGACTATAAACAACCTGGACGAGACTTCGGTCAATGCTGGGCAGACCAACGGCACGGTGCGGGAGGACACCACGGTGTCATCCCGTGATGACGCCTTTCGCAAGGGCTTCGTGCACCAAGTGGCAAAGGTGGTCGGCTCATCGTCCTTCATGCTGGAAGTAAAATGGGCTTTGTGGACAGGGCATGTCTCATTTTCCGTGCGTCAAAGAGTACTTTCACTGACTACCACAGTGAAATGGATGGCCCACGCTTTGAGAAGTGGTTCGCAGAACAACTTCTACCCAGTATTGAGCCACGCAGTGTTATTGTTATGGAAAATGCTCCGTACCACAGTGATCGTACCGAAAAGCTGCCCTCGACGTCGTGGCGCAAGGCCGACATTCAGTCTTGGTTGACTGCAAAAACCATCCCGTGGTGTGATGACCAGTTGAAGCCCGTGCTTCTTCGGCTGGTTAATGAGAAGAAACACAAGTTTTTTGGATACCGGATTGAAGCCCTGGCCAGAGTTGCTGGCCATGTCCTTGTTCGGCGTCCTCCTCACCACTGTGAATTCAACCCTATTGAAATGGTGTGGAGCCAGGTTAAGAGGTACATTGCTGCCAACAACTCTTCATTCACTCTCGCTTAAGTTGAACGACTACTTAACAAAGCCATCGCCCTCGTGACTCGCGAAAACTGGGTCCGGGACTGCGCTCATGTGGAGCGCCTTGAGAAAGAGGCCTAGGAGCGGGATGGTGTAATCGACACGAGAATCCACAACGTCGTGATTCTTCTAGGTTCCGACTCCAGAAGCTCTAGTGACTGCAGTGACAGCGAACTGAACCGCGTAGAGGAAATGTGATAAAACCGGTGTCCGCTGACTCATGTGGTGCTGGTCGTGTGTGGCGAGTGATACAGTGCTTTGTTTACGGTTCTGATGACCGGAAGCTTAGAAGTACGCTCGGTCGGTGCTTCTTTTGTGTGGCAACTTACAGAGCCCCCTGTTTAACTTTCCGATGCCCAGCAGTTTGGAAGTACGCTTTGTTGTTTTTGTGGTGCTGGCCTTGTGTGGCAAGTGACGAGGTACTTTGTTTTCTTTTCTGGTGGCCAGAAGCTTGGATGCACGCTCTGTTGGTTAATGTGGTGCAGCTTGTGTGCAACAACTTACAGGACACCTTGTTTACCATTCTGATGCCCACCAACTTCGAGGTAGCTGCTCATACGATGCTGGATTTGTGCAACACCAGGCAGTCTTTAGGATTGCTTGTTGTAAGTGTGCGAATTAGTCTTCGGGTTTTCGGTTGTGCGTGGCAGCTAAGATGCACTTGCTGTACCTTTGTCATGCATAAAATGAAACCTGAAGACGAACGCTGGTAGCAAGCATTGAGAAGTGGCACGTCACGTATCCGGTTTCACCCAGAAGAAATGCAATGGGAAAATTTGATTACAACCCAAGAGGTTGTAACCAGCCTTTGCAAATAGCAGTTACCTGTGCGTGAAATAACAAGACTGGAATCTTATCTGGCTAGAACTGCGAGATGGTAGTGATTACGTCCAGAAACGCTTTGTTGAGTTGTCTATCATTTGCAATTGTTTCAGTTGTCTGGAAAAAAATATACTACCATCAGTTGCACATTGTAAGATAGGTAATCATTCGTACTCAGTTGCTCATGTTTTGTTGGTCTTTTCGACTACGGAGGGTAGATTTCTGAAGTAAAAGTTCATTTCCGGCGCAAATAATTTCTTTTAAATGCGTATTTACAGGGTTAAATGGCGAGGACTAATACGAATCGTCAATGCCTCACTTTCAAATGTCGAAACGCTGTGGGTTTCCCTGCTAACAGCCTTAGCTTTTGTAAAATACTAACTTCCCGAGGCTCTCGAATATGAGGTCGAGCACCCGAAAGGTAACGGCACGCTCTCATGAAACAGAATTTACAGAAATGTTCACTGCATGGGGATGAGCAGTGTCACTTTGTCATATTTGCGGTGCAATGTCTGGTGCATCTATGTTGTTTTCACATTTATTATGAAGAAAGTACTGTACACCGTACTCAGTGACTGCGAATAACTGCTAACAGAGCCAGAAATGTTTGTTTGCAAATTCTTCGCTGCTTGTCTTGGAGTGCTCAAGTGGGCTTGAAAGCTGGGGCCACGGTTTTAAAGGTTTACACCTGTGACTGACGTTCGTGTGGATGTTTGTGGTTGTGTGACTACTTGGAGTGGCTTCCAGATTTTGTCCAGCTCATTATGCATAAAATAAATATATAAAACAAAACACATTCTTTTTTCTGCTTCAAATTTTCACGTAGCACACATTATTCCTGCTGACTAATGCTCACGGTGTAACGATGTCAAACGGTTTGCGGTGGCAGCCCTGAGTGTCGGAGTTTTTCTGTTGGTTCTGGAATTGTGTGTGCAAATCCTTGCCATAGCCACAAAATCGTACATTTTTGCGACATTTTGGAGCCCTTTAGCGATGGTGGGGTGTCCTGTCACCGCCAAATAAAAATTGGTGAATTGGATGGGCAGGACAAGCACCGGTGAACCCATGTGTTGGGCTTGGGAACAAGTAAGAGCAAGGTGAGGCCAACATCAAATTTACAGCCATGAATACCAGTCACCTATTTTTTAATGTAGAGGCAGCCATGCACCCACAACATTGATGTAAGTGACAAAGAAAGGGGGCTCTTTCAACCAATGGGAATGTTCATGAAGAGTTAGCGACTACACGCAGCTAACGGGAATTCTGTTGCCTGGTTTGGAAGCCAATTGAAATTTTGCTGATTGACCTAGTTGCGGTGTTCTGGATACGGTGCTTTTTTCGGCAAGTGAGTCAAGAAGTGTGCGAATGACCACACATTTAAAAATAGAAAGGGGTGGCTTAACCACCAATCTGAGAACGGCTCGATATATTGGCGTTTGGCAAAGTTAGCTAATGCAATGTACTTTACAATGTCAGTAACCACATTACTGCAAAATGTTCAGTGACCAATTGTTTTAGAACTTTACGACCAGCGCTAACTGTGCAGGTGTTTAGACAGCGTTACGTGTTTCATCCGTCAAAGTGCTGACACGCCTTTATGCTGTAAATAGGCAACTTAGCTAGTGCAGTACTACTGCTATCCTAAGGTATGAAACCTGCGCCACGTAGTATAGCGAGACACGCCCGAAAGCCTGCATGATGTTCATAAAAGATAATGGAATAGGAAGGCGTGGGGATTGAGCGCAGTATTCATGGGTTCTGCAGCGCGAGCTTCCCCTATACGCTTTCCGAGTTGCGGGTCATCGAAACTTCTTGGAGCCGGCCTAACTCAGCGTGATCCGAATGGGATTTCACTTCGCGCCGTAGTGTACGCCTGCTGACTCAACGGTATAGCGAGCCTGCGCTATGTAGGCACGCTACACGTGCCCGTTGTGCTGCCCAGTTTTCGGCTGAAAAAGAGTTCAAATATCAGTGCCTGCCCTCAAAACTGCAGCGCTGACAAAATTGACGGCGTTTCTGGGCGGTTCTGAGTTCGACGGTACCGTCCACGCTATAATATATTAAGTCGGTCCGAGTTCTCCAGTGAAAGCGTTGGCTTTTGCTTAGAATCAAGTGAAACGTAGAGAAGGAGACGTCAATATGCCTGCATTATTGGTGATTGCGGTTCAGTGCACTCAACCAACGAGCTCATGCGAAGAAACGAACTTCAGCAAAAGCGTATGCGTCACGCCAAAACCGAAACCGAAACTTGTTTACTGGGAACTACTTCGGCGCAGTAACACAAAAAATTTGCCCCCCCTCCCTCGCGTAGCTTTGTCTCCATTGCCGCAGAAGGTTGTCCCCGAGTATAGGTTGCTCAGAGCTGACATCTTCTTTCGTTCAGACGAATAACGTGGGCACTCGCAAGACGTGGCGTATCGTCTTCTTCGTGCCGCACGTTTCCAACTCGTCACTTGATGGCATTCATAGCAAGTATAATTAAGCGTTTGTGAATTCCACCCCAGCCAGAGAAGGCAGTAAAATGTTGCGTCAGACCGTGGGAGGCTTAGTAGAAGGGTATGTTGCAGGTGCGGCGCGAGGGTACCAATACATGCAAAGGTGAACTTTCCTGCATACCACCTGTAGGCTGTTGCCTACCGGGCAAGCATGCGTAGGGCCCCAGCAGAGTATTTTGTGTCTTATATGGGTAAATATATCACCAAAAAGCTCAGGCTATTGTGATCGGCATCCGTCATTAGGGAAATTTCTCGGCGTGTATTGGAGATTGACTCAAACACACTGTTGGCGCCTCGATGCCGTGCCTGCGTGTACGGGGGACGCGAGTGAATTGAAGCAGCCTCTGCATTCGCGTTGTACCAATGACAGTTGTGTGTTTCAAGCTACTATTTCTCTGCATGTCATATTTGGTTTTGTTTTCCCGGGATAAATAGGTTATTCTTTTGTTTTGTGCGTGTTGGCGTAACTTCGTCTGGAGGGGTCAGGCTCGCGAACTCATCGCACATGAAGGAGGTTCCTTCAGCATTGAGTTGCTCCTGTGAAGGCACATTTTACTTTCGTGTTCTACCAATTTTTATTAAAGAGGCATCAACCACAATTTTTTTAATATCCCCTGCAATAGTAAAGTGTAAAAATTCCTCCGCCGTGACACTCTGTGAAGTGAGTTAAGCAGTAAAGGTGTTTTCGTGACATGTCGATGCATTACGACAATATTTACATCACAGCTTAGATACTTTTTTTTTGCCACAGCACCGGCGTCGTCTATACGCGACGTTGCTGCTTACTCTTCCCTTCGCGCCACCGAGTCGGAGCGACGTTGGCGCTTGCCCTGAGCTTCGGTCCCCGCACTGCTGCTCGGGCCGCCGGATTGGCCTAACTGAGAAGGTTACGCCCGGTAGATTCACGTCGGTGTCGAGGCAGCAACTGTTGCACTCCTGTCACTGCTGATGGTGACATTCCCTATATAAATGCACGATCCACTTCGAGAGTGTTCTGTTTCGCTTTGTGGCTGGCCCATTACGCAGCAAATATCTGGCCATGGCGTGTTTCGTCGCGACATACCCAGAATGTCTCATTCTTTTGTGGCTTGGCGCACCTTGTACTTCTATCTTGCGTACGCACTATGAGCCTCGGAGGGTTTTCCGCTTGCGGACACGCAGATAGTTTGCCATAGCCATAGACAGCTTCGCTGTGGAACTTCTGGAGATCACTGACTTTTTATGTCAAGGGACACTCTCCTGGTCTAACCGTTCCCACAAATAATTTGTTCACCGCAAAATTTCCCATTTCATAGATTTATGCCAGCTCGTCCAGGATAAATGTCAGGGTATACCTTTATCTCGCAATTACCTACTGTGGTACTAATTTGCATGTCACAGAGGAAGCGTGGTCTGCCAAATTCCTGCGACTTTAAGGCACTCATGTACTATTTAAAGGAAATCATTCTGCCTCTACCAGGCAGCGGTTCTTGCGCGGAATGCGGGACAATAAAATCCCAACGCGGTGGAAGCGGCGGGGAAGGAGGGGAGTGAGGGGGGAGGGTGGTACTCACGAAGCACACTGTAGATGGCGCGGCGAATTTATCAAGGTGCTTGGTTGACGGCGGCGCGTCGCCGGTACGGTTTTGCCGTCTGCATTAGCGACGGTTGTTTGGGGCCTGTTTTCCTGCAGCGTCGCATCCATTGTATGCTTCCTTTGCACGGCTTGAATAATTTGTTCGACAGAACCTACTGGGTAACCCGGACCGACGGAATTAAGTGGTCGGACGTCAAAGGTACGTCAACGATTGCTTTGCAGGGCGGGAAACCAAAATGTAGATACCACTTACAGACATCTGGCCGCAAGAGAAACGCTACCTCTTGTGCACTTCTTGCAACAAATGAGCCTGCGTTTTCAAAATTGATGAATACCAACTTGGTTTTGTTTGAAGAGGTATTACGAAACGCGGAAGGAGCAACTGGTCCTGATAAATAGCGATTATAAAGGTTTCCTCAGATTTCCCGCAATTCTCAAACTTACTTACTTAAGACGGGAATTGCTAAACCCACATGCCAGATTATTTCGGTGTCCGCGCTTATGTAACGCGATGGTTTAGCACCGAGCTAGCACATCAGAACGGTTATGTTCCGCTGTTTCACCCTTCGAAAGACGCTATGTATGTAACTGTTTTCTTTCTGCCTACCAAGGGCGGGCCAGGCCGGCGGCGTCCACCTCTCTAACCTTGCTGTGGTTGACGTCGCGACGTTCGGTAACGGCGTTTTGTTACGGAATGCTGCGGCGTTCGGTGACGGAATTTTTTGTAACGGCTGGCAGAATCTCTAGTTTCACTCTTTGTAGAGCCAAGTATGTGAATTTAAGTAACGTCACATCGGCAATTGCTGTGGGTGTCGTCTAAAGCTTTGCTTTCCAACCACCTTCCTAGCATGAATTGGAGCCAATTTTTTTCATCCTTACAAAAAATGCATCGTTACGGCTAAAGCCCTAATTTCCGCAATACGTGCACGACCATTGTTTTTGTGGTAGTTTTGGTCGATGAAAAAAATTGGCCCCTGCTGGGGCAGCTTAGTCGTCCTACGAACTTTCAGGGATTCTGATTAACTGATTTGCTAGTATGTCGTGTTTACTTCCCTTTTTGCACAGTACTTTGTTTATGGCCCAAATGTCTTGACAGGCTTCTTTGCTGTTGTGTTGTTACTCTATTATACGGCTGTTCTTATTCTTCGTCTATTTATTATTTTATTTATTTATTTGTTCATTGACAGCCTCACGTTATTAAATTACAGAGGGGATTGGTTTTAAGAGAAAAAACCATGGAAACAGGCAGGTATTTCAAAACAATTACCATAATTTCTTTTTTGTTTCTCTTCTCCTAGTTCTAAGTTTTCTTCTAATTTTCTTATTTCTGTTCCTGTGTCTTTTTCTTTGCTTGAATGTAGTACACCGTGTTTGTGTCCTTTTTTTGCGCTTTTGTGTTAGCGTATTACAAGGCAACTCCAGCAAGCAGGCTGGACCAGGCCTCAGCTTTCATAGATATAGTTATGCGCAGATGGTGTGTACCTGTACTACCCAAATGCCATGCAGTTAAGGCGTAAGACACCTTACACTATTCTATAACCTTTACATTACAGATTTATAGGTTTGGAAAATTTGCGAAGCAGGTAATTGAGCTGCTGACAGCTCGCAATTTCGGGAGAATCACCCAAGTAATTATTTGTCAAGAAGAAGGAAACAAAAACTTTTGTGTCATGCTGGCTAGCGAAGCGGTCATCGGGCTGCTACTCTGGAGTTTCGGATTCATATCCCACCAAATCACGCATGTGTTTTTTGTTTACTATATACAGTGGCGGCCATTTCTTCTGTCAAACAACTTTCAATACGAAAAAAACAGCAAGGGTTTTTCGCAGCATACAGAACTTTAGGTTTTCGCCGTAAGATGACACCTGACCTTGTCTGTTTTGAACCCGGGGAACTACAGTTTGAACCCAGTTTGCCACCACTGCGTTGCCCCCGCACGTTGTCAGAAACGGAACGAAGGTTGTCGCTGTAGTTTCTCAGTGGAATGCACTCTTGGGTGTTTCCCCGAATCAGGAACTTTGAGGGGATAATGTGTGCGCTTCACAAAATCCACAGAGCCAAGTGAGGAATCAGAAACGCGAATTGGTAAAATCAAACGACAATTGCCTGCGGCGTGGCACGACGTAGTGGCACGTGAGTGGAACAGCTGCGCATAAGCTGTAGAGTGGCCTAATTCTGGGAAGGCTTTGGCGTGTGTCGGTCGGCTTGCTGACGTAATGGGCACCATAAAACGATGAAACGAAATCGAAGTGAGAGTTGCAAGTATTTTGTAGCAGCAAAGAAGTTGTTAGTAAACATCGCCAGGCTTCCGCCTTCAAAGCATGTAAAGAGACCTAAGAGCTGCTGGCAATTTTTTCTGCCTAATATATGCGGAGTTTGCTGTTCTATTTAATGGAGTTCATCGGAAAACTCAGCACTCTTCGCCAATAACTGCATGATGAGGTTGAGCCAGTGTTACGAGGGAGCATTTTGCGTATCAGTGCATTTCCCTCACATTTGTGTATAATGATAGACGGTGCAAGCGGGTTCACGACTTCATGTAAATTCTATGCAAGAAATATCATCAATCACAAGAGGTGCTGGTCTGCGCGATGTAAAACCCGTTGTTGCTCATTCTAAGACTCATAATACAGCAGGTATACGGCACGCGCCGGTGCGCACTCTTGCGCGAAACTACATGGTGTGTCCCTTCGGCCTGATTTTCGAAATGCTGAGATTGACACATGCGCTGGCACAACGCGTCATGTGTAATTAAAGGAGCCATGAAGACAAAATACAAGTTGGGTTTGTTAGAAAGACTGCTTCGTCCCGATAACAATGATACCAATATCATCGCAATCTTCGAACAAATAACGGAAATATTAAAGAAAACGCGTGAAGCAGTCGCGACCCCCTAGCCATTTTCCCGCAACTTTTCTATGACGTCACGGAACCTTGTTTGTGCGATTGGCGGCCGCCTAACTGACCTGTCGTGACGACACATGACTGGACGTCTGTAATGGGGCCTCTAGTTCCATTTGACCGCATCACTTGAATGCTAACGTGCAGTTAACGCACTGAAAATTATGTTTTATTGTTGGCCCGTATGACGTCATTCTTGCTCATAACCCGTCACTGTGGCGCAAAATCTGAAAGTTTATAAATACTTCTTGCTTTTTTTTCGTTAAAAAAACAACTTTTGTGGCTGTAATGGAGCTGAGTGAGATACTGAATCCTAGTTCTTTCAAATTAAACGAAGTTGTATTTTCTCTTCATGGCTCCTTTAAGTGCCTCAATAAATTGAATTGCAGCTAGTGAAACGTTGTGCATACACGGGTATATGGAAACACAAAATTCATAGATAGCACTAGGCACACAGTCATAACTAAACCAGACAATTCTTTCAACAACAAAAGAATCAAGCGATTTCTCAGAATAGAATAATTTGACACAGCTTTTGTGTTTGTGTCCAAAATAAAGCGCTAAATACGGTCTTGATGAATTCATAGCGCAAAAAGGACGAGGACAGAGAGAGAACACACAACACAGCGCTGTGTTGTGTGTTCTCTCTCTGTCCTCGTCCTTTTTGCGCTATGAATTCATCAAGATTGCCACACCAACTTGCCAGGAATCCGTACTAGTGAACGCTAAATACGGCACCACACGTGTTCCCTGTACTCCTCCAATACGGAATTTATACGGTCCATGATTTCGTTTTTCTGGCAGTGATACAAAGATAAACACGGTGTTAAGATCGTCTCATCTAATGCCCAACTCTATTCTTACCTGTTGCGAAAACATATCTCGGTTTTCATTCTGGCGCTGTGACAGCTGAGGTAACGGGATTTCTTATTAAGTGCGAATGCACTTTATAAGCGACCCTGAATTCCGGTTACCGCCGTCCGTCCACATAGCAACAGCTGCGGGTGCGCGCGCTCCTCTTCTTCCTTGGCAACGGGGGGAGATGGGCGCGCGCTGCCCGGCCGCTGACATGGCACATACCCACGTGGGGGATTGGCCAGGAATCTCCTCGTCTTCCTTGGCAACGGGGGGAGATGGGCGCGCGCTGCCTGGCCACTGACATGGCACATACCCACGTGGGGGATTGGCCAGGAACCGGACGTGAGAAGGCCTAATGCACCCGCTTAAAGGAGTACTGACACGAAATTTCAAAGCTGAGATCCGCTCTAGCAATCAAGTACAACGACAACACAAACAGGTGCCTGTGCATGGCACATACCCACGTGAGGGATTGGCCAGGAATCGGGCGTGAGAAGGGCTAATGCACCCGCTTAAAGGAGTACTGACACGAAATTTCAAAGCTGAGATCCGCTCTAGCAATCAAGTACAACGACAACACAAATAGGTGTCTGTGAATAAATGCATCTTTCTTTCTTTGTAGTTGTGTGTGTGTGTGTGTGATCTCTCTTTCGCGAACATTACCGAACCGCGCAAATTCAACTCGTGCATTCGCACTTTCACATTCTTCGCCTCGGGGAAATGCGGGGAAATTTTCTGATAATTTTGTGTGCCCGAAACCTTTCATCAATGAGCGAGCAATGAAATTTGCAAGCGAGTACTGTCTTTCGGGTAAGTGTGCGTTGTTATAGCCATTTTATGTATGTGATTTTTCAGGTAGCAAGAATTAGACTTCTTTCTCCGTTGGATTTCGTCAATTTAAACCACATCACCCGCGTGGGAAGCTAGATTTTGAAGGAGGGGGGCATGGGCGTAATTATACCAGACTCGTTGAACCTCGTGAAAACAAACACTGATATAGCGAATTATTGGCTATAGTGAACTAAATACGAACGTTGGTTGGTCACGCTTTATTTCAGTGACAATTATTTTTATAACGAAACAGAAACCGCGAGAGCTGCGCCCGATGTCTGCTGTAACGAAGAAATATTTTGTTCGCCCGAGACTCAAAACTCAAAAGCTGTCGTGAGCACTGTTGAAAAATTTGCTACTGCTTATGCCCGGGAAAAGCCAACAGACGAAGACACTATTATTCTTCAAACTATTACGAATGCAGACCTGCATTGTCAAATGAACTTAGTTGTTTCATACTTCCACAATGTCATGTTCCGGTTCGTTTAGTTGGAAATGTTACAAGGGTGCACGTAAGGATTATTTAGTTTATAGGGGCTTCTAATCCTAGAATAATGCGTTTTTGAGTCTCGGATGTTTACCGGAGCCACGTTACCGATTTCTTACAGTCGATTTTTGCGTCTAGTGCTACAACAAATATCAGACATGCCGAAATAATTTACTGTCCCGATACTACTTCGTTATAACGTGGTTCGACTGTACCCAGTTAGACCTCACCTAAATGAATCCAGGTATCGCATTCAGCACGGCTGTCACAGATTGATCGGAGGAAGGAAAACTGGCTTACCAGTTCCTCATAAAGTATTTTGTACATGTGGTGAACTTAGAAAATGCGAGCGTCAAAACATGACGAACCCGCTCCTTACCACTCGCCCTTCCTAATCGTGACGACTAGTGCACAACTAACACATTTCGCTGCGCATAACATTTTACGCAAATAATGCCACATATCCGCTGGTAACGGCGTAACCTGCGGATTCCGGCACTAACGGGGCCCTCCCAGAATAGAGAGACCATTCTAACAGCTGCAGCGGCCTTCAAGTGCTTTTAATCTAAAAGCTGAGTGAAAAGTCGCTGAAAGCTAAATGAAAAGTCACTGAATGAAACGTCGCTTAAGTCGCAAAGTTGCTGAAAGCTCAATAAAACGCTTCAAAGCATCTTGTCAACGCGAGTTTCGATAAGGCAATGTTCTTTGGTTGAAATGTGGTACAGCCTCTGCCCCGCAAATGGATAAGTATCAGTTCGGCAATAGCGCAAAAGACAAACTGGCCAAGGGAAGCGATTCATTAGAGCGATGGCTCAGGATTGGTATATTTGTGTAGTGCATAAGGTTTGGAAACAGTGCCTTAATAAAAAATTGCACCATCTTCCCTTGGGGAACCCTAATGAGGATGCAAAGCATCAAGGGGGTTCCGTGTGGTTCCATTGTGTTGCCGTTATTTTGAGTGATCTGGTGTTTAGTAGCGCCAGAGGGCATTCCGCGTCCGGGTCGACACCGGTGGAAAAGGCACGCAAGTACTGTTGTGTTACGGTAAGTAAGCGGTGGTTCTCGAGGCGCCCACACTCGTTCATCATGTTCTCGTAGATGTTGTCGTCTCTGTGGTAGAATCGGTAGTCTCCGTCAGCGTTGGTGAGGTAAAGGTTGTTGACATTGGTGCACCGGCTGAGAGCAACGTACACGCCCTCGTCTTCGCAGCTTTCTCTTCTTCTCCTTCTTCAGCGTTCCCCTACGGGAAGATGACGATAGTGGTTTAACGCGAAGCTATTTCGGGATGGAATTTTTGGTTGGCCAATCCCTAGGGGCATCCTGCCACAATCATCGTCAGAGGCGCTTCGGATGGGGCACGGACGCAGGACATCCCTCCGAGCAAGAGATGCTTCCCATATAAAAACGAAGACAAACCGTCCACCAGAGTTAACTTACCCACGTCCTTCTCCTACACATGTTATAAATAACGCTATCTCCATTACACCATCTTTCTTTACGACGAATTTACACACACGCACGCTCGCACGCGCACACACACGCACACACACACACACACACACACACACGCACGCACGCACGCACGCACGCACGCACACGCACACGCACACTCACACGCACGCATACACACACACACACACGCACACGCACACGCACACGCACACGCGCACGCGCACACGCACGCGCACGCGCACGCACGCACGCACGCACGCACGCACGCATAGAGAGAGAGAAAGGGAGAGAGATGTTCTGTAAAGGTACTGGTGAGGCTAGCCTGGCAAAGCCGCCCACCTTGCGACACCAGCAGGGGTGAGATATTTGGTGAGTTTATCGCAGCGGAGCAGGCGAACAGGGAGCGGCACCGTCTTTTGATTCCTTTCTGTATTAACGGCCTGATGATGCAGCGATGCAGCGATGGCGTAGAGGTAGAACACCCGCCTCGCGTGCAGAAGGACCGTGGTTCGAATCCCGGTGCCGGACAATTCCCACCGGATTAAAAAAAAAATCCGCGTATTGATGGAATTGCACAAAGGGGCTTGGGGTGCGGCCTGACCCCGGCGACCATTGCCGGTAATGCACTCCCTCACCAGAGCAGGATTGGCCACCCTGGTGTAGTAACGGCCACAACCTCCCATGAATACACCAATTAACCCTCGGCCCTCAGTCCCCAGCGGCTGCGAAGCAACTGACCACGGCGGCGGTCAGACCTGTGACGCAGCAGAGGGTGCTAAGAATCCCTGGATCCGGACAGGCCGCCAATGGAATCTGAACCTGGCAACGTTTAACGCGCGAACCTTATCTAGCGAAGCAAGTCTCGAGGTGTTGTTCGAGGAATTAGAGGGCATAAATGGGATGTAATAGGGCTTAGCGAGGTTAGGAGGGCAGGCGAAGCCTTTACGGTGCTGAAAAATGGACACGTCCTTTTTTACCGTGGTCTAGAGGACAGAAGAGAACTGGGAGAGGGATTTCTAGTCAATAAAAGCATAGCTGGCAACATAGACGAATACTATAGCATTAACGAAAGGGCAGCAGGTCTTGTAATTAGGCTCAATAAGAGGTACAAGCTCAAGGTGGTGCAGGGCTACGCGCCCACATCCAGCCACGACGACCAAGTAGTGGAACGCTTCTATGAAGACGTGGAATCGGCAATGGCTAAAGTAAAAACACAGTATACCGTAGTTATGGGGGACTTCAATTCTAAAGTAGGCAAGAATCAGGCTGGAGACAAGGCAGTTGGGAACTATGGTCTGGGCTGTAGAAATAGCAGGGGGGACCTACTAGTTGAGTTTGCAGAACGGAATAACCCTACGCATAATGAATACCTTCTTCTGAAACGGGAGACGAGTAGGAAATGGACCAGGAGGAGCCCGAATGGGGAGCACAAAAATGAATAGACTTCATATTGTGCGACAACCCTGGCGTCGTGCAGGATGTGGAAGTGCTCGGAAGGGTAAGTGTAGTGACCACCGTATGGTAAGATCTCGAATTAGGCTAGATCTGAGGAGGGGCACCCCGCAACAAGCTAGTACGAAAGAAGCCGATAAATGAGCTAACAGTAAGACGTAAAGTAGAAGAGTTCAGGATCGCGCTGCAGAACCAATACTCCGCCCTCAACGAGGAAACCGAGGCTTACGACAGAGGAAGCCAGAGAGACAACCTTACACGCATTATCACCGAGTGTGCAGTAGAAGTCGGGGGCACTCTGGCTAGACAGGATCCAGGTAAACTCTCACAGGAGAGACGAAAGATCTAATCAGGAAACGGCCAAACCATGAGAATCTCTACCGCAGTCTGACAGGCATAGAACTAGCGGAGCTTTCGAAGTTAATCAATAAGCGTAAGACAGCTGACATACGGAAGTATAATATGGAAGAGGATCGAATACGCTGTAAAGAATGGAGGTAGCTGAAAGCACGTGAAGAGACGTCTTGGCGTGTGAAAATCAGATGTATGCAACTTAAGGATAAGCAAGGCAATGTCCTCACAAATAGGGATAAAATAGTCACAGTGGCCGAGGATGTTCTATAGGGATCTGTACAGTAGCCGGGACATACAGGATAATGCGAACGAGACAGTAGTTCAGAGGAGATAGACCTCCCCACCAGTAACGACCCCGAAGAAGTAAGGAAGGCTTGAAAGAAATGAAAGGGATCAAAGCACCTCGGTGAGGATCAGATAACAGCAGACCTCTTAAAGGATGGCGGCGAAATTCTACTTGAAAAACTGGCAAACCTGTATACGCAATGCCTAATGACCGAAATGGTACCGGAATCTTGGAAGAACGCGAACATCATCCTAAGTCCATAACGAAAGGCGACATGAAGGACTTGAAATATTACAGGCCGATCAGCTTACTGCCAGTGGTCTACAAGGTATTTACAGGTAATCGCTAACCGAATCTCTGCAACCTTAGATTTCAGTCAACCTAAAGAACAAGCAGGGTTCCGTAAAGGTTATTCAACCAATGGACCATATTCACACGATCAATCAGGTCGATAGAGAAGTGCGCTGAGTATACTGAACCCCCTATATATAGCCCTTCATAGATTATGAGAAAGCATTTGACTCAGTCGAAACCCTAGCAGTCATTCAGGCATTACGGAACCAGGGGGTAGATGAGCATTATGTAAGAATACTAGAGGATATCTACAATGGGTCTAAAGCTACCATTCATCCCTCCACAGGGAGAGCAGAGTTAAAATACCTATAAGGAAGGGTTGCCAGACAAGGAGACACAATCTCTCCAATGTTATTCACAGCATGCTTACAAGAATAATTCAGAACGTTGGATTGGGAACAGGTGGGAGTAAGGGTAATGGAGAATACCTCAGTAACCTCGAGATTTGCTGATGACGTTGCCTTGCTAAGTAAATCGGGGGACGAATTGCAAAGCATGCTTTCCGCACTGGGCCGAACAGAGTAGAACCGTGGGCCTGAAAATTAATATGCGAAAACTAAAGTAATGATCAATAACCTCGGGACAGCACAGCAGTTTGAGATAGGTGGCGAGGCAGTGGAAGTGGTAAGCGAAATAGTCTACTTAGGCCAAAGTTGTGACCCCAGATCCCAACCATGAGGCAGAGATAAATTAGAAGGATCAAGAATGGGGTGGGGTGCATATGGCAGACATTCTCAGATAATGATAGCAGCCTTACCATTGTCCCTGAAGAAGAAAGTGTATGACAGCTGCATCTTACCGGTACTCACCTACGGGGCAGAAACTTGGAGGCTCACTAAGAGGGTTCAACTTAACTTGAGAACGACTCAGCGGGCAATGGAGCGGAAAATGATAGGTGTAACATTAAGGGACAAGAAGAGACCGGAGTGGGTCAGGGAGCAAACTGGTGTTAAAGACATAGTAGAAAATTAAGAAGAAGAAATGGACGTGGGCAGGGCATGTAATGCGAAGGCAAGATAACCGCTGGTCATTAAGGGTAAACAGAGTGGATCCCCAGAGAGGGCAAGCGTTTTGCAGGGGGCGGCAGATAGTTAGATGGGCAGATGAGATTCAGAAGCTTGCGGGGATAAATTGCGTCACAGTTGGCACAGGACCGAGGTAATTGGAGAATAATGGGAGAGGCCTTTGCCCTGCAGTGGGCGTAGATAGGCTGGTGATGATGATGATGATGATGATGATGACCCCCACAGCCCCTTTGGTGAATCCCTCCTTCCCACTTGACAGCTTTCACGCCAGTGAAACTGTTTATTTCTTTTTTTTTGCAAATGAACGTTGCAAGCATTTATGTGTGCGTGTTTTTACATGGTTTCACCCCAGTTTTCTTCTGGGGTGGGGGGCTAAAGATTTATTGATGGGTGGATACTCGATTTCAACCTTTCGCTTGGCACCTTCCTCTTATGACTTTTAGATGGCGCTGCGAAATACAGCAGTAACCTCGGAATTCAATAGCAGGGAAAAATGATTCATCCTAAGCAAGTTTTTATCAGTTTTACTCACAAGCAACGACTGCGATATCCCGCACCATGCTTGGAATCTAACGTGTAGTAGCTGCGAAAATTAGATGTAGCCCGTAATATTCATTACTCACCAGAAGAAGAGACTCCTCTGGGATTACCGTAGGGTGCTGCCAAGACTATGGAAGTAGTGAGTAGAGCTGCAACAAAATATCGCGGTCAGGTGCTCTATCCGAATGCTTTAGTATCTGACAACAGTATCTGAAGGCAAGGGCATTTTGAAGTGCCTTACATAATATAAAATTATAGTGGTATCTTGGGGAACAGCGCGAACTAACAGGGACACAAAAAGAAAGAAGTGGACAGGACTAGCGCTGACTTTCAACTCGATTTATTGGAAAGACGTAACTACTTATACATACACAGAATCCTCCTCCCCCACCACGCCACGTGCCCACACCAGCCAATGACATACTATCAAGACCAAAACACTCCACTGTTGGCAACGCACATTTCTTAACACAGGAACACCTTATCGCGACGACCGCTCCAAATAACCAAATTCTTTTTCGTGCAGGACTACTGATGTTTCACTGATACAGTCACTCCCCCACTTTCTGATGTAGTATGATTCCATCAACTCTCTAGTACGCCTGTCTTTATGCTTAAACAGGATATCTGTCTCGCGGAAAAGCGGATAGCATCGGTGCTCACACGTGCGGCAATGTTCGGCCAGACGTGCGTAATCATCTTTTTTAATCTTGTTGCGATGCTCTAATAATCGAACGTTTAAGCAGCGACCTGTTTGACCAACATACACTTTTCCGCAAGATAAAGGAATCTTGTAAACAAAAGCCACAGAGCACGGTACAAAGGGTGATACATGATTTACTACACAAGCACTTTTTTTCTTTCCCAGCTCATCCTCAGCACGCCGCTGGACGGCCGGACAAACGCTATTTAATTTAACCGGGGAAGAAAACACTACGTCCACCCCAAACCGTGCTGCTACCTTTTTCAGCCCGTGCGACATCCTATGTACGTAGGGCAAAATAGCAATCTTTTTGCTCCTTTCCCTTGAGGACCCAGCCTCTCCAGCACCTCCCTGCTTTTTTAGCAGCCTTACCAGTTTATCTGCCGTCATCCTGAGTGTGGTACCAGGAAAATCTGCCTCTTTAAGCCTACACTCAGGATGCCTTTTTAAGTACCTGCTTCTTTAAACCTGCCTCTTTAAGTACCACACTCAGAATGACGGCAGATAAACTGGTAAGGCTGCTACAAAAGCAGGGAGGTGTTGGAGAGGCTGGGTCCTCAAGGGAAAGGAGCAAAAAGTTTGCTGTTTTGCCCTACGTAGATAGGATGTCGCACGGGCTGAAAAAGGTAGCAGCATGGTTTGGGGTGGACGTAGTGTTTTCTTCCCCGGTTAAATTAAATAGCGTTTGTCCGGTCGTCCAGCGGCGTGCTGAAGATGAGCTGGGAAAGAAGAAAAGTGCTTGTGTAGTAAATCATGTATCACCCTTTGTACCGTGCTCTGTGGCTTTTGTTTACAAGATTCTTTTATCTTGCGGAAAAGTGTATGTTGATCAAACAGGTCGCTGCTTAAACGTTCGATTATTAGAGCATCGCAACAAGCTTAAAAAAGATGATTACGCAGGTCTGGCTGAACATTGCCGCACGTGTGAGCACCGATGCTATCCGCTTTTCCGCGAGACAGATATCCTGTTTAAGCATAAAGACAGGCGTACTAGAGAGTTGATGGAATCATACTACATCAGAAAGTTGGGGAGTGACTGTATCAGTGAAACATCAGTTGTCCTGCACGAAAAAGAATTTGGTTATTTGGAGCGGTCGTCGCGATAAGGTGTTCCTGTGTCAAGAAATGTGCGTTGTCAACAGTGGAGGGTTTTGGTCTTGATAGTATGTCATTGGCTGGTGTGGGCACGTGGCGTGGTGGGGGAGGAGGATTCTGTGTATGTATAAGTAGTTACGTCTTTTACAATAAATCGAGTTGAAAGTCAGCGCTAGTCCTGTCCACTTCTTTCTTTTTGTGTCCCTGTTAGTTCGCGCTGTTCCCCAAGATGCAAGTGCACCAACTCGCCCAACTCGCCACCCTGCTTACATTATAGTGGTAGTTGTTTCAAACCATTTATTGTGCATAAAAACTTGAAAACATCATCGAAACCATAAAAATTAGGAAGTTATAACTAAAATCAGGAATAACCGATGGAGTAGTTAGATATTTTTTCATCAATATGGCTCATGTGTGAAATTTTTCATACAAGAAAAGCAGGTATATGTTATCCCAATCGCTACTGCCTGTTCAGTTCAGCTCTTCGGGTCATTCTACAGCTTTGATTTCAGAAAATAAACAGGCAAGTAGAAATGTCTCTATTAGGTGAGCTCTGAAACGGTGCCTTTACTGAGCGTTTAGATCATAAGCGCATCAGGTGTTCATAATATTCAGAAGGGTATGTGTCATTCATTTAAGGTTCAGTTGATAAAGAAAGCCCCATTGAATGATTAAAATTAGAATTTCTGAGTGTGATATCTTCTAGCGTCATAATGTCAAACATCATGTGAGCGCACTGGTACCCGGTTGATACGGTTCCGGCTTTTTTGACAACCCGTGTTTCACGACGGACTAGTAATCGCGGCAAAGTCCCCAGAGAAACAATGCAATAAAACCCCGGCTATCGGTGCGATTTCATCCATTACGCATTGTCCCACAACACCGGCGAAGCGCCCAACCAACCGGCGGATGAAAGAATCTGCCGCGGGCCTGTTCCGCGGCCCTGGAGCCCACTCAGTCGCTTCTGGCCTGCATATCCTTCTTCTGCGATTTCTACTTCGTTTGTGTTCCCATCCAGCAGCCTCCCGCTGCTCTGAAAATCGATTTCCCTCTCTCCTCAGTGGCGTCTCCTCTGCTTGTGCAGCGGTCGTCGGGGCAGTATGCAGCAGGAGTTCCTTTCTGCCACTCCGCAGCGGATTGCTATCTAGGTTACGCTGACATCTCAGACTTCCAAAAGTGTTTGTCGTGATCGTGTGTGGCATAATTCGTACTGGCTTGCGGGAATGGCGGTGTTGTATTGTGGTACCAGGTTTGTTTTAATACAGGGTGATGGGCACTTGAACTGAAATATTCTTTTCGCATTTATTTTTTTTTTGCGATGTGGGATTCCCAGCGCTGCCGTGCATTACTTGGCAGTTTACACTGAAATGTTCTGCATATGTATCGCGTGAAACTGTATTTTTAGACGTAATTGCTGTTGGGTTTTTAGGACGTTGGCATTCTACGACGCGTTTTCTCGGTACCAAGAAAGTCGTATAACAGGTGTTCTACTGTATTTATCTTTGGGGGAGGGGAGGGGGGGTACTCACCCCCTTCATCTAAAAGTAGAAGGGCATCGATCGAGCCTTCCTGAAGTGTTAAGTGCTACGGAAGAATATTCACTTTAATGCGGATATCCTTTGCCACGTCCTTTAACCGGTGTATAAAGCTACACCAGACATGTCACATTGACGCATCGAGAGGTAGCGAACTGCTGCACTGACACTAGTAGCTGAAAAAAATACGAAGTGCGGATGCCCTAAAAATCATCGGGAATAGCGCAAACCTAGAATACTTGAACATTAGAATTAGCGAATACTTGCAGAACAAAGATGCTTTCGGGCGGCCATTTTGGCAAGCTTTTTCCCATAAACGGTGTTCTCGATATGCCCCATTAGGTATGGCTTTTACTAAAAAAATGGCCCGCGTATCTACTCACTCCTTTGCAACAAATCTCGACAAACGACTTACATCGTCTGCCGGTCCTGCCCCGTAAATGCCTCCCTTCTCTCTCCCGGTCACCTGTCATGATGCTACTCTCCCGTCTCGCTCCTGCCAATGTAACAGGCTAGAGTCTTTCGCAATTCAATTTAAATTTACTACCTTCCACTTCTCCAAATGGGGTGCCTTGATGCCAGCGCTGCCGTACGGCTGAGACGCGCGTAGAGTGGAGGCACCCTACTACATTGTTTATTGAACCAGGTTGTCCTACTCCACGACCGTTCTAAGTGAAATGTGGAACCTATCTAGTAAAACCTTTCGTTACGATTGCCGTTTGATTTCTTAAATTCCTGCCGACGTCATAGTGGCGCGGGCGACAGCAGGCAACAGATTGCGTTCTTTTCTTGCACTGGATGTAGTACTTCACTGGCTAGCACAAAATTCAAGAATGCATGAATTTGCAAGAAAGCAGTACTGCAAATATATTCCTTATGTATTGATTTTCGGCTTCAAATTTACGTAAGGTTTAGTTCGTATTCAACAATGTTATTAGGAAGGAGCATTGCCACTTGACTTAGACGTTTAGATTTGGCTAGGGGTATATAAACTTATTGTGCTGTGTCGGTTTCACTTTCTCCGGGCGGTCGAATCGAGGGACAGACGGGCAGACGAACAGGCAAACTCACAGACCGAAATTTCTGCTTTCAAAAAGTCGAAAAACGACTATCGCCTTTAAAAGACCTGTTGCCCGCACGTCAGGGGAGCAGGTCCCATCCGCCGGTTAGGGCGCCCGCGGCATGTCTGGGGAGCGAAGGACCCTTGTTAATAAGTTCCCGCAGTGCTAGTAGAGCCAGCTGCTGAGGAATTCGAGCGTGAAGTCGAAGAGGAACAGAGGTTGTTCGAGATTGGAGACGCGCTATGCGGGGACCATCAGCGAGCGCATCTCCCGTAGTGACTGAGCGGCAATCGCTCTTGCACGTAGTCACCCCCCCCCCCCCCCCCCCGCCACTGCCTCACACAACTGTATTGGTTAGGAGGACCACCTCAATATCTGCAGAGATGTTTAGTTGCGCGCTCTCCTTATTTAGGTAGAGAAGTCGAGAGTGCGAGGGAAGTCGGTATGGTCGGAAAGAAACATGCTGCAAATAAACGACAGACACCGACCAAGACATACTGCTCAAACGTTAAGAACAAATGAACAAGAGACGTTTTTACTTCGCTACGTAAGCCTTGTTCACAACATGGTGGATGGTAGTTTATGAAAGCTCATTTATTCTTAAGCGCGCAAAGTAAGCAGCGGGTGTACAAAGTGGGTAGGGCTCCTACTTTTCGATTCAACGTGTGGCACATTGTCGGTATTTCCAGCGAATGAAGATAAACTCGCACTTTGCCTTTGGTTTCCTGTGATCCCTATCGTTCCAAAGGAATTTTCTTCTGAAGTCAAGTAATAGGGATAAAATTAATAGTGGCCTCACACAACCTGGTGATCCTAAACATGCGTTTCATCTTAAAAATGCAAATGTTTGATCCTAAACATGCAAATATAGGAGGGTTTGAGAGCAGACAAATGTATGTATTAAAACTCCATCCTGAACATAAAATTGCGTAAAACTTCAGATGTACCACCTAAGGGTACCCAACCAAACATAAAGGCAGCAGATTTTAAAAAACGTTTTCCAAAATATAGGGTGTCTTACCCATTGAATAGAAAAGAACGGCTACTGATTTTGTCATACTGGTCATTGTTGCAACGTACCGCTACTTCGTTGAAGATGTGAATTGAGATACATCATTCGGTGGACGCTTTTATAATAAACGTGTGTACGTCGCAGGCAAATAATCCCACGCGCAAAATGTTTAGAGAAAATAAAAACAAAACCATTATCCACTAACAGCAATACTCAAATTAGTATTTTCTTTAGCGATGACGTTTCACGGGCGTCATGTCTTTGTTGCCTTCAGTCTCGCGAAATGTCAACTGTAATGAACGTATTTATTGTTTATGACATCCAATTAAGCAAGTGCAGACCATTCCACAGAAACCTTTGCGATAAATCACAATTCGCGTTGTTGTTTTGGCTGTGTGGAGCCCTGTCATCAGTTGAGGTGTGGAAAACGTTTTGGTACAAATTAAAAGGTCGGGAAACACCCCTAAGTGCACCGCGTCGGCCTTTTCGCGAAGCGACATTACTTCGGGTCGCGCGAAAGCAAGGTGAAGTACACAGCAGGAAATAGGTCAGGAATGCCAATTTTAGCATCTTATTACAGCAGGATATAAAGCAAGAGTCATATTTCAGTACTTGAATCTTCAACAAATGTCGCTAGCCAAAGTAAAAGATTCAACTTTTTGAACCCTTTGGATGATACAGTGGTCACTCCTATGGTAGAGGTAGCCCGTGCTCTATAAACGTAATTAGTCCTTTTTTGATATTCTTTCTGTATACGCTACGGCTGCGAAATGCAACTTTGTATCGGAACTGGAGAATGAACGTAGCGGTTTTAGCACTTTTTTAGCTGCACCGGCATCTCCTTTGAGAGATTGCTATTTTGGTAGTATATGCATCCTGATTTATAAGAATCGGTTAGCCAAGTTTTCTTTGTGGAGTTCTTCATGCATGTACAAATAAATCTATATTCGAGTCCACAGAAGCATGTTTCGCTGGGGATGAACCGAAGCAATTCAGTCAGATCGTGATCTTCTGGGCCGAATCAGTAACAAAATTGTTGAGTAGGGTGAAGTGGAGCGTGCTTTATTGCCGATGTTCAAGTACCGAAAAAATACTGCACGAGTTTCACCTCGTGGCTGTAACGGTCACATCTTGCACGCGGCAATTCAATCCAGTGAGCATAAAAAAACGGCGAAACTCGTTGCTTGTGTTCCAAAAAAAGGGGTAAGATCCGATCACTGATTCCTATGCCCATTAGTGTTTTCGTATGGGGGGTGGGGGGTAGGGAAAGGTATGCACGCAAATAAGGGTGGGAAGACCTTCCTTGTCCATAGACGACCGGAAATGGCAATCCCGGATTAAGGCTGCAATGCCAGCTGCGCTGCTCCATTTATTTATCCCTACCTTGATCATCCAATTCCTCGTTGTAGAGAGAAGATCATGTTTGTTTGTTTGTTTATTGTAAAAACTCAATGCAGGAGGAGGTTCTGAAGTTCCAGGAACTCTCCGGGGGACCTCCCATTAAAAGATACCAAGCACTGTCACATTTGAAAGCAGCGACAATTATACATTACCCAATAAAGCAACCTGATTAGTACGAAAAAAAATTCATAGACAAATTTGTTTGGACATTGTACAAGAGTAATATATAACAATAAATTTTGAACAATACAATCATCAACATACCCAGAGCATAATTCAGACTTTAACGGTCAACTAAAACCTGACAAAAAACTGTACAAACAAGCATAATGAAGCAAGTGCGAATCACCGAGGAACTTAGAGAACAGATGACAATTGAGGACTCCTGCGAGGTTTTCCGTCCGTCTGTAATAAGAGTGTAATGAAATATTGTTTCACCCTTCTACTGAACGGTGCTGATGTGCGAGCGGATTTTAGATGGCTAGGGAGGCTGTTCCATATCGAAATACCCATAAAATAAGCCGTAAATTGACCATTGTTTGTTTTTTCTTTGGGTAGTAAAACTTTTATTTCCGGAAAACCACGCGTTATTGTAGTTAAGCAGAGCAGTGGCGTTAAGCCGTCAATAAACCTTTCCTGAGCACGAGCACGGTAGATGACTGTGGTTACTTTTTGCTGAAAAATATGTATCAGAGGAAAAATATTTGAACTGTCAAAAATCGGCTTCGCGTAACCATGAAAGCAGTAGACGTAATAAGCCGCAACGCTTGAGTCTGTAAATGTTGCACATGCGCGAGATGAGTGGCGTGAGTGTTACCCCATGCAGACACGTAGCATTGCAAATGGGTATGAATGAAAGCGTGATAAAGAGAGATTTGAATGTAATTCGCAAAATAGTGACGTGTGGAGATTGTTCAAACATTTTCGTGTGCAGATTCAATTTTAGGGGTTGGTCTAGCAGCAAGCCCAGGAACATCACATCTGATGACGGATGAATGACATGGTTTTGTAACAGTAGCGACGATGTTAGTTCAATTGTGGGCAGCTACGAGTGAAAGATCACAAAATGGGTGTTAGAAGGGTTTATGCAAAGTTTGTTTTCTGCGAACGAATTGGACAGGTTGCTTAAATCATGGTGAACTACTTTGTTTGCTGATGTATTTTATTTACAGCATATAGCAAGCAGTTACTAAAAGGTAGACATTCTGGAAGATCGTTTATATATTAAAATAATATTATAAATAATATATAATAAAATATATAATAAACATAATAATGTCAGGGGAAGAAGCCGTTGTGCTCCTTCGCAAATAATCTTGTTGCTGTATTAGTCAGAATTTCCGTGTTCTGCTTTGAAATATCCTGACGTTTGTGGTGTTCTTTAAGTAAAACTAGAAGTAGAAATTCCCCACATAGCCAGGTTGGTATTAGCGCCTGTTGATGTTAATGCTAGCGACGAATGAATCTTGATTCCACAAAGCTAGCAAGTGCTGTTTAATAAAGAACGCGACCGTCAATAGGTCCAGAAAATACACCAGCGTCATATGCACACTATGTTTTTATGTAGATCCTTGAAGATTCTGCAGGTTTCACTTTCTCAACTATGTTTTGAATTGAAGAAAAAATGCCTTCGCAGTATTTGATAGCTTCAATCGCACAAGGGCGTCTGAGTCCAAACAAGGCTTGGTTTATTTCTCTTTAACGTTCAATTCTTTTGTTTAGGTTTCTTACGGGCTTAGTTTGAAGTGCATTAAAAAGAACTAAATAAATGGGTGCAAAGGGCCCTAAATATAACACTGACTGAAAGCTGGTGACAATGAGAAGTGAGAATTCTCTTCAGACTTAAAGGTGCCGGAAACCTACGAGCAAATCTCTCGCTCCAGCAAGGACAGTGAGAGCCCTGGCGCGTAATAGAGAGCCTCTAAAACCACGGTCGTTCCCGTGGGGGTCTCAGGTTACACGAGGTAACAAATGAATTAACAGATTCGAACGTTACAAAGGTAGGCAAAAAAGTGTTTAAAAAAAAAACATTGGTACATCTTCTGAAATCAATAAAAGGGGCAATAGGATTCCTCGGATAAGCAGATTTGGGAGATGCCGTCGTCGCGCAGGACCTTACTTTGGACGCCTTACATTGCACAAAAGTACGCAGCACAGACAGACAGCCGTTCTCCGCATCTTTGATAATAGGTGGTTGTAGACTATTAAAAAGCTTCGAGTGTGTCGCTTGTGTGTGGACAATTCGAAGTGACTTCTGTAAATCTGTGCAGTTTTTTCGATTGTGTATTTTTAATGCGGAGTTTAATATTTTGATGTTGTTCTCTGCTTATGAGTCCCACAATCCCTGTCAGTATTTCTGTGGTCCCTTTTTTTGTAGTTTCAAGTCTTGGAAGGCGACTTGCGATATACCCACGCGACTGCGGTGTGCAGACACAGCAGCGTTTTCATAATAATATTATTGCCCAAAGTGTCGCGGTGTCCGGTAATCCAACAGCCTACCATAGCAATGAAACGAGGGACGTTTGATTCCTCTCTCAAAATTATTGTTACTTGGATTCCTTGGGAAAAGCTGTTGGAGTGTTACAAAAGCAATAATGGCAACTGGTATTGAAAGAGAAGCATTCGTGTGCAAATACAGTCCTCAAAAAAGGCCTTTAAAAATAAAAAAATTCAAAACTACAGAACAATATAGACTTGCTTTTTTAGTTTCATATAAACTTGGAACAAGAATGCATGCCTCAACAAAAGGTCTAATGATAGATTTTTCATTCGTCCAATAACCAATTCCGTAATTGGACGAATGAAATTTCTAATTGTACACCAAGAACATTACACTTTTAATTTTCTTTTGATCCTTAAATTTTTCTTCCTTACGGCGGTTTTATTACAAAGAAAAGACTACGTTTTCATTAAGTACTTAAAATCTGCAACTTCTTCGGTTTTAACTTTTGACGTCAACTCTGAATTTATCCAACCAGCCCCATTAGAGCGTAAATTAAGCCACGTATGTCACTCTAGAGTAGTGGTTTTTTCTGGAAGGTTCCCAACTAGGACACAGAATTTTGAGTGCATACCTAGAATGCACTAAACAAAGAAGTATCAAAGTGAAATTCCGCTATAACAATGGGCTTGCCACTTGCTCATTGTCACTTCGGGGAGGTTACCCTAAAAAACAACGGAAAAGTTTTTGATGCAAAAAAAAACAACGCGATGGGATGACATTTTGGTCACATGCATGCAATTATTCAGAGGTGAGATTCGGGTAAGCAAAAAAATTGTGCTCTAGCGAAAAATTGTTACGTAGAAGCGATTGTATGACAGCTGTTTTCTGTTGACCGTGTCTGAACGACAAAGTTCAAATCACCGCGTGCGTCACGAAAACACGAAACAGGTTACGTCGACTGTGTGAACAACGCCGTCTACGATATTATGTTGTTGTGTAAACGCTCCTAGATAGGAAAAACCGCTGCCTGAATGAACGCTTGGGGGAGCACGTGAACAAGGTCACGTCTTGGACAGGCGGCACGTTGTCAGCGCACAGTGCCTCAAGTGGCTGACCACGGCTTCAGAGAACCTGCCACCCTCACCACTTACCGTGGGAGAAGGGAGAGAGGAGAAGGGAGAGCGAGATATAGATCCCAATCTATAAAGTGATATTTCAGTGAATATGTGTTGTTTTTGTGTTCTGTGTTTTCATATGTGTGATTTTATATTGTGAAGTTGGCACTCTGCCTGTGTATCTGTTGTTTGGTACCACCATTTCCTGGTTGCTAACGAAGTCCAAGAAGCTGAACTGTATGGATTCTCCAGGTCCAGCAGGAAGCATTCTCCCAAGACCGGGAAGCTCTATCGAACAGGCAGCTTGGTGTGGGGACTTCCCGACTGCTTCGTCTACAGCCCTTTTTGGACTCCGCTGGCGTTATCCGCGTGGGGTGACGACTACACTGCTTACAATTTCCTTTCGAAGTGCGACTTCCGATCATTCTGCCCGGAAAGAACGATTTAACCCGGCTGCTTATTCTGGCAACCCACGAGCGCCTGTTGGACGCTGTAACAGACGCCACGCTCACGGAACAGAAGCCACGCTCTACACCTGGAAATAACGACGGGGATGACAGCGCCAGGTTTCTTGCTCGCCTTCAGGCGCTTCATTGCTCGCCGCGGAATACCTACCACGATATACTCCGATAACGCCCCTGCTTTTAAACACTGTGCGAAGTCCTTCCACTCCCTCACCGACGCCACTCTCCAAGATTTCTGCAGCGGACAGTGCATTGTTTGGAAATTCAACGTAGAGAAGGCACCGTGGTGGGGTGGTTGGTAGGAACGAGTGATGCGGATAATAAAAGAGACGCTGAGACGTACCCTTGGACACAACTCTCTGACAGCTGAGGAACTGGCAACCACGTTGTGTAAAGTGGAGGCAGTCATCAACAGCCGGCCCTTGACGAACCTGACCACGGATGCCGACGGACCTCATCCTATAACACCGGCTCACTTCTGGCTCGGCAAGCCGAACACGTGCATCCCCCAGAACCTGGGGCCATTCGAGCCATCGTCAACAAGCTCCGAGTTGACACGCCGCTGGAGGCACCGACAGAACGTCACAAAGCGCCTATGGCAAAGATGGCGGAATGAATACCTGCTGATTCTGCGGTCCGCTCAGGAAGCGCCCTCACATGCGTTACACCAACTCGCAGTTGGAGACGTGGTTGTAGTGCACGATGAAGGATACGCCCCAAAGTTTTGGAGACTTGGCCATGTGGCCAAGTTGCTACCCGGACGCGACGGAATCGCCAGCTCCTCTGTACTCCGCCTGTCAACTAGTCAAGAAATCAGGCGGCCCATTCAACGGCTCTACTTCCTTGAAGCCAACCCTTAGACTTCTTGACGGACCGGGGAGTGTGTAGAAAATAAAGGTGGAATGAGCGGTTGAGACGAGCGAATGCAAGGGGCGTGGCACGATCAGAAGAAGATCGGCCGCGCTCGCGTGCTCGAGTTTGAGTGTTCCGTGACCACCACGACAACCGGACGTCTGGGTCCTGCTTTCCTTGCTTGATCCGCCACAGGGGCAGCACTCAGTCGTTGGTTCTCTCGACGGCAGCTATGGTGAGCCTGTGCGTCGGCGGCGCTAAGTGCATCTCAGGAAGGGACCGCGAACTGCGTCTTAAGCGAATGCACATCATCGTCACGCGCCCGTCTCCTCACGTTTTCGCCAAGCGTCGCGCACAGCATACTGCCCCAGCACCGCCGTGCCCCCAACAACAGCACATCTTCGGAGAAGCGTCTCGCGCCGCCTCGGCGAACCGCCCTCCCCTCTCAATTTCTCGACAGTCTCCTCCTCTGCAGTATTTCACTCTTCTGGCTTGCCATTGTTCTCTCGATAACGACGACGGCGACGCGGCTCTGCCCATGGACGGGCACCAAAGGGCTGCGCCATAGAACTACGGACATATCCAATAACTGCCATGTCGCATATGCTACAAAACCCACTATGGAATGCAGAATATCGCCGCGAACCATGTATAGGATTTGTTTACTTATGTTTTTGCTTTTAACCGCCCAGCTGCGCCTGGCTGTGTTATCTGGGTCCCGAGTGAAGCGCATGTTCCATTCTTTCTTATGCCGCACGGATTATCTCGTTTAATAGGGAGATTGTTTCGCCCTAATGCCACTAGCCTAGAATAGTCTTCTTTTATCTACAGTGTTCTCGATCTAATTCCACGGTTCGAGAAACGGCCGTGCCGAGAGATAAATGCCGGCATAGCAGATGCCGCGGCATTAGATGTTTAGCCGACACTTGCCTGCGCACGTCACTTTGTTGACTGCTGCGTCTCCGCCTGCATAATTTATGAGTTGTTAGGGGAGCACAAGATCGCTCCAAAATAAACTTTTGTTTACTTTCAAGCCAACTGCGTCATCTTTGGCTTCGTGACAATATACAAATTCAAAAACGCTGCCATCAGCAGCAGCCATCAGCTGCTAGATCGGAAAATATTTGTATGGGTTAACAAAGCTTGTAAATCGGATTTGCGCTGTTAGAAACTTCACGGTACGCGCTGTGTATTATTCACGTTTTGCGCTCGAGCGCACTTAACGTTAATAGCCACGCGTAAATGTGACTTTCCCGTCCACTGTATGCGTCGTATCGCTGTTTCAACATGGGTATTTCCTGAACCACAAGTAAGCACGTATCGAACAGGCAACAACTGATAATGTGGAAGAGGTATTCTAGGCAGACTACGGCAGCTGCATATGAGCTGACAATTAGAACGCTGATCGCTGCAGCTTTTTACGCACATGGAAACCCGTAGAACCGGAAAAAAGATAATAAACCGCTTGCACATCCATGGAGGGTTATTCTGTTATACAGCCTTCATACTCATACGATAATAAGATAACGCGATTATAGCGATTACAAGTGGAACTTCCGCGATATCTGCAGTTTTGTGGAAAAGCAGGACTTTACAGTCCTGGCAGTGTGGATACTCGCCAAAAAATGCTACGCATAATTACCTATTTTCAAAGGAGAAACGAGACCTTAGTCATCCTCCCATTGGGGCGCATGCATTCCTGCATTTGCCCTTGTGTTCGACACTCAGACATGTTACTTCGACATAAGAACCAGCAACGACGAGCAATTGTACAAGCCAAGCACATTTTAAAAGCTTGTCGGGATTGCATTATTCACACATCTATTGCTTTTCTTAGCCGGGCACTCGCATACTTAGATGAGCGGTGCCTGTTTAGGGCATGCATGTTGGGAAGCTTACCCTTGCAGTATATGTTATATGATTATAATTGCTTTCTTTTTTTAAAGACGATAGTATTTCTAGGGCTACCTGAACGGGAAACTTTTGGTCTGTTTGACTATGTCTATCTGACTGTCATTCGATTCAGCCAGCTCTAAACGTCTAAGTCCGGTGTTAATCTTCATACTTGTGAACATTCTTGAACAAGAACACGACATTACGCAAACATAGGGCAGTAAATCAATACATCAGTGATATTTGCACTGTCTCCTTATTTAAAAATTTACGGTGCCTGTTTTTGGCGATAGCAGATGAAACACTACATCAACTGCAAAATCCCTCACCTGCGGTTGCCCACGCTACCTGGTGGAATTAAAACAAAATTAAATGGCAACAGTTTCCCTAGATCGGCTTCGCGTTCCGCTTGGAACGCTCGTGGAGTAGGGCAACGTGGTTTTATAAACGTTGTAGTAGTTTGCCTCTGTTCACGCGAGTTTCCGCCGTGCGGCAGTGCTGGCATCGAGGCACCCGACTTGTAGCAGTGGATCGCGGTAAATTTAAATTGACTTGAGCAAACCTGCAGTGTATTATCTTCGCAAGAACTAGCCTGGAGAGGAACAGCATGAGAGGTAAGAGGGAAAAAGAAGGGATGCAATTACTTGCCAGAAGTGCCAGTCGACTATTGTCCTGCGTCAACATTTGCAACGAAGGGAGCAGATACGCGGCCAAATGTTTTGTTTCAGCGTGATGCATTTTTACGACTTAAAGCGAAGCTTTCTAGCTCTACCAGCCCATGGTTCTTTCGCGGGGTGCCGGTCAACAAACTCTCAACGCGGCGGAGGGATAGGCGGCGGAGGGTGTCACAACTAACTGAAGAGGAGCAGCGCTGCCATACTGGAAAGGATAAAGGGGGATAAGAGTGTGAAGGTGGGGTATTTTCCCGGTCACACGATGCAGACGGCGATGACACAAGCGAAGGGGCAGCTGGCCTTGTCTAGTAAGGCTAGAAACATTGTGGTATGTCCGCGGGACTTAACGATTTTTCAAGGAGTAGGAGGGAAAACGTGTCCCGGAGATAGCGAAGAGGGTAAATCACCTCAGCCGACAGCCCCAAATGGGATCATTGCAGTCGGCACCGTGCCGGAGGGGACAAAGCAGGGCGTGCACACCGAACGGGAAGTACTCGCTACTAACAGCGAGATTAAGAGGCGGGGCAGGGAACATGGGCTCGGAGTGATGGAAGTGATCAGGCTAGTGGGAAGCATTGGAAATAGACAAGCTTTTCAGTGTGTCGGGATTCACTTCAGTCCCAGTCTTGGAAACAAAGTGGGGTGGTGCTTTAGGGGGGGCGGTATCTTTTTTCGGGGGCCCTGCGAAGCAGAGGAAAGCAAACTAGGCGACAAAGTGGAAGCGAGGGAAGTATTCACAATCAACGCTGGAAGGCCGCGAGGCCTAGAGCTTACCGAAGAACCTATAGAGAGGACTCAGAACAGAGACAAAGGGGATATAAAAACAATGGAGCAAACAATATTGCCAGAGGCAAAAACAGCCCATTCGGCGGAAAGCGAAAGGGAAAAATAAATGCAATAAATATTTATTCAGCAACATCAATATGAAGGGAGGCAGACAGCTTGATAAGTGGGTAGAAATTCAAAACCAGCTTGAACGGGAAGGAATAGACGTGTACGCTTTAGCCTATACTCACATGCGAGACCTAGAAGCCCCACCTGTCAGATACTATTATGGCTTGGGAAGATGCAAAAAGTACAACAGCAATGAAGAGAGGGGGAGGCGTTGGCATGCTTATGAAACAAGGGACCGGCTTGCAGAGTGTACATGAAAGCTGTGAAGAGCATGTATGGGTTAGGGGCACCATAGTGGGGAAAACTACATGGGTAGGAGCTGTGTATCTGTGGACCGGAAGCCGAACTAGAAATGAAAATGAGGAAATGGTAAACGGTTGACAAGAGATATAAACGAGTTCAAACATTCAGTTGAAATAATCTGAGTTGGAGATATGAATGCCCACATGTAAGATTTGGATCGATACACAGATCACAACGGTTGTCTATAGATTGATCTATGTCAGGATAACCGGCTTGTAGTAGTAAACGCACAACACAAGTGTGACGGACAAATAACGTGCGAAAGCGGTAACAGACAGTCCAGCATATACTATAGTCTACTCCCCTAAACAGTATGCGAAAGAGTTCGGGAAATGAGGATAGAGAAAAACGGAACACACAGCTTAGGAAGCGAACATAAGCGTATTACATTGCACTTTGGAGGCACGACCTGGACAAATTATTAAATTGTAGCAACCCGAGGAACTACTTTGAACAATGAACGGTTAAACATCATCACTGATATGATGGAAGACGAAATCAATAAGTACCCAGACAAAGATTGGTAGTACGACGAAATGATCTCGTTCACAAAGTATAAAATGAATGATGTCAAACAACGAAAACAATGGAAAGGAAAGGGAAAGCCGAGAGACTAGTGGAATAAAGAAATAAAAGAGGCTATTGACCAGCGAAAAAAGACGTCGAGAGAACGTAGAGAGGCAAAAAGAACTGGTACGGAACCGGAGGTAGTGAAGGAAAAGTGGGATATCTACCCGGAAAAAACTAGAAGTGCAGAAAATGGGGCAAGCAAAGATCAAGCAGAAAAGCTAACAATGAATGACAGAAATACGGACGAAGGACAAAAGGGCATACAAGAATTTTTGGAACCATCTGAAATTACTAAGCTCAAGAATCGGTATCCATCAAAAATTCTTGATTTATGAGCAGGGGAAACATTAGAAGGAGAGCAGGCGTTGGCGCATATTCATGAAGTGATTAGTAAGACGTTTAGGGAAATAGATTTAGGTAAGCCTGCAGCGATAACATCAGCGCCACTGAAGACTGCGGAAAGGGAAGTAAGGTCGAGCAACGTTGAACTGGAAAAAAGCAGAGCAAAAAGTTCTCCCCCAAGCAGCAGTGGGCCGGGAAGGAATACCAATGCAGCTGATAAACCTGGTAGGATTTAAATGTAAGGCATCGTTTATGAGGGCAATAGATAGGGTGATACAAACCAAACAAATAACAGCGGATTGGGTGGAACGTAGGGTGAATTTAATATATAAAGGCAGCGGCAAAAAAGCCAGTATTGATTCATACAGACCACTCACAGTAACGTCAGTGGTCTATAGATTCGTAATGCAGGCAACAAAATCAGAAATTCAAGCATAGATATAAGAAAATTACATCCTTGGGGTACTGCATAATCGAGTTAGACAACACAGGCGGTTGAATGCTAATTTCTTCGTGATAACAGTGCATTGAAAGCGCGAAAGCGCAGAATAGAACATTATGGATTACAAGAACGTAGATTGAGAACTTCTGTGGAGAATGCTGATACTCAAGCCATTAGATGACAAGTTATTACAGTTCTTTAAAGCAATTTATGAAGATAATAGACTGAAATTGACGTGGGAAGGGCAGAAATGCGCACAGCAGGTAAACACCCATCGGGGACTGAAACAGGGATGTCTTTTAAGCCCAATACTGTTTTGCTGTTCATGGCAGGGTTAGAAAATAAACCAGAAGGGCCTTAATTAGGGTTAAACCTAACGCATATGTTGCGAGGCGAAGTGTTACAACAGCGTTTTCTGGGAATGTTATGCGCAGACAAGATTGTTCTTTTAGCTGATAACCAGACCGATGTGCAATGGCTCATAAATATTAGCCGTCAGGAAGCCACGGACATCGGGTTCAATTTTAGCGCAGCAAAATCGGGGATAAAGGTTTTCGATGACACCAGCACTGACGCAGTGCCAATCCTGCATGTCGAATTACCCAGAGTCAAGGAATATAAATATTTGGGTGTGTGAATAAACGAAGGGGATAACTACTTAAGAAGTGTTTCAAGCTAGGCTAGTTGGAATTTAGACATTCTTGGATAAAACCAGCGCGAATTCAGACGAAGACAAAGAAAGTAACCACAAGATTAGACCAGCGGCTGTCCTTGTGGCTACTTCCTTTGTCTTCGTCTGAATTCGCGCTGGTTTTATCCAAGAACCACTTAAGAACCCACGAGGAGCAACTTAAGAGGAAGGGAAAGCGAAACGCAGCTATTATGAAGCAAGAAGCTCTGTGGGGGCATAACAAATATGAAGTAGTGAGAGGAATGCAGAAAGTAGTAATGGTTGCGGGCCTCACATTTCCGAATGCAGTACTATGCCTAAAATCAGACGCTCTAGCATGCCTTGAAATGAACCAAAGAACGATAGGCTGTTTGGCCTGAAGAGCGCATGGAAAAACAACTATCTAAGCAGTGCAGAGAGATATGGGCTGGGTGTCGTTTGAGTTCGAGAAGCGCACAGAAAAATATGTTATCAGAGGAGGCTGAGAGCAATAATTAACGTAGGTGGACAGCAAAACTTTTTAGGTAACTATACATGAAAAGCGTGGACATCCAGTGGCTAAGGAAGACTTGAAGGCTAACGATGTAGGATTTGGCTAACGATTGAAGGCTAAACGTTATGGTGACGGTAAGAGGGAGGGAATAAAATATTGCTACTAAAGCTCCATCCCGAGCCTAGAACCCGATGCAACTCCAAATCTTTCAGCCTCGAAATACAACGCAAAGGAATATAAGAAAAAGTTCAAAAAGTAATATATTTTACTGATCGAACAGAGAAGAGCAATGTCTACACGGGCCATAGTGGTATTCCTTTATCGGATCCTTACTTTCAGCAAAGCTTTAATTATGATACTTCACAGGGCCATCGCTTATATTTGTTAGCATGCAGATGACATTGGAGAATAATCGCGCCAAGGTAGCTATCAAGACACAAAGAACAACAGCAATGGCTACTTGCGGCATTACAAAAGCCAATATTTTGTTCATGCATGACCTTCGTGTGGTGCAAATACATTCTTTATTCAATGTCACAAATTGTGAACTGGCGGACCGACGTTCAGTGACATTAATTAATCCAAGGGCAAACATTTCCAGCGAAACGTTCAGGAAATAACGTTTTGCATTCTTTTTTTCGAAGAGTAAGGCACGGCGGTACTTTAGGTGTTGTTGACATGTGGTTGCGAAGTAGGAAGTCGGGATGCACGCTTAATAGGACGGCGCCTGTGTTTTCGGGATATGGCTTTATTTCAGCACGTACGAAAGCAAGGAGAAGTGCACATGAAGGTACCTTAAGTTGGGAACGTTAATTCAGGTAGGAATGAAAAGTAGAAGGGAACGACAGACTGGTAATTGGTTCACTGAATTTTGAACACATGTCTCCATTCGGGGCAATGCGTTCCAAATTACAGGCTTTCGGTGCTGTATTGGTATCCCGCATAGTGCGAGTCGCCCAAGCTTCAGGAACGTAATTTTTAGATGAGAGCCTTGTTTGCGCTATTCAAACGTAAAACTCTCGGTCCGTGTCTCCATTCAGCGTTCCGGCCAAAAGTGGAAACACATCGTAAAAAAATATATACGTAGGCACAACCGCTCCAAACAACTAAGGCTGCGGGACTAATGCATACATTCTCCCTTTCTTACCCCAAACAAAACCTCGGTAACATTTGCAGACAATCAAACTACAAAACCCTGAGTTCCCGCGTTTCATTACTTAAGGATACACGTTCAATTAGTGTAAGCTGTAGCAAGCGAAAAAATATTGGGTTCAAAATGCCGCAGGTAGGCTCCAGCAAGTACAAGATAAAAGCAAGCAAAAAGTTGTTGCTCTTTTCTCATAGCACATGTCCACGCGGTGATTGGTCAAGAAACGGGGTAGCTTCTTGGGGGAAAAACTTTCACATCATCGGATTATACAATCAGTCTGTAGAATTGACGTGAGAAAATGGTCAGGAATAAAATAATGTAATTGTACAAGAATAACAGATTAACTGTCATCGTTAGGAAAATATGGGAAAGAAAGTTTTGTACGGGTTTACTGGACAGGTGTCTAGTGTCTGAAATGAACGCGCGAATGAGGGTCACCACACCTCTGTAATAGAACCCCAGGGATATGGCCCCGAACGAAAGGAGGACGGGCATTGACAGGGTATGGCCAAGGCCTTCAGTCCCTCAAAGCAGCGTCAGGCTCTAAAAAGTTTGTGTTTTCATATTTGGAGGACATTGGCCATATTTCAAAATTATAAATTCTGTGACACAATATACAAAATAATCCGTCAAACCCGTCAGGCCACCCTAGTGTTTTTTTTTGTTTGTTTTTGTTTTTTTCTGCCCACCCCTATGTAGGGCCTGTTATCCCTACATCCCCGACCCCTAGCAGAGAAGCATGTAGGTGATTGCAAACGCCGGCAAAACTCTCTGCATTTTCTATAAAGAGCCTTCTCTCTCTATTTGAGAACAGAGCTCGCGCGGTCGTGCTCCTTCAAGGCAAAAAAAAAATAAAGGAAGGTGATCGCTGTCCCTACGAATAGTGTGTGAGCAGTGGAATGCGGTAAAATTGAATTGCGCCGAACACACCCTCATTCAAATCAACATAAGGGCAGCCAGGGGGAGTGGAAGAACCTAAGGTGTGTTGGCAGAGAGTGGAGGAGGAGTTTCGTAAGAGGGGGCAAACGATTATCGTCTTTCAACGACCATTGCAATGAAGCCAACAGACATGTGACCAATTTTTTATTTCACCTGGACTCCTCATAGGGCTCGCGAAATGCTTTAGCGTTTGGCCAGAAAATGTGTATCATGCATAGTGGCTTCAGCAGTATTTTTGTTCTGTAGTTACGAGGCGCAGAAGACAGCCATTTCGTAATAGAGGTATCCTGATTGATGCAGTCGTTCACAAGGGTTACCGCAATCAATTATAGATAATTGTATAAATTTATAAATTCGAATGGCATAGTCGACGGCCATGCTTTGTAGTAGAAAACAAACCAGAGATGATTATTTAAATGTAATATTTTGGGAATAAACTGTAACGCGAACATTCGGTACGGTCTAATGGAGCTTGCTTTTATCATCCAATGTGCGTTTTGGGAAAAA
>CM023456.1:137682460-137708165 GCA_013339765.2 Haemaphysalis longicornis
TTGAAAACTACATGTGTGCTAGCCCCAAGAAGACATGTATAAAATACATTCGGCTAGAATTCACATATTCACAGATGGATCGTCATCCCCGCAAATCTTCATCTGGAATGTACGTGCGACTTACGGGTGAAATGTTTTCATTGCGTCTGGAGCGACCAACATCATCTACAGCGGCTGAGCTATATGCCCTTAAAGAAGCAATAGTTTACGTCCTACGCCACCAGCCGCGTCAGTGGAGCATCTTTACAGACTCCAAGGCAGCTCTGCAAATTTTGTCAAGGAAGAGCAGGTCTTCCCCTCACCATACCGCTGCCGCCGATATCTCCTACCTTCACCACCTCGCTTGCTTTGCTGGATACACTATAAAATGGCAATGGATACCTTGCCACAGTGGTATTAATGGTAATCAAAAAGCCGATGAGGCGGCCCGTATTGGCCTTAACCACCGGAAATACCTCAAAATGTACTTTACACAAAACAGACGCTTCCACCATGGCCCATCGCTTTGCAGTAAGGTAAAGAAACCGGCTATGGCGCAGCAACGAACCCAATAATGAAGTATTTTTGCACGCGATTGACCCTGATTGACATCAAAACTTCCAAGAGAGCTCCTCGTAGGCTGGAGACATTATATCATCGCCTACGACTGAACTCGGCCCACACCAACAGTTACCTCTTTCGCCTCGGACTGACGACCAACCCGCACTGCGATAACTGTTCTTCCATAGAAACCGTCGAACATATTTTATTAGAATGTATGGCCTACTTGGCACGAAGATCCCGTTTTTTGAAGATATTGAACGCCTAGATCAAGGGCCGGTAACTTTGAAGACCATCTTAGGACCATGGACTTGCCCCTCGAAGCAGAGTCAGGCCCTAAAAAGTTTGTTTTCATATTGGAGGACATTGGCCACATTTCAAAATTGTAAATTCTGTGATACAATCTAAAAAATAGTCCGCGAAGCCCGCCAAACCACGCCAGTGTTTTTGTTTGCTTTCGTTTTTTTTTCTGCCCACATCTCTCTAGGGCCTGTTTTCCCTACATCCCCGACCCCTAGCAGAGAAGCATGTAGGCGATCGCAAACGCCGCCAAAAAACTCTTTGCTCTTTTCATAAAGAGCCTCCTCTCTCTCTCTCTCTCTCGTAAAGTCTAGTGTTAAACCAACCAGAGGAAGTGGCAGCGAAACTTCCGCAAATCCCTCGCGACCTAACTGGCCGTTCGGTAGACCAAATTCTGGATCTGACAGCGGAAAGAGCAGTTCTTAGCGAAAGCCAGATTACAGATCTCACAGCTTTGATAACAGAACACTCACAGTTGTTCTCGAAGGTGCCCGGTCGCACCAGTCTTATGACGCATGACATAGAGTTAACATCTCAAGGCAGCACAAGATGTAGAGCGTACAGGTGTTCACCAAGGCAAGAAAAACTAATGAGGGATGCCGTCGACAATATGTTGACGCTGAAGATACCGAACCGGTGAAGGTGATTTCGTGTCACCAATGATAATTGTGGAAGCTAACAATAAAGAACCACGGCCTGCATCGATTACCGTAAGGGTAACGCAGTGACTGTGACAAAAGTGTACCCCATACCACACGTGGAGGACTGCCTTGAAAGAGTAAGCAAGGCAAGGTACATTTCAACGCTCGACTTAGTACGTGGGCACTGGCAAGTTCCACTAACTGAACGAGCCAGTAAATTAGCTGCTTTCTCGACGCCTTTCGGCACCTTTCGCCCTCTGGTTCTCCCTTTCGGGCTGAAAAATGCACCATTTGCTTTTTCAAGGCTAGTTAACAAAATACTAACAGGGCCGGAAGCATTCGCACTTCTCTCTCTGGATGATATCGCAGTATTTTCTAACTCTTGGGCAGAGCACATGAATCGCCCGCGAGAAGTGTTCGAGAGGCTCCAGAAGGCTGGGCTTACACTGAAGGCTCAAATATGCATGTTGGGTCGCTTAGAGGTCTACTACCTGGGACACAGAATAGGCCAAGGACACCGCAGCCCACCAGATGTAAAAATTCTGCCGATACGGGAATTCCCCCGCCCAGGAACGAAAACAGAAATCCGCACGTTCTTAGGAATGGTGGGTTATTATCAGCACTATGTCAAAGGTTTCTCGATGATTGCCAGCTCGCTACAGACCTTTAATTGCATGTGTTTCAACACTTCCCAAGTGAATTCGTTCAAATAAACGCCATCTTCAATGGTTTTGGTATTATCACTTATCCTAAAGGTGCTGCGAATAAAAAAAACCAAGCAGCTCACACTAAGGAGCAAGATCTTATGGTACCGATGCCACACGCAACCTTCGGTACCATCACGACGGTTTTAGTCCACGATTCCTGCTGATTTGCTTGTTCGCTGCTTCTATGACCTCTGCTTCCATCATGGTTGCTATAAGTGTGAGCTCCGTTCATTTTTTTTTGAAGTGCTAATCACTGGACATCGCCTTTGAGGGTCGCACGCTGCGACGCCTCTTTCTCGTTGCGAGCAAGTTTTGGCGCGAATATGGCGAATGCTGTAATGTATATTTTTTGACATTCTTGGTCAATCTCCAGCGTTGATATGTTTGCCTTGCAAACGTGCGCCGATGATGCGGGCGGTCGCCGCGTGGCACGCACACACGAGCGCTTGCCATTCTCTTGCTTCTTTTTAGCCAGGCGGTCGCCGCAATACTGCCCGATCTCCCAAAGTGGGAATGCTTGGCTTGCCGAACGTGAGCAGAGGACGCTGGGCGGTCATCGTGAGAGACGCACACACAAGCGCTTGCCATTCTCTTGCTTCTTTTCTGCCCAGGCGGTCGCCGCAATACTGCCGATCTCCCAAGTGGGAATGCTTGGCTTGCCGAACGTGAGCAGAGGACGCTGGGCGGTCATCGTGAGACCGCACACACGGCACCCCGCTTGCCATTCTCTTGCTTCTTTTTTTAACTGCCAGGCGGTCGCCGCAATACTGCCCGATCTCCAAAGTGGGAATGCTTGGCTTGCCGAACGTGAGCAGAGGACGCTGGGCGGTCATCGTGAGACACGCACACACGAGCGCTTGCCATTCTCTTGCTTCTTTTTAACTGCCAGGCGGTCGCCGCAAATACTGCCCGATCTCCCAAAGTGGGAATGATGGCTTGACGAACGTGAGCAGAGGACGCTGGGCGGTCATGGAGACCGCACACACGAGCGCTTGCCATTCTTTTCTTTTTTTAACTGCCGGGCGGTCGCCGCAATCTTGGCCGATCTCCCAAAGTGGGAATGCTTGGCTTGCCGAACGTGAGCAAGGGACGCTGGGCGGTCGCCGTGGCACGCACACACGGGCACTTGCCATTCTCTTGCTTCTTTTTAACTGCCAGGCGGTCGCCGCAATACTGCCCGATCTCCCAAGTGGGAATGCTTGGCTTGCCGAACGTTCGCAGGGACGCTGGCGGTCTCGTGAGACACGCACGCACGGGCGCTTGCCATTCTCTTGCTTCTTTTTAACTGCCGGCGTCGCCGCAATCATGGCCGATCTCCCTAAGTGGGTATTCTTGGCTTGACGAACGTGAGCAGAGGACGCTGGGCGGTCGTCGCGAGGCACGCACACACGAGCGCTTGCCATTCTCTTGCTTCTTTTTAACTGCCAGGCGGTCGCCGCAATATTGCCCGATCTCCCAAAGTGGAATGCTTGGCTTGACGAACGTGAGCAGAGGACGCTGGGCGGTCAGCGTGAGACACCACACACGAGCGCTTGCCATTTCTTCTCTTCTTTTTAACTCCGGGCGGTCGCCCGCATACTGCCCGATCTCCCAAATTGGGAATGCTTGGCTTGACGAACGTGAGCAGAGGACGCTGGGCGGTCATCGTGAGACACGCACACACGCGCTTGCCATTCTCTTGCTTCTTTTTAACTGCCAGGCGGTCGCCGCAATACTGCCCGATCTCCCAAAGTGGGAATGCTTGGCTTGACGAACGTGAGCAGAGGACGCTGGGCGGTCATCGTGAGACACGCACACACGAGCGCTTGCCATTCTCTTGCTTCTTTTTAACTGCCAGGCGGTCGCCGCAATATTGACCGATCTCCCAAGTGGGAATGCTTGGCTTGACGAACGTGAGCAGAGGACGCTGGGCGGTCATCGTGAGACACGCACACACGAGCGCTTGCCATTCTCTTGCTTCTTTTTAACTGCCGGGCGGTCGCCGCAATACTTGCCCGATCTCCCTAAGTGGGAATGCTTGGCTTGCCGAACGTGAGCAGGATACGCGGGCGGTTCGTTTTCCTCTTATCCACGCACACACGAGCGCTTGCCATTCTCTTGCTTCTTTTTACCTGCCAGGCGGTCGCCGCAATACTGCCGCTCTCTCCCAAAGTGGGAAATGAGGCTTGGCCGAACGTGAGCAGAGGACGCTGGGCGGTCATCGCAGACACGCACACACGAGCGCTTGCCATTCTCTTGCTTCTTTTTACTGCCGGGCGGTCGCCGCAATATTGCCCGATCTCCCTAAGTGGGAATGCTGGCTTGACGAACGTGAGCAGAGGACGCTGGGCGGTCATCGTGAGACACGCACACACGAGCGCTTGCCTTCTCTTCTTCTTTTAACTGCCGGGCGGTCGCCGCAATATTGCCCGATCTCCCAAGTGGGAATGCTTGGATTGACGAACGTGAGCAGAGGACGCTGGGCGGTCATCGTGAGACACGCACACACGAGCGCTTGCCTTCTCTTGCTTCTTTTTAACTGCCAGGCGGTCGCCGCAATCTTGGCCGATCTCCCAAAGTGGGAATGCTTGGCTTGCCGAACGTGAGCAGAGGACGCTGGGCGGTCTCGTAGACACGCACACACGAGCGCTTGCCATTCTCTTGCTTCTTTTTAACTGCCGGCGGTCGCCGCAAACTGCCCGATCTCCCAAGTGGGAATGCTGGCTTGACGAACGTGAGCAGAGGACGCTGGCGGTCATCGTGAGACACGCACACACGAGCGCTTGCCATTCTCTTTCTTTTTTAACTGCCGGGCGGTCGCCGCAATATTGCCCGATCTCCCTAAGTGGCAATGCTTGGATTGACGAACGTCAGCAGGGGACGCTGGGCGTCGTCGCGAGCACGCACGCGAGCGCTTGCCATTCTCTTTCTTCTTTTTAACTGCCGCGCGCGGTCGCCGCAATATTGCCCGATCTCCCTAAGTGGGAATGCTTGGCTTGACGAACGTGCGCAGGGACGCTGGGCGTTCGCCGCGTGAGGCACGCACACACGGGCGCTTGCCATTCTCTTCTTCTTTTTAACGCCGGGCGGTCGCCGCAATATTGCCCGATCTCCCTAAGTGGCAATGCTTGCTTGCCGAACGTGAGCAGAGGACGCTGGGCGGTCATCGTGAGACACGCACACACGAGCGCTTGCCATTCTCTTTTCTTCTTTTTACTGCGGGCGGTCGCCGCAATATTGCCCGATCTCCCAAGTGGGAATGCTTGGCTTGACGAACGTGAGCAGAGGACGCTGGGCGGTCATCGTGAGACACGCACACACGAGCGCTTGCCATCTCTTTCTTCTTTTCTGCCGGGCGGTCGCCGCAATACTGCCCGATCTCCAAAGTGGGAATGCTGGCTTGCCGAACGTGAGCAGAGGACGCTGGGCGGTCATCGTGAGACACGCACACACGAGCGCTTGCCATTCTCTTTCTTCTTTTAACTGCCGGGCGGTCGCCGCAATATTGCCCGATCTACCTAGTGGGAATGCTTGGCTTGACGAACGTGAGCAGAGGACGCTGGGCGGTCGTCGCGAGGCACCACACACGAGCGCTTGCCATTCTCTTTCTTCTTTTAACTGCCGGGCGGTCGCCGCAATTGCCCGATCTCCCTAAGTGGGAATGCTTGGCTTGACGAACGTGAGCAGAGGACGCTGGGCGGTCGTCGCGAGACACGCACAACGAGCGCTTGCCATTCTCTTCTTCTTTTAACTGCGGGCGGTCGCCGCAATAATTGCCCGATCTCCCTAAGTGGGAATGCTTGGCTTGACGAACGTGAGCACGAGGACGCTGGGCGTCATCGCGAGGCACGCACACACACGCTTGCCATTCTCTTCTTCTTTTTAACTGGCGGGCGGTCGCCGCAATATTGCCCGATCTCCCTAAGTGGGAAATGCTTGGCTTGACGAACGTGAGCAGAGGACGCTGGGCGGTCATCGTGAGACACGCACACACACCGCTTGCCATTCTCTTTCTTCTTTTTAACTGGCGGGCGGTCGCCGCAATCTTGCCCGATCTCCCAAAGTGGGAATGCTTGGCTTGCCGAACGTGAGCAGTGGACGCTGGGCGGTCATCGTGAGACACGCACACACGAGCGCTTGCCATTCTCTTTCTTCTTTTTAACTGCCGGCGGTCGCCGCAATATTGCCCGATCTCCCTAAGTGGCAATGCTTGGATTGACGAACGTCAGCAGGGGACGCTGGGCGGTCGTCGCGAGCACGCACACACGAGCGCTTGCCATTCTCTTGCTTCTTTTTAACTGCCGGGCGGTCGCCGCAATATTGCCCGATCTCCCTAAGGGGGAATGCTTGGCTTGACGAACGTGAGCAGAGGACGCTGGGCGTTCGCCGCGTGGCACGCAACACGGCGCTTGCCATTCTCTTCCTTCTTTTTAAGGCGGGCGGTCGCCGCAATATTGCCCGATCTCCCTAAGTGGCAATGCTTGGATTGACGAACGTCAGCAGGGGACGCTGGGCGGTCGTCGCGGGCACGCACACACGGGCGCTTGCCATTCTCTTGCTTCTTTTTACTGCCGGGCGGTCGCCGCAATATTGCCCGATCTCCCTAAGTGGGAATGCTTGGCTTGACGAACGTGAGCAGAGGACGCTGGGCGTTCGCCTCGTGGCACGCACACACGGGCGCTTGCCATTCTCTTTCTTCTTTTTAACTGCCGGCGGTCGCCGCAATATTGCCCGATCTCCCTAAGTGGCAATGCTTGGATTGACGAACGTCGCAGGGACGCTGGCGTTCGTCGCGAAGCACGCACACACAAGCGCTTGCCATTCTCTTGCTTCTTTTTAACTGCCGGGCGGTGCCGCAATTTGCCCGATCTCCCTAAGTGGGAATGCTTGGCTTGACGAACGTGAGCAGAGACGCTGGGCGTTCGCCGCGTGGCACGCACACACGGGCGCTTGCATTCTCTTGCTCTTTTTACCTGCCGGGCGGTCGCCGCAATATTTCCGATCTCCCTAAGTGGCAATGCTTGGCTTGACGAACGTCAGCAGGGACGCTGGGCGGTCGTCGCGAGGCACGCACACACGAGCGCTTGCCATTCTCTTCCTTCTTTTTAACTGCCGGGCGGTCGCCGCAATATTTCCCGATCTCCCTAAGTGGCAATGCTTGGATTGACGAACGTCAGCAGGGGACGCTGGGCGGTCGTCGCGAGGCACGCACACACGGGCGCTTGCCATTCTCTTGCTTCTTTTTAACTGCCGGGCGGTCGCCGCACATTTGCCCGATCTCCCTAAGTGGGAATGCTTGGCTTGACGAACGTGAGCAGAGGACGCTGGCGTTCGCCGCGTGGCACGCACATGGGCGCTTGCCATTCTCTGCTTCTTTTTAACTGCCGGGCGGTCGCCGCAATATTGCCCGATCTCCCTAAGTGGGAATGCTTGGCTTGACGAACGTGAGCACAGGACGCTGGGCGGTCCCGCGTGGCACGCACACACGGGCGCTAGCCATTCTCTTGCTTCTTTTAAATGCCAATGCATTTCTTAGTAGGGGGTTGTCGTGGTTGGCCGGCGTGCTCCTAGCAACAGCTGTGGCGCGCCTAGCAACCGGAGCACGTGTAGCTCTGGCGGGAGTAGCGGAGGGCAAGGGAGAGGAGGAGCGCGCTCGGCGTGTGAGGGCGCATTCTCTTTCTTTTTAACTGCCAGCGGTCGCCGCAATATGCCCGATCTCCCAAGTGGGAATGCTTGGCTTGACGAACGTCAGCAGAGGACGCTGGGCGGTCGTCGCGAGGCACGCACACACGAGCGCTTGCCATTCTCTTGCTTTTTTTACTGCCGGGCGGTCGCCAATATTGCCCGATCTCCCTAAGTGGGAATGCTGGATTGACGAACGTGAGCAGAGGACGCTGGGCGTTATCGCGTGACCACACACGGGCACTTGCCATTCTCTTGCTTCTTTTTAACTGCCAGGCGTCGCCGCAATATTGTCCCGACTCCCTAAAGTGGGCATGCTTGGCTTGACGAACGTGAGCAGAGGACGCTGGGCGGAAAAATATATCGCGAGACACGCACACACGAGCGCTTGCCATTCTCTCCGTGACTTCTTTTAACTGCCGCGGTCGCCGCAATATCGGTGCCCGATCTCCCTAAGTGGGCAATGCTTGGCATTTTGACGCACGATCCCCTTGAGCAGAGGACGCTGGGCGGTCGTCGCGAGGCACGCACACACGAGCGCTTTGCCATTCTCTGCTTTCTTTTTAACTTTGCGGGTGGTGCCGCAATATTGCCCGATCTCCCTAAGTGGGAATGTCGCGAACGTGAGCAGGACGCTGGGCGTATCGTGAGGCACGCCCGAGCGCTTCTCCCTTTTTTTTAACTGCGGGGCGGTCGCCGCAATATTGGGATCTCCCTAAGTGGGAATGCTGAGCACAGGACGCTGGCTTGACGAACGTGAGCAGGGGACTAGTAGGGGATGCTGGGCCGGTCGTAGCAACCGCACAACGAGCGCGACTGCCGGGCGGTCGGCACGCACACACGAGCGCTCGCGCGCAGGCGGGCGTGACACGCACGAGCACTCTCCTCTCCAATTCTCTTGCTTCAATTTTACTTTGGCCGTGACTGCCTGGCGGTGCACGCACGCACAGCGCGCCGCAATATTGCAATATGCCCATCTCCCTAAGTGGCAATGCTTGGCTTGACGAACGTGAGCAGGGGACGCTGGGCGGTCGTCGCGAGGCACGCACACACGAGCGCTTGCAATTCTCTTGCTTCTTTTTTACTGCCGGCGGTCGCCGCAATATTGCCCGATCTCCCTAAGTGGCAATGCTTGGCTTGACGAACGTGAGCAGGGGACGCTGGGCGGTCGTCGCGAGGCACGCACACACGAGCGCTTGCAATTCTCTTGCTTCTTTTTAACTGCCGGGCGGTCGCCGCAATATTGCCCGATCTCCCTAAGTGGCAATGCTTGGCTTGACGAACGTGAGCAGGGGACGCTGGGCGGTCGTCGCGAGGCACGCACACACGAGCGCTTGCAATTCTCTTGCTTCTTTTTAACTGCCGGGCGGTCGCCGCAATATTGCCCGATCTCCCTAAGTGGCAATGCTTGGCTTGACGAACGTGAGCAGGGGACGCTGGGCGGTCGTCGCGAGGCACGCACACACGAGCGCTTGCAATTCTCTTGCTTCTTTTTAACTGCCGGCGGTCGCCGCAATATTGCCCGATCTCCCTAAGTGGCAATGCTTGGCTTGACGAACGTGAGCAGAGGACGCTGGGCGGTCGTCGCGAGGCACGCACACACGAGCGCTTGCAATTCTCTTGCTTCTTTTTAACTGCCGGGCAGTCGCCGCTTGCCCCTTTGGCAATGCTTGGCTGCCGGGCAGGGGACGCGGGGGTCGTCGCCGCACACACAGCGCTTGCATTCTCTGCTTTTTTTATGCCGGGCGGTGCCCGATCTCCCTAAGTGGCAATGCTTGGCTTGACGAACGTGAGCAGAGGACGCTGGGCGGTCGTCGCGAGGCACGCACACACGAGCGCTTGCAATTCTCTTTCTTTTTAACTGCCGGGCGGTCGCCGCAATATTGCCCGATCTCCCTAAGTGGCAATGCTTGGCTTGACGAACGTGAGCAGAGACGCTGGGCGGTCGTCGCGAGGCACGCACACACGAGCGCTTGCAATTCTCTTGCTTCTTTTTACTGCCGGGCGTCGCCGCAATATTGCCCATCTCCCTAAGTGGCATGCTTGGCTTGACGAACGTGAGCAGAGGACGCTGGGCGGTCGTCGCGAGGCACGCACACACGAGCGCTTGCCATTTTCTTGGTTATTGCGGGCTCGCCGCAAATATTGATCTCCCTTCTTTTTGACGAAAAGCAGAGGACTGCCGGGCGCACAACAACTCAATTCACTGTCGCCGCAGCGCGCCCATATTGCCCGCTCTTTTTATCGAAAAATCGCAACAACCGTACTGCCGGCAGCAATATTTGGCTAAGTGGGAATGCTTGGCTTGACGAACGTGAGCAGAGGACGCTGGCGCTCGCAGGCACGCACACACGGCGGCCATTCTCTTCTTCTTTTACTCTGCCGGCGTCGCGAGCCCCCGATCTCCTAAGTGGGAATGCTTGGCGCACACACGCTGGGCGGTCGTGGTCGCGGCACGCACACACACGCTTGCAATTCTCTTGCTTCTTTTTAACTGCCGGGGTCGCCGCAATATTGCCCAATCTCCCTAAGTGGCAATGCTTGGCTTGACGAACGTGAGCAGGGGACGCTGGGCGGTCGTCGCGAGGCACGCACACACGGCGCTTGCAATTCTCTTGCTTCTTTTTACTGCCGGGCGTCGCCGCAATATTGCCCGATCTCCCTAAGTGGCAATGCTTGGCTTGACGAACGTGAGCAGAGGACGCTGGGCGGTCGTCGCGAGGCACGCACACACAGCGCTTGCAATTCTCTTGCTTCTTTTTACTGCCGGGCGGTCGCCGCAATATTGCCCGATCTCCCTAAGTGGCAATGCTTGGCTTGACGAACGTGAGCAGAGGACGCTGGGCGGTCGTCGCGAGGCACGCACACACGAGCGCTTGCATTCTCTTGCTTCTTTTTACTGCCGGGCGGTCGCCGCAATATTGCCCCATCTCCCTAAGTGGCAATGCTTGGCTTGACGAACGTGAGCAGGGACGCTGGGCGGTCGTCGCGAGGCACGCACACACGAGCGCGCGACTGCCGGGCGGTCGCCGGCCCCATCTCCCACGCACACACAGGGGACGCGCTTCGCGAGGCACGCACACACAGCGCAATTCTCTTGCTTCTTTTTAACTGCCGGGCGGTCGCCGCAATATTGCCCCGATCTCCCTAAGTGGCAATGCTTGGCTTGACGAACGTGAGCAGAGGACGCTGGGCGGTCGTCGCGAGGCACGCACACACGAGCGCTTGCCATTCTCTTGCTCTTTTTAACTGCCGGGCGGTCGCCGCAATATTGCCCGATCTCCCTAAGTGGCAATGCTTGGCTTGACGAACGTGAGCAGGGGACGCTGGGCGGTCGTCGCGAGGCACGCACACACGAGCGCTTGCATTTCTCTGCTTCTTTTTAACTGCCGGGCGGTCGCCGCAATATTGCCCATCTCCCTAAGTGGCAATGCTTGGCTTGACGAACGTGAGCAGGGGACGCTGGGCGGTCGTCGCGAGGCACGCACAACGAGCGCTTGCAATTCTCTTGCTTCTTTTTAACTGCCGGGCGGTCGCCGCAATATTGGCCCATCTCCCTAAGTGGCAATGCTTGGCTTGACGAACGTGAGCAGAGGACGCTGGGCGGTCGTCGCGAGGCACGCACACACGAGCGCTTGCAATTCTCTTGCTTCTTTTTAACTGCCGGGCGGTCGCCGCAATATTGCCCGATCTCCCTAAGTGGCAATGCTTGGCTTGACGAACGTGAGCAGAGGACGCTGGGCGGTCGTCGCGAGGCACGCACACACGAGCGCTTGCAATTCTCTTGCTTCTTTTTTAACTGCCGGCGGTCGCCGCAATATTGCCCCATCTCCCTAAGTGGCAATGCTTGGCTTGACGAACGTGAGCAGAGGACGCTGGGCGGTCGTCGCGAGGCACGCACACACGAGCGCTTGCAATTCTCTTGCTTCTTTTTACTGCCGGGCGGTCGCCGCAATATTGCCCCATCTCCCTAAGTGGCAATGCTTGGCTTGACGAACGTGAGCAGGGACGCTGGGCGGTCGTCGCGAGGCACGCACACACGAGCGCTTGCATTTCTTGTTCTTTTTAACTGCCGGGCGGTCGCCGCAATATTGCCCCATCTCCCTAAGTGGCAATGCTTGGCTTGACGAACGTGAGCAGAGGACGCTGGGCGGTCGTCGCGAGGCACGCACACACGAGCGCTTGCAATTCTCTTGCTTCTTTTTAACTGCCGGGCGGTCGCCGCAATATTGCCCGATCTCCCTAAGTGGCAATGCTTGGCTTGACGAACGTGAGCAGAGGACGCTGGGCGGTCGTCGCGAGGCACGCACACACGAGCGCTTGCAATTCTCTTGCTTTTTTTAACTGCCGGGCGGTCGCCGCAATATTGCCCATCTCCCTAAGTGGCAATGCTTGGCTTGACGAACGTGAGCAGGGGACGCTGGGCGGTCGTCGCGAGGCACGCACACACGAGCGCTTGCAATCTCTTGCTTCTTTTTACTGCCGGGCAGTCGCCGCAATATTGCCCCATCTCCCTAAGTGGCAATGCTTGGCTTGACGAACGTGAGCAGAGGACGCTGGGCGGTCGTCGCGAGGCACGCACACACGAGCGCTTGCATTCTCTTGCTTCTTTTTTACTGCCGGGCGGTCGCCGCAATATTGCCCATCTCCCTAAGTGGCAATGCTTGGCTTGACGAACGTGAGCAGGGGACGCTGGGCGGTCGTCGCGAGGCACGCACACACGAGCGCTTGCAATTCTCTTGCTTCTTTTTAACTGCCGGCGGTCGCCGCAATATTGCCCGATCTCCCTAAGTGGGCAATGCTTGGCTTGACGAACGTGAGCAGAGGACGCTGGGCGGTCGTCGCGAGGCACGCACACACGAGCGCTTGCAATTCTCTTGCTTCTTTTTAACTGCCGGGCAGTCGCCGCAATATTGCCCGATCTCCCTAAGTGGCAATGCTTGGCTTGACGAACGTGAGCAGAGGACGCTGGGCGGTCGTCGCGAGGCACGCACACACGAGCGCTTGCCATTCTCTTGCTTCTTTTTAACTGCCGGGCGGTCGCCGCAATATTGCCCGATCTCCCTAAGTGGCAATGCTTGGCTTGACGAACGTGAGCGGGGACGCTGGGCGGTCGTCGCGAGGCACGCACACACGAGCGCTTGCAATTCTCTTGCTTCTTTTTAACTGCCGGGCGGTCGCCGCAATATTGCCCGATCTCCCTAAGTGGCAATGCTTGGCTTGACGAACGTGAGCAGAGGACGCTGGGCGGTCGTCGCGAGGCACGCACACACGAGCGCTTGCAATTCTCTTGCTTCTTTTTAACTGCCGGGCGGTCGCCGCAATATTGCCCGATCTCCCTAAGTGGCAATGCTTGGCTTGACGAACGTGAGCAGAGGACGCTGGGCGGTCGTCGCGAGGCACGCACACACGAGCGCTTGCAATTCTCTTGCTTCTTTTTAACTGCCGGCGGTCGCCGCAATATTGCCCGATCTCCCTAAGTGGCAATGCTTGGCTTGACGAACGTGAGCAGAGGACGCTGGGCGGTCGTCGCGAGGCACGCACACACGAGCGCTTGCAATTCTCTTGCTTCTTTTTAACTGCCGGCGGTCGCCGCAATATTGCCCCATCTCCCTAAGTGGCAATGCTTGGCTTGACGAACGTGAGCAGAGGACGCTGGGCGGTCGTCGCGAGGCACGCACACACGAGCGCTTGCAATTCTCTTGCTTCTTTTTAACTGCCGGCGGTCGCCGCAATATTGCCCGATCTCCCTAAGTGGCAATGCTTGGCTTGACGAACGTGAGCAGGGGACGCTGGGCGGTCGTCGCGAGGCACGCACACACGAGCGCTTGCCATTCTCTTCTTTTTAACTGCCGGGCGGTCGCCGCAATATTGCCCGATCTCCCTAAGTGGCAATGCTTGGCTTGACGAACGTGAGCAGAGGACGCTGGGCGGTCGTCGCGAGGCACGCACACACGAGCGCTTGCAATTCTCTTGCTTCTTTTTAACTGCCGGGCGGTCGCCGCAATATTGCCCGATCTCCCTAAGTGGCAATGCTTGGCTTGACGAACGTGAGCAGAGGACGCTGGGCGGTCGTCGCGAGGCACGCACACACGAGCGCTTGCAATTCTCTTGCTTCTTTTTAACTGCCCGGGCGGTCGCCGCAATATTGCCCGATCTCCCTAAGTGGCAATGCTTGGCTTGACGAACGTGAGCAGAGGACGCTGGGCGGTCGTCGCGAGGCACGCACACACGAGCGCTTGCAATTCTCTTGCTTCTTTTTAACTGCCGGGCGGTCGCCGCAATATTGCCCGATCTCCCTAAGTGGCAATGCTTGGCTTGACGAACGTGAGCAGAGGACGCTGGGCGGTCGTCGCGAGGCACGCACACACGAGCGCTTGCATTCTCTTGCTTCTTTTTAACTGCCGGGCGGTCGCCGCAATATTGCCCGATCTCCCTAAGTGGCAATGCTTGGCTTGACGAACGTGAGCAGGGGACGCTGGGCGGTCGTCGCGAGGCACGCACACACGAGCGCTTGCAATTCTCTTGCTTCTTTTTAACTGCCGGGCGGTCGCCGCAATATTGCCCGATCTCCCTAAGTGGCAATGCTTGGCTTGACGAACGTGAGCAGGGGACGCTGGGCGGTCGTCGCGAGGCACGCACACACGAGCGCTTGCAATTCTCTTGCTTCTTTTTAACTGCCCGGCGGTCGCCGCAATATTGCCCGATCTCCCTAAGTGGCAATGCTTGGCTTGACGAACGTGAGCAGAGGACGCTGGGCGGTCGTCGCGAGGCACGCACACACGAGCGCTTGCATTTCTCTTGCTTCTTTTTAACTGCCGGCGGTCGCCGCAATATTGCCCGATCTCCCTAAGTGGCAATGCTTGGCTTGACGAACGTGAGCAGAGGACGCTGGGCGGTCGTCGCGAGGCACGCACACACGAGCGCTTGCAATTCTCTTGCTTCTTTTTAACTGCCGGGCGGTCGCCGCAATATTGCCCGATCTCCCTAAGTGGCAATGCTTGGCTTGACGAACGTGAGCAGGGGACGCTGGGCGGTCGTCGCGAGGCACGCACACACGAGCGCTTGCAATTCTCTTGCTTCTTTTTAACTGCCGGGCGGTCGCCGCAATATTGCCCGATCTCCCTAAGTGGCAATGCTTGGCTTGACGAACGTGAGCAGAGGACGCTGGGCGGTCGTCGCGAGGCACGCACACACGAGCGCTTGCCATTCTCTTGCTTCTTTTTAACTGCCGGCGGTCGCCGCAATATTGCCCGATCTCCCTAAGTGGCAATGCTTGGCTTGACGAACGTGAGCAGAGGACGCTGGGCGGTCGTCGCGAGGCACGCACACACGAGCGCTTGCAATTCTCTTGCTTCTTTTTAACTGCCGGGCGGTCGCCGCAATATTGCCCGATCTCCCTAAGTGGCAATGCTTGGCTTGACGAACGTGAGCAGGGGACGCTGGGCGGTCGTCGCGAGGCACGCACACACGAGCGCTTGCCATTCTCTTGCTTCTTTTTAACTGCCCGGGCGGTCGCCGCAATATTGCCCGATCTCCCTAAGTGGCAATGCTTGGCTTGACGAACGTGAGCAGGGGACGCTGGGCGGTCGTCGCGAGGCACGCACACACGGAGCGCTTGCAATTCTCTTGCTTCTTTTTAACTGCCCGGCGGTCGCCGCAATATTGCCCGATCTCCCTAAGTGGCAATGCTTGGCTTGACGAACGTGAGCAGAGGACGCTGGGCGGTCGTCGCGAGGCACGCACACACGAGCGCTTGCAATTCTCTTGCTTCTTTTTAACTGCCCGGGCGGTCGCCGCAATATTGCCCGATCTCCCTAAGTGGCAATGCTTGGCTTGACGAACGTGAGCAGGGGACGCTGGGCGGTCGTCGCGAGGCACGCACACACGAGGCGCTTGCAATTCTCTTGCTTCTTTTTAACTGCCGGGCGGTCGCCGCAATATTGCCCGATCTCCCTAAGTGGCAATGCTTGGCTTGACGAACGTGAGCAGAGGACGCTGGGCGGTCCGTCGCGAGGCCCGCACACACGAGCGCTTGCAATTCTCTTGCTTCTTTTTAACTGCCGGGCGGTCGCCGCAATATTGCACCATCTCCCTAAGTGGGCAATGCTTGGCTTGACGAACGTAGCAGAGGACGCTGGGCGGTCGTCGCGAGGCACGCACACACGAGCGCTTGCAATTCTCTTGCTTCTTTTTAACTGCCCGGCGGTCGCCGCAATATTTCCCGATCTCCCTAAGTGGCAATGCTTTGGCTTGACGAACGTGAGCAGAGGACGCTGGGCGGTCGCGCGAGGGCCACGCCACACACGAGCGCTTGCAATTCTCTTGCTTCTTTTTAACTGCCCGGCGGTCGCCGCAATATTGCCCGATCTCCCTAAGTGGCAATGCTTGGCTTGACGAACGTGAGCAGAGGGAGCTGGGCGGTCGTCGCGAGGCACGCACACACGAGCGCTTGCAATTCTCTTGCTTCTTTTTAACTGCCGGCGGTCGCCGCAATATTGCCCCGATCCTCCCTAAGTGGCAATGCTTGTCTTGACGAACGTGAGCAGGGGACGCTGGGCGGTCGTCGCGAGGCACGCACCACACGAGCGCTTGCAATTCTCTTGCTTCTTTTTATAATAGCCCGGTTGTCGCCCGCAATATTGCCCGATCTCCTAAGTGGCAATGCTTGGCTTGACGAAAGTGAGCAGAGGACGCTGGGCGGTCGTCGCGAGGCACGCACACACGAGCGCTTGCAATTCTCTTGCTTCTTTTTAACTGCCGGCGGTCGCCGCAATATTGCCCGATCTCCTAAGTGGCAATGCTTGGCTTGACGAACGTGAGCAGAGGACGCTGGGCGGTCGTCGCGGGCACGCACACACGGGCGCTTGCAATTCTCTTGCTTCTTTTAACTGCCCGGCGGGTCGCCGCAATATTGCCCGATCTCCCTAAGTGGCAATGCTTGGCTTGACGAAACGTGAGCAGGGGACGCTGGGCGGTCGTCGCGAGGCACGCACACACGAGCGCTTGCATTCTCTTGCTGCTTTTTAACTGCACGGCGGTCGCCGCAATATTGCCCGATCTCCCTAAGTGGCAATGCTTGGCTTGACGAACGTGAGCAGAGGACGCTGGGCGGTCGTCGCGAGGCACGCACACACGAGCGCTTGCCATTCTCTTGCTTCTTTTTAACTGCCGGGCGGTCGTCGCAATATTGCACGATCTCCCTAAGTGGGAATGCTTGGCTTGACGAACGGTAGCAGGGGACGCTGGGCGTTCGCCGCGTGGCACGCACACACGGTTTAGCGCTTGCCATTCTCTTGCTTCTTTTAACTGCCGGGCGGTCGCCGCAATATTGCCCGACACCTAAGTGGGAATGCGGCTTGACGAACGTGAGCAGGGGACGCTGGGCGGTCGTCGCGAGGCACGCACACACGAGCGCTAGGCATTTGCTTGCTTTTGTTGCTTGCAAGGCGGTTCGCCAAGGCCCGCGCTAATACGCGCACGCTCGGCAATTTCTTGGGGGGAATATTTTTAACTGTGGACACCAGAAATTACGATTTCCTTAAGAGCTGCGCTTTTAAAACAACGTGGCTCGGTATAAAAGAATGCAATTATATTTTAAAAACTACCCACCACGGTGGCTCAGTGGCTCTGGCATTGTGCTACTTAGCACAAGGACGCGGGTTCGATTCCCGGCCGTGGCGGACGCTTTTCTGATGGAGACTAAAAGCAAAAACGTCCATGTTTTCGAGATTTTGCCGCATGTTAAGATGCCCAGGTGGTCAAAATAATTCGAAGCCGTCCACCACGGCGGGCCTCATCACAGGTGTAGTGGGTTAAGCTCCACATCCAGATCTATATTTTAAAAGCTTGCAAATTTTACTCTACTGTGACGGAATTGCGGCAGCAGTGGCACAATAGAAACCACCACTGCAAATATAAATGTTAGTGTGAATTGCAGGTCAGCCTTCAACTGATCCTATGAAATATAACTAGACGGCAAAGTATTAAGAATTATAAGAAGGACGTTAACACCAGTACTGGGGTGACTATTCCAGGCGAATTACCAGTGCACCTCAGATATAAGTGACATGAAGAATGCGGCCCAGCTAGCACAGTGAATTAAGTTATATGAAAGGGAATTAAAGGAATTTGAAATGAACTAAGAACACATTAAAATCGATTAAACCAGGGCGAATCGTATGAATGACTAAGCGACTAAGCAAAATATATGGGGTGACTACTTTTATGAATACAGCCAACTACGCCATAGAAATAAATAACTAGGGTAATTCATCAATAACGTCGAATATTGAAGTTTGTAAAGGTGGATGATGACGCGAATTGTTCTGTATGTCGAAATAAAGGGTGCAGAAAAAATAGTCATACAAGAGTGGAAGAAAGATGTGTCGATGTGGAAGCTAAATGGCAAAAATACAACGCATCACAACGCAAACCACTTGGTTTATCTATGCATCGCCAATGCGTCGCCAAGGGCAATGTAAGATACCCTGAATATGTTTTTGTGTTTTTGATCGTAGCTCCTCGTGCGTATCATAGGAGTTAGGAATTCGATCTTAGGACCTTCTGAATTTCAACGCAGCTGTAAATGGGGCACGAGTACGAGGAGGCGGCGAACGGCGCAAGCTCTGGGTATGATGCGTGTCTTGCGTCGGTGCTGTGATGGCGGATATCATGTAAATATATTGCTTCACAGTTCGCCTTGACTCCTGTCATTTTCACTGCCACAGCACAAACTTTTCTGTCGAGTTTGAGGCGTTCATCCCCATTGCAATCCTCCACCATCCTAAAGCGTTTTGTTGGCTCCTGAAGAGTGTTCTTGCGGCTTCTTGAATCGCTTCTTCCCTCTGCTGAAGACCCGGCGCTCGATGGGCACGCCCATGTCCAGCCTTGTCTCCCCAGCCGACGAGTGAGTGAGTTAGCAGACTTTTATTTGCCGAGTTTCCGCCGCCCAATACACCGTCCCGCCTCCGAAAGCCTTCGACGTTACTCAGCTGCAGTGACGGTTGTCTGTGGTCGCACCGCTCATCACCTTCATCCGTGGCGGCAGGTGTTTCACTCTTTCTTGTCATCTCATTTTTTATTGCTTCTGCACTCGCCTTCCCCCTGCGCCGTCGACAGAGGAAGGTCACCCTCGACGGCTGTGAGGGGTGGGCATGTCACAAGTAGGAGGAGATAGCAGGGTACATGTCTTGAATGGGCGCTTTGATTGCCGACATCATGTAAATATATGGCTTCACATTCAGCATTTGTTCCTGTCATTTGTCCTCCCGGATAAAACTGAATTGGTTACAAATTAATAAGGGTTTAAGTTTTTGTGTTCCCTTTTTTGATAACGATATATAAAGTGGTCAAGATTATGACGCCTCGCTCCAAGCGTAAATACCTCTGGGCCGACTCAAAAGGAGCCAATATTGTGAAGCTTTAAGTTCGTGTAGCATGTCATCAACTTTGTTGGATTCAACCTGCCGCTACCTATTGTGCTTCAGTGACCTCGCGTGGAAGCCAATCCGCATCTGAGACACTGTGCCAAACAGTTTCTCAGCAACGATCGGTCCCCACAAGATACCTTTGATTACTGCAGTTACTACCCCTGCCATAGTATAAAGGTGATAAAAATAAGTAGACAGGTTTTTTTAATAGGCCCTTAGATTTGCGTGAAGAGCACCTCTACAATGAGGTTATGCACCTAGGGGGACACATATTCTAATGGTAATTATTGATGTCGGTGGCTTAATTACCTAAAATTGAATAAATATCTTTTGGTGGCATGTTTGTGTAGAAAAGTTAGACGCCATCGTGTTTCTACGCAGTTTCATTTGGTACAATATTCTAGCGCATCCGTACACAAAGATATCGAACTGCAAAGTTTAATTGCCGTTCGCATGATTACGCATCCTATACAGTAACGACCGGCGCAAAGCTCCTCCCGTTTGGTCTGGGCTTCTGTGGCGGTTCCGCCTACTGCAGATTGCGATAACGCCAGAAAATACTGAAAGGGTGCCAGTTATGCCTTTTGCCTATGCCTCCACCCCGTTGTCAAACGTAACACCATATACACCAGTGACGTCACAAAAGGGAGGAGCTTTGCGCCGGTCTTCGGTGTCAAGCATGGCGTAATCATGCGAACGGCAATTAAATATCGCCAGTTCTACATTTCGGAGAGAACGGATGCGCTGTAAGAATGAGGCCAAATGAAACTGCGTAGAAACGCGAGTTGCGGCCAACTTTTCAATAAAAACAGGCCTGCTTACTGCAGCCACTAAAAGTTAATTGTTCAAATTGGGTTAATAAACCCACTCGACATCAATAAATATCACCCTAAATGATGTGCCCCCTGTGCGATAAACCTCACTGTAGAGGTGGTCTTCACGTAAATGCAAGCGCATAATTAAAAAAAACCTGTCGGCCTAATTTGATCACCCTGTATATCAAGACATGTGAGTGGCACTCTTGCGTGGAATCTGTGGTGCTAGCGTCCCTTGCGGCCGAAGGGGATTCACGCCTACAAGAAACAGGCTTGCAAAAAGCAATGGGGAAGTGCATTGCTCCAGGCATGCTCGACAGTGCTCAAGTTATCGCCTGCCCGGAGCAAACTTTCTCAATTTGGCATCCCACTCTTGTACAAAAACGAATTCAGCAACTTGAATTTGCTCTACGACATGTTATCGTACGTTGCCCAAAATTATGGGTCGAGGTCTGGCTGTGTGCCATACAACAATCTCCTGCTTTTTTCTGCATCGAGACGCATAGGAGGGCGCACACACTGCTCGTATTCTGTTGCGACAAAGGCGGAATTCGCTGTACCCGTCACCGGAATGCCTGTGAATGGCGTTGGTAGGGAGAGATGTCATAAGATGGTCTATTGTCGTCACCCTAAAATCTCTACCGTCTCACCGGCTGAGCTCGGCGGCAATCACGTCTCTAAATTCCAAAATGGGAGAATTGCAGGTAAAAGCTGTACTCTCAGCAATGGGTGTCGGAGGGGCGGCTGCGGTTCTCCAAGATGTCGAAACAGTAGGAATTTCTGACTACTTCACAGCGCAGTCGGCAACGTAAAGTTGACTGCAACCGAGAAACTGCCACAATGGAGACGTGCTCCAGTAGAAACATCATGAATGCAGAGCTGGGATTTTCCCAATCCACCATAATTTATTGTTGCTTACTGTCATGTGTGCAACAGCGTCCTGATTCTTATTGTCATGTCGGCAACCGAGCGACCCTGTAGAGTTGGTCTTCGATAGATGAAGGAAACCAAATGGTTCCCGATGGTTTCCCGTTCATGGCGGCGTGTTGAAGTTTTCTCGAATCTCAGACCGCAGTTGCTGTAGAGAACTGTGCCACTGTGCTCCCCGCATATGTTGTGGGGCGACATTAAAATCCAAATTACTGAAACGTTTGAGGAGTAGCTAAAAGAATTCTTTAAAGGTGACAGACAACCGATTTGTCGAGTATTTTTTCTCTGCCCCAAAAGAAAGCGCATCACTTAAAGCACCTTAAGGAGAAGAGGTTTTGCTGATAACGCTTTAGCACTTTTTAAATCGAAATTGTTAGATCTACAGCCGTATCTGTCCTCCCTAAAAATACTGCTGGCACCCATGACATACAGTAGCCCGGCAACATACTTTTGTCTGTATGCGAAATGAAAAGAGATATTTAAAAACTTGTCCCGAGCTAAAAAAAGTGTGAATGGCAGTTTTCTTATTCCTTTGTGAGTTTTTTTTTAATTCCCGAGTCTATTTTTTACAAAGGCGCCATCTGTTGGGGTGCACGATAGGTGGAATTTGGTGGGCAGTTCGATTCGCCCCGGGCGCGTCCTTTTTTTTAAGCTGCCGTTGCTGTATTTGGAAACTGAAATTGAATATTTTCGCTAAACAAACGCCCCTGAGTGAGCCAGAATCGTCAAAGCTCCTTCACTGGGTCTTTTTACTGAACGCTGCCATTGATTCTGGGCATGGAGGCTCAGTTAGCCCCTGAGAGCAACCCAGCGGCGGCGGGCGGCGTTGGCGGGCGGCGTGTGTTAAAAATTTCAGAAATAAATTTAAAAACTCCATATTCAATTTAAACTTATGCAAACACTTGTGTTAAAAAGTTTTCAATTAGTGAATAAACGTTTCATAAGTTACAGTAGCTGCTAGGTTTGCAGGTCACGTGACCGGGTCACATATTGTAAGTGTCAAGTTTCGACATTACGAACCGCCGCCCTTCCGATTTCAGATATTTTGCTCCCAAATTAAAAGTATTTCCGCCAATGTGATTATAAATTGCTTGTGGTTACCGAGCTATATAAAACGCTGGCTTTCATATGAGCTAGAGAATATATACGCGACAAAAATCGGTTGTCCGTCCCTTTAAAGAGCACAACTAGGTTTATTTGGAGCGCCGCGAGCAATATCAATAGGTGTTTAGCGTGTTACCACACGCAGCAAGGAATCAAATTGTGGCGAACGAAATTTTCTACTATGACCATCACTCCTTCCTCTCTGGGCGACACAACGGAAACCTCCGTGTACACGAATTTCCGGTTCTTGTAACCTTCTGCAGAACAACATCAAAGACTGTTTCAGTACTAGTAGTGGACAGGCGGCCTGTTTCCCAGTCCCAGTAGCACATACCAAACTGTCTAGTTGTGGAGGCACCACATTCGGGAGAGCGGGGCGCAGGCGCGTACCTCGATGAAATTTTAGCCATGCATCGTCCCTTGTCAGTTGTTTTCTTGGCTTTAAACTTCATGCCTTCAATATTTCGCCTAATTATAAATGTATGGATGAAATAGCTACAAACAGGAAAATAAGGGAATAAGCGAAACATTATAATCTAAAAAAAAGGTGTGTGGTAGGTAAGATGCAGCACTTCCAGACAGAGGGAAAGAAGGTCTTGTCTTCCGTGCTTCGTTGTACACGTTGTTTGTCGGACTCTAATTTTTGCAACAAGAATGCACCAAGTTACTGAAAATTGTGTTTTTCTGATACCCATTTAAACAATATCGTCGGCGATACAGGAGCAGGGAAATTAAAGCTTGTCAATTTTAGTGACCCGCTTCTCACCTATGCAGGTTGGGGGTTGTTGGTCCCATGAGCCGTCATCCTGGCACAGAAGCTGATCGGTACCATTTACGCCGAAGCCAGGATCGCACTCGACGAACGCGCTGTCTCCGGGAGAAAAGAAGTCCTCGCTGGAGTGCTTTCCGGTCACCCGGCCGTGTTCCACTTCGAAGTCGTCACAAGCTCCTTCCGCTGCAAAATAACTAAATTAGCCTTTTTTTCAAATTACACCTTTATTTTCTGCAGGTCAGTGCACCTAACATATGCCTAACCGACTGAGAAACCCCTACGGCAGGTGTTGTGTACCTGGACATTTTTGTACAATAAGAATCTAAGAATAAAATATGAGAACTTCATGAAACCTGTATTTTGTCTTACAAATTTGGTTATACTATCAGCATATGGCTTGTAAATAGCAGCCATCTATGACGTATACAAATCTCCAGTCTTCTAGAAAGTGGTAACGCTTCCATGGTTTCCGCTTCCGAGTGCCATGGGACGCGTGCGTTTTAAAGACTGTAGTCTTTTGGGGGCAAATAAAACGCAAACATTTTGATCTGCGTATCTGCCTGTTCCTCTCGATTCAGCCGTGTGCACAAACGGTAAACGAAAGTCAACACATTTCCAAACTAGTAAATCTGGTGGCAACTTTGATACTTCTCAACACTGTTGAGCACTTGAAAGGAGGCATATCTGGGGCGAAATAAAAATACGTAAGTAATATTTGCAGTGTTTTAAAATTTAAAATACATGACAGCTTTGTGGGGATAGCAGACAAAGAAATACGCCTTGAAAACATTTCGACCCCAAAACAGAAAAAAAGCATTCGCGAACGGTGGTGAACATGACCTGGTGGCGGTGTACGAAATATTACAGCACTAACATAAAATTTTTAATCTTATTTTTTTGTTGCGATAAGTAGCGCATTACGTATTTTTCATAAGTAAAAACCTCATTTGCTACAGCGTGCCATCGTTCTTAAATTAAAGATGTTTTTGATGCGGCCAGTCGCAGTTACGGTTTCAGAGAGGGCCGCGAAAGCTGGATTTCGTATAAACAAACCTGTGCACGTGGCACTCGGACAAATATCACAGAACAGAGTTGCCGTAGCACTGTCGAATCAGTGTTGGAAGCTGTTTTGCTAATGCCCCCGCATACTGATCTCGTAGGCCACTGAATTTAAAAACGACCTGGACTAGATGCAGGCGCAACGAGAACAAATTGCTGTGACGGCTAGAGAACGACGCGGGACGCTCGAGGCAGTGGGTAAAAAGACGCGCGCTGGAAGCAACCGGCTGGTCTCCCTACAGGTACGCCTATAGATGCGGACACTGAGGCGAATAATCAATTACCGCTCTCTACAACAGTGCAGATGACCATTTATAATGTGATTCGCCATCACATCATTAAGTACTTATTCATATGTGCAGCCTTGTTTGGGACTTGAGACCCGTTTCGAACAGCCGTAATAAGCTCCCGCTCGACCGTGAGGTTCGGTCAGTGCGCTCTTGTCCGCGGGGCATTTTCGGATCCGCGCAATGAAAAGCAAATTAATAGAGCACCTGGCGTTGCTGTAAACTAAGATCGCGGCCAGTTGCTCAATGAGCCAACAAAATGTCGGCACCCCGCCGCCAACGATCGGATCGTTCGTTGGTCGTGAGCAGAAGTTCCGACCTCTGATCGGAGTGACGAGCCGGCGAGAAAAGCCGGCATTGTGGAAGCGCCCAACACAAACTCTTGACGTGTCTAGATATTGTTTACTTACTCTACATCCAGGGGATATCGTATTGCTTTCAGGCCCTCAACTGGCTGCTTGGCTGCGTCTTGCACACTTTGACATTGATTTTAAATATGATCTAGGCTGTATTCGCCGCTGATATTTTGCAGATGGTGTATGTGTGTTCACACCAATCTATCTCCGAAGTTATCTCACCTTCAAAAATCTGTGTGACTACCCCTTTAAGGGTCAAACCAGTAACAAAAGGTAGAGTAGACGACATGAGCAGTGACACTCGGTTAACCTCAATATACTTTAGCAAACTGCCTCTGGAATTTTGTGAAAAAAAAAAAAAGAAGGGGGGGAAGTGAGAGATGGGAGAAGGGAGAGAATGAAGGCATTCTCGTGGCACAGACGGCTGGAGGCTACTGTCTTCAGAGAAAAATAGGCAAACTAATCATATATTCGACCGATCTTTCACGAGAAAAAATATAGAACTGGTGGTAGTGGTACGTTGTTTTGGACGTTACTGTAGAACTAGTCCTTTTTGCAAATAGGATGAACGACTCAGGTTTTTTTCACTTATTTCCCCGTGGTTTATCCCCGGCATCGAGGATGTGTAAAAGTATGCTTGCGTGATTGCTCGATATTAAGAGTATCAATGAATGGCTACAGCTCAACAACCACTACACGTGTGCAATTTTTTGAAATCAAAGAGCAGGGCAACGCGCTGTTCGCCAAAACAATACAAGTGATCCTAACATCTTCCATAGAGCTACCATATAAGAACAGATAGCTATCCCAAGAATGCGTGAAACACAGGAAAAAGCAAACAAGACGGCTACAGCTTCGTACTGTTCGCCACAAAAAATTGTGTGAAGCACACAAAAATTTGCGAGTTATGAATGTGGTGTTGCGACCTCTTTTCACAGAACGTTTATTCATGTACACTCTACACCACCAAATTGTTTGCTTTCAGAGAGCCCTGATTGCGGAATAGTCGATTTGTATGGTTTCGATGGATAATTTAGTCATAAAAGAAAGAAAAGCACCCGCTATTCCGGAAGAGAGCATAGGAGGGAAAAGAGGTTTTAG
>CM023456.1:137708265-137848850 GCA_013339765.2 Haemaphysalis longicornis
ATTTTGACCACCTGCATTTAACAATGCGGCAAAATCTCGAAAACATGGACGTTTTTGCTTTTATTCTATATTTTTGCTTTTAGTTTTATATATACAGGCAATATCCTGGCAGTAAACCAAAATTTGTAGGAAAAAAAGGCAGTTCTTGTTAAGCACTCATTATTTATTCTTGGATTCTTATTTTACAAAAATTTCCAGGTACAAACACCTGCAGTAGGAGTTGCACAGTTTTTTAGGTTTATGTTAGGTAAACTTACCTGGACAAATTGACGGTGTAATTTGAAATTAAAGGCTCCTTTAATTATTTCGCTGTTGAAGGAGCTTGTGACGACTTCGAAGTGGAACTTGGCCGGCTGATCGGAGAGCGTTCGGGCGGGGCCTTCTTTGCCTCCGGAGACAGGGCGTTCGTCGAGTGCGATCCTGGCTTCGGCGTAAATGGTGCCGATCAGCTTCTCTGCCAGGATGACGGCTCGTGGGACCAACAACCGCCAACCTGCATGGGCGAGAACCGGGTCACTAAAATTGTCAAGTTTTAATTTTCCTGCTGGTGTATCGCCGACGATACTGTTTAAATATGTATAAAAAAACCCATTGTTGGGTAACTTGGTGCATTCTTGTTCCAAAAAGTACAACCCCACATACAACGTCTACCAAGACTCACGGCCGGCAGGCCCTTTCTTTCCATCTGTCTCAACGTCGTACCGTTTACATATTTTTAACCTTGTTCATATTCATTGTAATCTTTCTCTTATTCGCCTTTTTCCGTCTGTGCAGCTAGTATATCCATGGATATAAGATTGCTCGGCTAATTATTCAAGGCGTGAAACTTAAAGCCATAACAAGACTCACAAGGGAGGCAGGATGGCTAACATTTCATGAACGTACGCGCCTGCACCACCGCTCGAAAAGTTGTGGCGCCTCCACAAGTCGAGACTGTGCTACGTGTTACTGGAACTGGGAAACAGGCCGACTTTCCACCACTAGCTTTGAAAGAGGTTTTCACAATATTGCTGCAGAAGGGTACAACGGCCGAAGACTTGTGTACAGGGAGCGTACAGTAATGTCGTCCAGCGAGGCAGGCATAATGGTCCTACTTGAAGATTTCGTTCGCTAAATTCTGTTCCATGCTGCGCCATACCACAAACTCCATGGTTACTGACCTTTCGTCGTGTTGCTCCGCATGCACCTCGCTCTGTTGTTTAAGCGATTCTTCGAGCTACTCCACCAAGCTTTTAGTCATTTGCATTTTCAAATCGCCCCCACAACGTATGAGGGGAGCACAGTGCCATAGTTTTCTACCGCAACTGCTCTCCGAGATGATAGGAAACTTCCACCACCTTGCCATGAATGGCCAGAAAGTGGTATTGCAGGGGCTCCAAGTCTCTCTGAAACCTTCGGCAACAATTTGGTTTCCTTTGTCAGCAGAAGACCAATTCTACATCGACGCTTCGTTGCACAATTCACAATAAGAATTAGGAAGCTTTTGCACACATTACAGTAAACAGCAATGAATTAAAATAGATTATGCAAATAACACCTATGCATCCAAGATATTCTACTGGAGCGCGTTTCTATCGCGGAGTGTTTTGGTTGCAGTCAATTTTACGTTGCTGACTGCGCTGTTAAGAAGCAGTCACAAAATCCCACTGTTTCGACATCTTGGAGAACCGCAGCGCCAACTCAGACAACCGTTGCTATTAAGCGAGACTACAGCTATTAAGCGAAACTATATTTTGTACCTCAGAAATATGCTAGCCGCCGAGCTGAGCCCGTGAGACAGTGAGGGTGTCTGGATGAAAAAAAATAGATTATTTTATGACCTCTGTCCCTACCACGCCATTGACAGGCATTCCCGTGACGGGTACACGAATTCCGCTTTTAACGCAACGAATACGAGCAGTGTGTGCGCCTTCTATTCGTCACGATGCAGAGACGAGCAGGAAGATGCAGCATGGCTCGCACCCAGTCTGCTCGCTATAATGTTTGCCATCATACCATAACATGTGGTAAAGCAAATTCAGGTTGCTGTATTCGTTTTTTTACAAGAGCGCAATGACAAATTTTGAAAGTTTGCTGCGACATCTTCAGCACTTTCGAGCACGCCTGGTGAACGTTTTTAGCCATTTTTTTGTGTAAGTGTGTTTCTTGCAGGCGTGCATCCCATTCGACCAAAGGGGTGCTTGCACCGCAGATCGCACGCTAGGGCACACATTTGATATATATAATGTCAGGAGAAGTAACTGCAGTAGTCCAAATGAATCTTCTGGGGACCGATCATTGCCGAGAACCTGTTTGGCACGGTTTCTCAGATGCGGATTGTCTTCCCCGGGAGGTGTGAAAGACCCGATTTTCAAACTCCTTCGTGTAATACAGCAGCAATGAATGCATAATAGGTAGCGCCGCGTTGAATCCAAAAACCTTGAAGACATGCTACACAAACTTAAAGCTTCATAATATTGACTCCTTTTGAGTCCGGACGCAGTGTTTCAGGTACCATAATCTTGACCACTTCATGCATTGTTCTATATAAAAGAAAAGAAAGGCAATAACCTAGAACCTTCTAAATTAAAATTAATTAAGTTTTATTTTCAAAATTTATACATATTGTTACGTGCAGGCAGGCCAAATGACAGGAACCATGTCTGAAGGAGAAGCGATATATTTACATAATATCGGTAATCAAAGCACCCACTCAAGTCATGTACCCTATAATCATCCCCTACTTGTGCTACTAAAGGGGTAAGTTGGGCGAGTTGGTTACTGACTAAGGAATTAATCGTACTAGCGAACATTAAGACAGGGACAAAGCTACAGAGAAGACGAAACACACGCTAGAACTTCAACTCAGTTTATGCGACATCAACAGGAAAACACCAATAAGTACATGAAATTTGAAGGGGTTATCGTAATGAAACACTATCGCTCATATCACAGGTCACGTTACAGCGCCGGTCCATATCATATGGCGGAAATTATTCCGCCACGTTCAAACAGCCTTCATCCTTCGCCCACGCTGAACCACCTTCCCCTCTCCAAAAAATTGATTTCCTGAGCGGATAGTGCCAAGGACGAGGCGCTGACGCAAACCTTCCCCTCTCTTCCTATCAAAAGGGCTTCCACAATTTCTCGGTCAGTTTGGGGAGGATGTCCTGTGCATGATACGGGTCCCGCAGAAATCTGGTATGCACCCCTTCACATATGGCCAATGATCAGCCAGGTGGCCAGCCTCCATCTGCGCATTCCCTTACGAAAATGCTATATATGGCCATATATAAAAATTGCCATATATGGCCACGTCAGGAATTGGGCATATGTGGCCATATATGGCCATATATGCCATTCCTGACATGGCCATATATGGGTGGGGCCATATATGGATGTAGGCCATATATGGCCTTATATGCCCAATTCCTGACGTGGCCATATATGGGCGAGGCCATACATGGGTAAGCCATATATGGCGACCTAACATCATATATGGCTATATATGGATTGAGTTTATGACCACGTGGATAGCATATATAATGAACTTCAGTTAACAGCAGCAATTAATGCTGCACCCTAAATGCTGACAAACACTTCATGACATACCTTCCACATTTTATTACAAAAATGATGCGCGTGCATGCGAATTAAGGTGGTTGCAGGTTGCTTTGTTGTGGCGATGGGTCAGTGGCTGCATTCTTCTTGGCCAGCTTGGCCCCTTTGATGGAAGCACAAGTTTCTCACTGCATTTATTTATTTTTACCTCTTGTATCTAGCTGTGGCTTTACTAAATCTTGCAAATGAAATGAAACAAATAGAGTTATCATTAGTCAATGTCCAAGTTCTTTTTTCATTAATCCTGAAAATAAATTTCGTAAAAACTACTGTCACGTCCTCAAATAATTAGAGGGCCTGAACCAATTCTCCCCCTTGCTAATACTTTTATTCTGCCTTACATTCTTCACAACAGGATACAGAACGCAATTGTTATTAGTGATGCTGAAAGGTAATTGCTTGCAATTTTGTCACCATAGTCCATGTTAAAACCTTTATGCAACTTTTACAAAATAAATTTTATTTGTTTACATCGAGAACTCCTTATTTTGACAATTCAGCTTGAGGTTTAAACAAATGCACTTCAGCTATTCACTTCGTCAAATGTAAATGCACATTGCAGCCCACAGAACATTTTTTCTGCTTATGTTGATAAGAAAAAAAGCGGCCCAAAATGGCATCAATTCCTGCATGGAGAGGTGTCTGCTGGATGGCTGGAATGTGCAAACATTTGGCTTTTAAACCCTTTCTGGAGAATGCGACGAGGCAAAAAAGCACCTCATTATTCAACCCCACTGTAGTGCTAATACCGAAAACAACAAACAGAAATGAGCGAAAATTCATTAACCACATTCAGCAGGAGAGCATGCTCATGCAAGGGGCACATTTCTCGGGCAGATTTGACATGGCGATAGTGCTACTAAGATTTCATTAACATGCATTTATATTCACCGATTTTTCTTTTAAGTGTAAGTGAAAGCCCCGTGGATATTATTTTGTTAAGATGCGTAAGCTATATTTAAATGCCCAGCGGAGTACAGATGAACGACGCTATAACGAACGCTAATATAGCGAATTATCAGCTGCAGCGAACTTAATACGAACTTTGTTTGGTCACGCTCCAATTCAGTGGCACATTCTTTTTATAACAAAACTAAAACATTAAGCCGTGTGCTATATCGGCTGTAATAAAGCAATATTTGGCTAGCACGGATAAAAAAAATTTAAGATAAGACATTATTTTGAAGAAACTTGAAAAAACTACCGACGTCCGAAACAGCACAAGTAGAAAACGCCCTTTTGTGCGTGGACACCGTGAAAAACTTCATCCTAATCCGAGCTGTGAAAAGCCACCGGATAAAGACCGCATCCTTCAAATAAATGAGACCGCAAACCTGTTTTGCCAAACAAGCGATGCTGTTGTTCTTTCACGTGCTCATGTTCCGGTCAATTACCCAGCGAATGCATTAAAATGTTTACTTTCACTGCCCTACTGAGTGATAAAAAATGCGTTATCTTCCGCGACGTAACTAATGCAGCAGGCAGCCGCGCGATAAAGCGGTTTCAGGGAGTGCGCCCACTAAGTGCACAAACTGCGAGGGCGCGTCAGCCTCCCAACAAAGTCCTGTGCATGTATTGAGCGGCACGCGCTCCCGTGTTTACTGACATAAAGCATTCGACTGTACCTCCACCGAACTAGTGGCCCGCACTAAGTTTTTGAAAAATAGATGCAGGAAAAGGCGGTAAAACAGGGAAACACAGTGTCCAGGTTAACAGCTCTGAAGAAAACTGAGCGCTACCACCCTTACAACTTTTGGAAACGCATTAGCTGCAACCTCAACACGTACGTACGCGCACGACAAATTTCCGAGAAGAAGCCCTTACGTTAATACGATTTTCTTCAGCGGAGGAGGGGACGGAGAGGGTGAGCTGTAAAACAGCGCTTCTATTAAAAAAAGTAGGGTTGCCGCGGAAACTTTTCGAGAGAATTCGGAAGCGTAAAGCATCGAGTGTAAGAACGCATCAGACGCACCACCCAGGTTAAGCGATTCTCGAACCACACGCCGGTTCCACTGGTTCTAGCGTGTTTATACCGGTCGAGGCTCGGACAGCAGTTGTTGGAGTACACTTGTTGTACCCGCGAGAGCGTAGGCCAGTGGCTTGATCTGTATGCGTGGCTACACGGATAATATCCGCATCCGCGAAGTGAAGCTCGCATACCTAGAAAAAATATTACCTCCAATAAGCAAAGCCTTCGGTGCTTGTCATACAAAAGTGCGGCTTGGGAGCCAGTTACACGTGCACGTGTATCCTCTTGAAATGAAAGCGCAATTCTATACCAAAATGAAAAAAAAGCTTACCCTGGAATTCTCGGTGAGGCTTTCTCGCGGCACCGCGTGTATCCATGCATTTCTCAGTCTTTCTTCCCTCGGGAACGTGAACACGTGTACCTTCGTGTCCGCGGTGTAGTCGCCGCGGCATCGTTGTACACAGCACTTGCACGGCATCTAAGCGTACTTACTTTGACATTGCCAAAATTTGCAGACGCGGAAACACTCACAGAAACACACAGAAAACGAGCGACTGGACGGCGAAGACGCGCACGTGGAAAAAGACACGCTGGGGAATGCGGAATGTGCGGTGCAGAGGGGGCATCCTGCAGCCCAACGTGTGATTCCAAGAAGTCGCAGTGACAAGAGGGGTGATCGCCTCCGCGGGGCTGCTTAGCGCGAGTGGAAAGGGTGCACCTGCACAAAGCCTTTCTCCCTTTCCAATCGGTGTTCCTACGACCCCTACGACCCCACCGCGAGCTGCCGAAAGAGAAAAAAGAAAAACGTGCAAGGCTGGACAGCATAGCCGCTCCCCAAGCGGAAAGCTGAGGAGTGCCCCTTTGTTTACTTTGCGGGAGACGCCTTCCAAGAATGGCGGACCGGCAGCCCACATGCTCACATCGCTGCTGGAAAAGGTCCATTTTCTTTCAAGGTGCCATGCGCTGTAGGGCTGTTTGAATGATCTGAATCACGCGCCACGCACGTCATGCTGTAGGTAGCGACCGCGATATTGGGTAGGCGCAGCAGGCGGCGCCGCTTCGGCGCCGTGCTCTAGCTATCGCTAACCGATCGAGTTGCGTCACTGTGTAGCGTCCTCGATAAACATGCACCAGGCTTGCCCCCAAATCCGGCGCGTTGTACAGTGCCCCGCGGCGGTGCGCACCGGCACGGAGCATTAATGGAGGACAAATTGAGCGGTTCTACCCAAATGCCATCTCGTTAGCTGTGAAAGCAATTCACAAATGCTTTCACAATGGCAATAAAGTAGTGCAATATGACACATCACTACTTAAAAGAGATATTTATTGAGAGGCAATGATTTTATGTGGAAGAACACCATATCTTTCTCAAACTGGAAAAAAAATCACGATAGCAGAAGAATTCTAGATTGATTGATTGTAGTGTTTAACGCGCCGACGCAACGCAGGCGATAATGCGCGCCGTAGTGGAGGGCTCCGGATTAATTTTGACCACCTGGGGATCTTTAACGTGCGCCGAAATCTCGTACACACGGGAAGAGTTCTAGGCCAGAGTGTGATTTGTGAACATTCTCTTTGTCTACTGAACGCAATTTTAAACCTACTCGCGAGAGCGCTCCGATTAATAAACAGGTTTCAAGCTTTCAAATGCCACCACTACTTATTTTTATACTGAAAATATCTTTTTCTCGTAACTAATTAAGGCTGTTAACTGCGAAATGTTTTTCACAGCAAGCATAACCAGCTATTGGACGATGCTGTACATAAATGCTGTGTTGAAAAAGAAAGAATAAAAACTGTTTGTGGTGCTGTTGCATATATGACAAATAAAGAACTAAGGCAGCTGCATTAAATATAATTGCAGTTTTGAAGTACGCAAGGAAAGATCTCTGTATAGTAGAAAAACTATCAGCAACGTAACTGGGTAATTAAAGAGAAAGTGTTTTCGGAGAATTTATATTGACAGGGAATTCATATTCCTGTGATTGTTAATTAAATAGTTAGAGAATTTGCATATATATTACTTTGGAACTGCGTTAATCAATTGTATATATCAGTAACTGGCCGCATATCTGGCTGCATTTAGTGTAAAACATAAATCTGATTGTGTCATATAGCTGTTGTTCAAGCCATACAGGGTGTCCCAGATATCATGCACCAAGATTAAAAAAAGAGTAATGGCGTAACTCGAAGAAAACCTAGTGCATAATGTTCGCAGTACTGTGAAGAAGTGGGCAGCATTTTTTTGGTAATGAGACTTAACTAATTAATTGTAATTAATTTTCTAACTCGAGAAGTACTGTCCTAATCACTAAAGTGTCAATGAGGCACTTGCAGGTACCCACGAGGGGCATCTAACTGCGGTATTTTCAGCGGCGAACCAATTGCGTACTCATTTATTCTGACTGATAAAGAAAACCCGCGAAATACGAAACATACCACGTGACGGCGCCTCCGCGTGCATCGTAAAGCAACGCCCTCAAACAGGCGGCCTCTGAGTTAGCCAGAATTAAATAAACAAAAGAAAGAAAGAAGAAATCGCGACCGAGTTTGTGCCTTATCTGCACACGCGCCCCGCAAATCTCGCTGTGGCTGCTCCTTCCATGCATTCCATTATCAAGGTGATGCGCTGTCTCTTCGGGCAGGTGACAAGGGAAGCAGTTGCTTTCAATCAGCTTATATGGGGATGCTGCTTTACAATGCGCGCGGAAGCTCCTTCACGTGGTATTTTTCATATTTCGCGGGTTTTCTTTGTCAGTCATAATAAATAAGTAGGCAATTAGTTCGTCGGTGAAAATACCGCAGTTAGATGCCCCTCGTGGGTACCTACAAGTTCCTCATTGACACTTCAGTGATTAGGACAGTAATTCTCGAGTTAGGTAATTAATTACAATTAATTAGTTAAGTATCATTAACAAAAAAATTACTGTCTGCTTCTCCACGGTACTGCAAACATTGTGCACTAGGTATTCTTTGAGTAACGCCATTGCTCTTTTTTTAAATCTTGGTGCACGATAGCTGGGACACCCTGTATAACGAAGAACGTAGCGCCATATATGGATGTAGAAGGCGCCATATATGGGTTGACCAGGCCATATACGGTTGTACTTGTCGCCATATAGTGGATGCAATTGAAGCCATATATGGGTTGGACGCGCCATATATGGCTCCACGTGGGGCCATATATGGCCATATTTGGCGCCATATATGGGCTGACCACACCATATATGGCCCTATTTGCCCCCATATATGGCAAGTTATAGCCTGATATGAACACATATATAGCTATATATGGCCACATATAATTTATATATGGGCCATATATGGCATTTTCGTAAGGGTTGGCAGCCGCCTGGTGCTCTCCCCGCCTCACATTGAGGCACCTGCCTGTTTGGCCAATGTAGCACTTTTTGCACGCAGGGTGGTCCTGTAGACCACCCCCGTCGCGGAATTCACAAACCTGCTTGTATGCCGTACGGCACAGGTGGGCTTAGTGCCGGGGTTATTTTTTTTTTAATAATGCCGGGGTTATTATTTTTGACAGCTCTCAGGTGCCAAAAACAACACTTGTACACCACACTTCCCACCAACCTTTTTCAGGCGGTGGGACACTTGGTGTACGTAAGGCAAGGCTACCACAGGAACTCTCTGCCTTTGGCATTCAGAACCGGTCACGTGGTCTGGTTTGAGATCCTTCACAAGGCTCTCTGCCACAGAGGCCACCATTTCAGGTGAAAAATCTGCCGCTTTCAGTATTTCCGCTTGCTCCAGCAAGCTAGCCGGCATTCTATGCTGGCAAGACCTGGTAAACGCCACCCGCAGAGTGTTCTTTGCAATGCCTCGCTTCACAAGCTTTGAATGGGCTGACTGATGGGGTAGGATGCCCTTTTTACTACGCCGAGCATACTGTCAACAAGGCTGATCACCCCCAAGAAGCGGGCGCACATCCAGAAACTGCAAGACACACATCTCCGGCAACTCGTACCTAAACTTCAAGCCACCTGCACAGTCCGTGAAAACGCCTAGCACATGGGCAACAATGCTATCTCTATCCCCGGGCACAACTTCATTGAACACCACAAGATAATCATCGACATACCGGCAGATCTTCACAATAGGGCTACCCTCAAGGCGGCAAGCAATCTGCCGGTCACACTTAGCAAAGAACAAGTCGCTCACGACTGGGGCGATGCACGAACCTATGCACACACCTTCTTTTTGCACCACCAGCCTATCTTCAAACTTTACCACATTTGATGACAGATAAAAGTCTAGTAAAGCTAGAAAGCTACTGGCAGGCATGCCCGCAGAATTCTGGAACGATACAATTCCACTGGCGTCAATGCTTTCCTGTACAGCGCTTTCCATTCCAGCCTTTGGAATGGAATAAAACAGTACTTCCGCGTCAATGGAAAAGGCAAAAAGGCCGGCCCCCCTCTCTCCGCGGTCCGAGAAAAACTGATGACTTCTTCCAAGTTGCGTACCAGAAACGGGTCCCCAAGCTTTAAACCATTCAACTGCTTTTTCAAAACCTTTGTACGCGCACCATTCCAGGAGCCCTTTTCCGTAACAATCACACGAAAAAATACAGAATCCTTGTGTGTCTTTGATGCAAAAAACACTTCTAGGGCATCCGTTTTTGCACCCGCAATCTCTTTGATTAGGTTGGGTAAATTCAAATCGTCACAATGGCGTAGCGCTTCTCTTTTAACCTTAGCGGATTGACTGGGGTTATAAAAACAAAATTTTTAGGGCGTTCTCGGCCTTTTCCTTGAACAAGTTTTTTGTCATGACAACAAACGCGCCCTCCTTGTAGGACAGCGTCAAAGCCAAGTTATTGTCCCGGAAGAATCCTACGGTGTTGTTCACACGACGACTACATTGCTGCCCTCTTGCACTACCACCCACAAGGCACTCTACCCCTTCCGCTATGCACTGCTCCTTGTTTTCCTGACCGGCACAAGATGCTCGGAAATATATTTGACCCCCTGGGGTTCTTCAACGTGGGCTAAAATCTCTAAAACACAGACAGTCTTGCGTTTCGCTTCCATTAGAAAAGCGTCCGGTGCGGCCGAGAAAATAACAACGTCCATGTGCTCAGCAGCACAATGCTAGAGCCACTGAGCCACCATGGCGAGAAATTTTAAAATATAATGGCATTCTTATACATTATTCCATGTTGTTTGAAGATTGCAGCTCTTTAGCAGATTGTAATTTTTCGTGTCAGCAGTTAAAAATACAAAGAAATTGCCCAACGCGCGCGTGTGACTGCGAGCCTCTAGGCGACCGCCGGGCAATTGAGAAAACCAGAAAAATTTCCAGCTCTCCATTGTGCGTGCCTCATGACGACCGCCCAGCGTCCCCTGCGCATGTTCGTCAAGCCAAGCATTCCCACTTTGGGAGATCGGCCAAGATTGCGGCGACCATTCGGCTGTTACAAAAACGGTAAAATCGGAGTGCTAGTGTGTGCGTGCCTCGCGACGAGCGCACATCGTCCCTTGCGCCCGTTCGCAAAGCCAAGCTTAGTCACTCAGGGACATCGGCCAGTACTTCAGCGTACACCCGCCAGTTAAAACAAACATTAAAATGCCGAGCGCTCGTGTGTGTGGTCCTTGCGACGAACGCCGAGCGTGCCATGCGCACGTTTGTGAATCCAGACATAACAGGCATACCAGGCAGTCTGGGCCAATCCCTCGTGACGCCTCGCGAGGGATTGGCCCAGACTGCGGCGACTGCACGGCAGTAAAAAAGAACCAACAAATGACTAACCCTCGTGTGTGAATGCCTCGCGATGATTGCGCACCGTCCCCTGCGCACTTTTGTCAAGCCAAGCATACCGGTTTAGAAGATTTGACATCATTAGCCAAAAAACTCCACCATTCGCCGTAATGATGGCAACACTTGCTCAGAATGAGGAAAACTCCAGCGTTCGCGGTAACCTTGGCAACAATTTCTAGGTGCGTTGTTTTACCTGAACTGGCTGCACTGGTGCAAGCAGTGCAGCATATGTTCATATTTCTTACTAATTGATATCCCAAGTAGCACTCAGCACTGGTCTGCACGATACTGCACTAATCTGCACCCGTTCAGGTAAAAAAATGCCTATGCTGGGAATGAGAGAGAAAAGTCATAGGTCATAGGATAAGTGATAAAAACACTTCGTGGGTTATGAAGGTGATGTCCAATGGTTATCACATCCACAAAAATGAAAGCTAACACTTATATCATCAATGATAGAGTAAAATTGGTTGCGGCAGAAAAGAATAAAAAAATCGGTGGCAATCTTGGATTTAGACCTTATTAATGGTCGTGAAGGATCCCTACAGCTTCGCTATCTTTGTGTTACGCGGTAATGCCAGCCTCCTCAATTTTTTGTTGAGCTTCTGAACAGGACCTACGGAGCATTGGAACGTTCTGCATTTAGGGACCCCATGACCCAAAATTTGTAGAGCTACATTGAACTCTGTTAAAACGACGACACGTCGAATTCTACGTGATTTTAATTTTTTTAAAGCTGCCTCGATCGCAACACAGTCCGCCGCTATGTACGCGCACAGAGGGAGTACCATACAAAGGACGTACTGACATTGTTCAACAGTGGCAACGTCTAGTGTGCAATTTGTCTACCGTCGAATGGAAATCTTGTGCTGTCATGCAACAAAAGGCCCTTGTTCTTAAATAGAACTTCGCGTAGACGGGTGCAAAAATCAGCATAATTATCGTAATCAATGCTACAGTGTCCACCAATGCTTGGAATAAAATTCTCTCAACTGAGGCTGAGAGTTTCACTCTTGTGTTCGAGCACGTTTGCCGTGGGATTTTCCGCCGCTATGTGGTATTTTCCTATTGTTAGAAGTGTTATTTCTAACCATAGGTGCCAAAACTGTTTTTATGTTAACAGAACTAATGTAATTTGTTTACTGGACCAAACACTGTTACTAAACTTGTCCGAATGGTGCCAAGTGCTTCTTGGAAATATAGTAAAAATTCAGGATTAAAAGCATAGGAGAAATACGACACGTAAGAGGAAACCTTTAGCGCCTTTATTCAATTTGGTCGTTTCCAGTAATGCATTTGTTTTCATTCAGCGTTTACGTTACCAGTCTCGTTTACAAATTTATTTTTGGATGAACTTCTCTTCCGAACTTTTCTGGTATATAATTTTTGATGTTGTTGTTTGGCTTCTCTATACTGCCCGAACACTTCAATCATAGGCATTTAACGCAGCAAACTATGCAGCCCGTACGATTCACGTTGAAAGTTCACATTAAAAGCTTTCTGTATTTATGGCTCTCTCTCCCTCTTTCCGAAGAAATACCGTGGTGTCGTCAATTCATTGATGTAGTCAACCAGAAATTAGTAGCCCGGGGTTTGCACTGAATGAAACGTAGGCGAAGAAGCTTCAATTTGAGTTTGCAATGTAGTCAACCAGAAATTACAGCCCGGGGTTTGCACTGAATGAAACGTAGGCGAAGAAGCCTTCAATTTGAGTTTGAATTGCTGTTGGGCTGACGTACAGGATGCCCAAAGCGATCTCCAGGTGCCCACACTCGCCCATGCGACGCGCACCACCGCCCCCCCCACCCACGAGAATGAGCATCCACCTCGTAGAGTGCCAGATGCTTGGAAGTGTCTCTAAGACGCTGGCTCGGCGTCGACACCCGCAACACGGAGTTCAGGGACATTGGTAGTATGGTGAAACTCAGTGGCGGCTCTACCCAGGCCACCACATCAGCAGCCGCCCAAAAGCCGAGAGGAGTGGCAAGTAAAGCTTGCTCTATTAAGTCAACATCAGTACAGTGGTTCTGTCGACTGCAGGAGGCAGGCCTCCCCTAAACATTTCCATCCACGATCATTGTGAGCTAGCCGATCTCCTTCCCCACTGATCGAGTCTGGTATCCCAGTATTTTGTTTAAGGCTCGTTGGCAGCCACACCTTCAAAAAGAAAGTCCAATTTTCATTAATAATGTTGGGTCCTCCAGCTGCGGCGCGATGCTCAGAAAGCGGAGCGACACGACGTGATGCGATGAGGCTTTAATGAAAACTAGAAGAAGTGGCGCGATCCAACGCAGCCACGAGAACATGCGGCAGCTCGTGAACAGCATGATGAAAATGATGATCAGCGTCTTCTGCTAGAAGGGGTGAAGACGAGGAAGTCACAACAGTCTCCCCCGCGGACAGATGACGCTAGGTGGCTTCCAAAGGGTGGAAAAGCTGTACGGGGCGCTTTACGGTAGTGCCGCAGGGCAAACGTAGATAGCAGGATCTGACAATGCCGACTCGTCCGGCGATCAACTCTTGATTCGCGCCAAGTTCCACAGTTGTCTTGGACGCTGTCGTTCACCTAGTAGAACAATACGGCCCTTCTTCAATAAATCTGTCCTTTTCGCTATCTTGGATGAGAAATTTCGAAGCTCATTAAGGTACTCTTTGAACCAACGTGACCAGAAGGCTTGCAAATCTTCTCTTCTGCGCCAAAGATTCTTTAGTTGATCGGTGGTCGAGTCGTTGTTGATTGTTCGATCGTAAGTGGTAATGCTGTCAGTCGCCTTCGGACGAGTGCTGGAGACAGAGGATATGGTTCCTCAACATCTTTGAAAACGTAAGTAAAGGCGGCGAAGTCACGATGGCCTCCACTTCTGTTAGTAGCGTGGACAACTCTGTCTCGTTTACAAGCCGCCGTCCAAGCATCTTCTTTAAACAGGTTGTTACAGACCATACGAGCATCTCGTAAAACCCACCCCACCAGGGAGCGCTCGCGCATATGAATTTCCATTCAATTGCCGAGGATGAGAAGAAGGCAAGCACGTCGAGGTTTCTAATTGTTCTCCAAAGCTTCTGAAGTTCCTTGGAGGTCTTGACAAATGTTCGTGCATTATCACTATACACAGTTTGACAGAGAGCACGTCTGGATATGAACCTCCGCAGGGCACACAGGAAACTTTCCGTCGTCATGTCTGCCACTAATTCTAAGTGAACAGCCCTTGTTGCTGCGCACGTAAAAAGGGCGACATAGGAGCGCTTCTGGCAATGCGATTTGATGTACAGGGGTTCCGCGAAGTCGGCTCCGGTAAGCTTCACGGAAAATCTCTAATATTTCCCTGTGCATCTGGATCGCGTTTTCAGTGGTACCGGCTCCAATCAGGAGATCATCCATGTACATCGAGTCTTGTAGGAGTCGAGCTGTCACTGGGAACCGGTTCTCTACGGAGCGAAAATGGTACTTCAATGTAGCTGCCAGTAGGAAAGTACTCGAAGTGGCTCCAAAAGGCACCCGAGTCATTCTCCAGACGTCGAGTTGTGGTAGTGGTTGACCTGCTTTCGGTGATGTCCTGAACCACAAGAAGCGAATCGCATCTCTGTCCGAGTCCCGGAGACCAATCTGGAGGAACGCTTTTTTAATGTCGGCAATCATCGCAACTTTGTACCGTTGGAAACGGAGCAATAGCCTTGCTACGTCGAGAATTAGACTCGGGCCGGCTTCTAGGTTCTCGTTCAACGACTTCGCCCTCCATTCGTGAGACGACGCGTCGAACACGATGCGCACTTCTGTTGTAGCTCGGTCCTCACGTATTACAGCTCGATGCGGCATGTAATATAGACTTTCTGTAGAGTGCCCTTTTGTTAATGGTACTCTTTTCGCAGATCCCTCCTTGAGGCATTGTCGAATAGTAGAGTCGTATCTTTCTAGGAGCTCAGGGTCTCTGTTGAGCTTCTTCTTTAAACTGTGCAGACGCTTGTTTTCAACATCGCAATTATCACACAGATCGACCCTCTCCTTCAATGGTAACGCGACTTCGTATCGCTGGCCTTTCTTCGAGATGTCTTCAAAATTCGTCAGCACTGAATCTTTGGTCATCGCTCGTTCTGCTTCGGCCTTGATTCCAATACTTTCAAGGGCCCAGAACCGATTCAAAAGTTTTGAGATCTCTTGATCTTCACCGGATGTTCGAAGAACAACAACCTTGGCACATTGAATGATGTCGGCTGCAGCAGGCAGTGCACCTTGAACCGTCCATCCTAGTTTTGTCTCTACGGCCTTCAGCTTTCCATGCACAGGTCTCACTGCACCGGTCACTATCTCCCAATAATAACCTGACCCAATGAGGACCGCAATTTGTTTATCCTCCACTCCTCGTACCAAAAGAGCCTTCGTATCGATGTGCATATTATTCATCTCCCTCAAAACTTTTTCTTCTGGTACAGGGTTTTTTTCGCTGCAAATCGTGTCCACTTCCAGGGCTTCGTTTGTTGTCTTCAGCGAAAAGGAGAACTCGCACCTTCTTCATCTTTTTCCGTGTGTGTTGACCTCCAAACACGCCAACGGTAAGCGTCTCCTCTTCAAGCGGTTCGCAACCCAGTCTCTCAGGAGCATTCGCAGTAATAAAGCTTCGCTGACTTCCTCCATCGAAGAGAATTCTCGGTAGCGCCCGGATGTTGTCGTGCCTGCTATTTTCGCTGTGAGAGTCTGCAGGAGCACGAGTGAGCCCGCTTGCTTTGAGACCAAGTTGACAGTGGTCGAAGTAACGTTGACCTCGAGCACTTGCCACATTTAGGCTGGCTTCTGCACTGTTTAGCCATGTGGCCCTTCTTGATGCTACGAAAGCATCTTCCGGCTTTGGCGAGCATCTGCTTTTTGCGTGATAGGCTCAGTTCCTTGGAATCGCAGGCATCGGCAGAGTGCTTTCCAGAGTGGCAAAAAAATCACCGCGTCGGGTCGCTCGCTCAGCCTTGCACCGCAGAGGTTGTAGGGACGTCACGCGGATGGTTGGCTTTACGTCCATCTTCTGGGGTGCGATGAATTTTCTGTGCGGTGTTTTTCAGCGACGGCTTCTCGACACATGAGCTGATGTTGGAAGAATTCCAAGAGAACTTGAAGCTCCTGGTCGCGCTGGCCCGTTCGACCGGTCGAGTCGCCGAGTTCGTTTGACGAAGCGTCAACTGTGGAACGTCACGTCTTTAGCCCCTCATGGAATCGCAGGACCATGTCTGTCGGTAAAACCCTTAGCAGGATTTCCCGAAGCATGGTACAGTATGTCATGGAGCTCATGCTAAGCGCCTTGAGGCTGCGAATGTGCACCTGGACACGATCGTAAAGTTGCCTCAGTTGTCGGACGTCGGATGACGATGACACCGACTTCAAGTCCAGGAGGCCCCGCAGATGATCTTGCACGATGATGCCGTCATCTCCAAAGCCCTGTTTCAGGATCTCGATGGCGTCCTTGTAGCAGCCATCGGTAGCTTGCAGTCCGGCTATGCCTGATGCACCTGCTCCAGTCACGAGGCTGCTCAGCCGTGCTCACCTCGTCGTTGTTGTGGACGGCTGCTGAAAACTGTGTCCAGAATCAGTGCCACGATCTGCAGTTCCCGTCAAATTTGAGGAGCTCTACCTGGGGAAGCTTGCACTTGCCAGTCGGTGATGGGTGGATGGTCGTCGGACGTGGCGTTGAAGACCGGGATTCTTGCAGCTTAAGACCAAGGTTCGCGGTAGAGCTGATAGCGTTGTCGCGGTATTGTCCAGCGTCTGTCGTCTCGCTGTCTACTAGGTCATCCGGTGTCTCTTCAAACATCGCCTCGTCCAAATTCTCCACCTGGCCATCAAATGCATTGACTCGTTCGAGTAGTACACTGACCGCTCCTGCCGTCGCCTCTCTGTTTCCACTTATGTGGCCTTCCGCTTCCGTTACAAGGCCATCCAGTTGCGCCCGTAGGCTCCGTCGTCGTCGAAGCTGTCGTTCCATTCGGTCGCACGCAGCTCAGAACTCGCCAAGATCGCTGGAGGGGCGTCTTTTCTTCGGCTTTCGCAGCTCCGTGCGTCGATGGGCTTGGCGTCGTGTAGAAGTCCCGGGTTCTCGGCACCATGTGTTGAACCTCTGAGTCCTCCAGCTGTGGCGCAGAAAGCGGAGCGACACGTCGTGATGCGATGAGGCTTTAATGGAAATTGAAGAAGTGGCGCGAGCCGACGCAGCCACGAGAGCATGGGGCAGCTCGTGAAGAGCATGATGAAAATGATGATGATCAGCTTCGTCTGCTAGAAGGGGGGAAGACGAGGAAGTCACAACAATTAATATGCATGATCATGCCTATTTTGGTTAATTTGAAGTACCTGTCCTCCTCACGAGTGTCTTTCCTAATACATACCGCTTGTGTTTTATGATCCTTATGTGCGACTCCAAATATTTTGCTTTCTATTGCCAGCTGGACAAACCTAAGTTCCCTTTAAAATCACTTACTGAGACCCAACGTTTCTTCCCCGTATATAATTTCCCGGAAAAAGCACTGGTTGCCAGCCAGATGTGTTATTGAAGAGGAAGCTCAATACTCTGAGTAACTGATCTCTTACTGAATGAATGCCACCTCACAATTACTGTGCGTTTAGTTTTTTTCAGTAATTTTTATCAAAACTGATAACTAGGCCAAGGTCGACGTAATTATTCATTTATTTCAATATTTCCTGTCTTATCATACAGACGTGTAATTTACACACTAGAAGAAGATTGCATGTTATCGTATACAACACCCTCGCGGTTTCTCCGTCTAAGTGATAAAAACACGATTGCCGAATATTCGCGCTGATGTGTATAAAGACGAAAGTTTTTAAAAGTTGCATGGAATTGTCGTGTAATAGCATGCAGATTAAGCCTGAGCTTGTGCTGTGATGTCTGTACGGGCGAAACCTACTAGCTACAGCTGCATGTCATCCTGTTGTCATGAGCACTAGGAACTGTATTGTTAACAGTATAGGTTTCGCGTGAACATTATCTCTCGTGCCAAGTTAATACATGTGCAAATCATTCAGACGAATTCAACACGATAGAGAGCTCAATGCACGCCTCGTGGACAATTCGAGGTCTATTCGCTAGGTTAGCTCATATATAATGCAGAAATACTTTTTCTGACAGTATCTTGTTCAGGGTAGGTATATTCGTCAGTTTGTGATGAAGCTTTGCAGAAACAAGTTTTAATAGTGTGTTTTGAACTGAGTTCTCGCATTGCAATTCATACTGAATGCGCATTCATATTACTGGTACCGCGCGCTGCAAAACAAACAAAAAAGACGGGGAAAAATATTGTCTCTTTTTCTCAGCTTTTCGAGACTGCCAGGAGCCGAAGATTGATTGGGGCAGCTACGACGGCGATTGCTGTGCCCCTAAAGATGAGGTCGAGTTCTACTGCGACGACGACCGCTATGCTCTCTTCGGAGTGGAGAGAGCGACCTGCCTTCCTGACGGCACTTGGAGCGCACCTCTTCCTGTTTGCAAAGGTAGGTATAGTCACGCTCTGCTACAACGAACATTTCTACTACGAAATAGTACAATGAAGCCTGTAATATGGGCTGGCGAGAATTATAACTTTTGTGTCCTGTGAACGCCACTACAGCGAAGCCAACCGCAGCGAATTTTTAGGTTTAACGAAGACATTCATGCGTTCCCAATCGTTGAATTCTTTGGTAGGAATACGGCTAGCAGCACACCTGGTAAAGCGCACAAATGAATCGAGACCGAGCCGCCTGGCTTCTCGGTACAGCCGGGCTACTTGGTAGTGACGATTACGTCTTGGTGGACGACCAGGTCCTGGTTTACTCTGATCTGGCAACTGCCGACATCGTGCAGGCCATTACAGAGAAAAGAGAAGCCACAAAGGATTAGGCAATCAATGATTAATACCTTGCAGAAGAGCCAGGCGATACAGCTACCCAGCGAATTTGGAGTGGCCTTTTCGCTCTGCCTGACCTCGCGCCGCTGCGCTTTCTGAACCTCGACCGCATGCGGTCGGCGGTGCTAGTGCATTCCGTTTTTCGTGATTCGCTGCAGAAGAAAAGTTTTTAATTTTTTTACTAGTGTCATTAAAACCTGCCGTAAATTCACGTTATTTGTCTCAATATGCCGATATGCTTTATAGCGAGTCAGCAAAGTTCGCGACGAATGTGAAGAAGTGATGTGTTGAACGAACAATTTTCGTGCTCCTAGACAATTTGTCATACAGGCGTGTGACTGTACGGCTCTTCTGAAATGGTTAGAAATGAAACAGTTCTAACTTTTCTATCATATTTCTGAGGCTATCCAAATTCATCCGTGGGCCACTCATCAGAGTTCTAGGGTCGACTACTAGATCTAAGCCCATATTTCAAACTAAGTAGTTTCCAGTTTCCAGTATAGAGCAATATCCCGTTACTTCAATGTAAGCGGCAGCTAAATTATTTCGATCCCATGCTTGTGAGCTCGTGCCTGTCCTCGTAATTCGAGATAAGCGGCATATGTTATATAAACAATCAGCCTAACTGTTTTCCACCGAATATTGCCAGTTGAAACCGAAATTCCTCATTTTCATGGGAAATACTTTTATTAAAACCAGACTTTTAAACTAAAAACACTACCACCTATTGCATAAAATGTCGATAATGTTCTCTTCCAAGGCAGAGTGCTGCTTCGCTTGGTTTCAGCCAGGGGGAATTTCATAGTTTTGCCACTAGCACTCACGTACTATCTGCATCGGTAGCAAACAATCTTGTAAGGTTCACAGCGACATTACAATTACATAATTTTGTGCCTGTTTTGCATTTATGGAGACGTGTTGCAATATCTTAACGTAAGGGTGTGCATACAGGTAGATGGAAAGGCTGTTGTAGATCAGCAAGCGGACCTCGTCCTAAAAGTCAGGGAGTCACTCGTTCAGCTCACGCGCAAGCTTTTCAGAACTAGCGGCGGCACATCACTTAGGATCAGAACTGTTTTTGTTCTTCAGAAACGTGAGGCACCTGCATGAGATGAACGTTCCGCCAAGGAATATAACGTCCGTTCGGATACTAAATTAGCTTCAAAAATAGTGCTGGGCAGGCTTTTCTTTCAAGCAATAATAACAAAACTACCAACATTATCACGTGCGCTGGGCAGTTCTTGGTAAAATATGCTACACCACGCGACACATCAGGTATTTACGCAATGGTCATGAAGAGAGGTTCAGCTGCTGAATTGAGCCGGTGTTCTTGTCGGATTCGTCGGGATATCGAACAGAATGAGGCCTGAAGTCCTTTCAGTCCTTTGGTGACGCAAATCTTTAAGGGGAGCGCATCCAGTAGCGCTAACTTCATTTCATAATTTTTTATCCTAGGATGCGCACGTAAACGAATATTGATTTTTCCCACATTTTTTCTTGTAGAGGAACATCTTAGCCGAATGCTATTGAGTTAAGCTTTGGCGATGTGTTTCTGATGTTGTCGCAGACACGTACTGCAAGGACCTTGGCCGTAGTTCCAACGGGCAAAGCACGATGGTCTTAAACGGGACGATGTACACGGACGAGTGCTGCCCGCCTGGCACAGCAGTGCTACACGTGTGTGACGAAGGATACCAGCTGGTTGGAGAACAGATCCTTCTATGTGGCGCCAATGGAACCTGGAACCATGCCAGGCCAAAGTGCAAGCGTAAGCCTGAATTGGTATAGCGCACAAAGGAACTTTGGCTGACCATGATTAGTGAAGTGGGGGGGAGATCTAGAAATGGCCGTTACATTAGCACAGATAATTACTGTGATTCTATGAGTAGGCAATAAAAGCATCAATAGCTCCTCTCTTCTTTCTTTCCAAAGCGGACGAGGATGCGGGAGTATAAGCTTGAGTCAACATGGAGATACAGATAAAGGCGTGCGGTAGAGCACCCGGGTCCAGAAGCCAGGACTCAGTCACACAAGAAGTGTTAAAAAAGCGTTTAATTCATCGCATAATGTGACACTCGCCTATCCCCAAGCGTAAAGAGTTGGTACATACGCATGCTATGAAGCGTCGATATCGTCATTATCGTCATTGCCCTGCCATCGATTTTTGTATATCGTCAACCTGCTATCCACCTATGAGGAAGAAGTAGGATTCCCCTAATCAGCCTCTCTACCGGACTTTCTTTTTAGATTGAAGTCCCAGATCAAAAAGCAGGGCAGGCGTGTAGTATTGCTGGGCATCGAATATACAGCTGTAGTGCGACTTACCCCTAGAGTAGTAGTACAGGGACAGAGTTGCGAAGAGGATGCTAGAGTAAAACAGCTCCTCAAAGGAGAGATGTGAATTGCCGGTAGTGTAATTTATTCCCAACTCAAAACGAACCACGCTCTAAACCAAAGTGAGTATTGATTCAATCTGATGTATGGACGCTTTGTTTTGCGACGCTTCAGCTCCGGTTTTTGTAAAACACGTACATAACGGTTTACGAACTGATGTTGTGAGCGTAGTTTATAATGAAGTCGGATTAAAAAGAATTTCTACATTTACCTTTCAAGCTCAGCGTGCAAGAAGACGGTGAAAAAGAATGAACCCTATTTGAAAAATTCCTTCCCAACACGTACCGCGGCTATGTGTGGGCGGCTCTGTTTGTGACGCACCATACCGCACCTTCCGTATATCTGTAACCTGGTTCCTAATGCATGGCATGGGAAAACTGAAATTCTGTAAATGAAAAAGGAACTACAGAGGGGAGATGTAATGTCGCGACAAGTTTTCACTGGTACAAAACGTCGCTAAAACCTTTTTTCCCTCCTATGCGCTCTTCCGGATTATCGCGTGCTCGCCTTTATTTGTTGACTAAATTATCCATCTAAACCAAACAAATTGACTATTCCGCAATCAGGGCTCTCTGAAAGCAAATAGAGCGTACATGAATAAATATTCTGTGAAAATAGGTCGCCACACCACATTCATAACTCGCAAATATTTGTATGCTTCAAACGGTTTTTTGTGGCGAAGAGTATGAAGCTGGAGCCGTCTTGTTTGCTTCTTCCTGTTTTTCACGCATTCTTGGTATAGCTATCTGTTCTTATATGGTAGCTCTATTTTAAGATCACTTGTATTGTTTTGGTGAACAGCACATTGCCATGCTCTTGATTTCAAAAAATTGCACACGTGTAGTTGTTGTTGAACTGTAGCCATTCATTGATACTCTTAATATCGAACAATCACGCCAGCACACTTTTACACACCCTCGATACCGGGGATAAACCAAAGGGACATAAGTGAAAAAACCTGAGTCGTTCATCCTATTTGCAAAAAGGACTAGTTCTACAGTAACGTACATCGTACCACTACCACCAGTTCTATATTTTTGCTCCTGAAAGATCGGTCGAATATATGATTAGTTTGCCCATTTTTCTCTGAAGACAAATGTCTCCAGCTGTCTGTGCCACGAGAATGCCTTCATTCAATCCCCCTTCTCCGTCATCTCACTTCCGCCCTCTTCTTTTTGTTCAGTATACTTCCAGATGCGGTTAGCTAAAGTATATTCAGGTTAACCGAGTGTCACTGCTCATGTCGTCTACTCTAACTTTTTGTTACTGTTTGACCCTTAAAGGGGTATTCACACAGATTTTTGAAGGTGAGATAACTTCGGAGATAGATTGGTGTGAACACACATACACCATCTTCAAATATCAGTAGAAAATACAGCTTAGAATACATTTAAAATCAATTTTAAAGTGTGCGAAACGCAGCCGAGGAGCAAGTTGAGGGCCTAACGCAATCGATATCCCCTGGATGTAGAGTAAGTAAACAATATCTAGACACGTCAAGAGTTTTTGTTGGGCGCTTCCACAATGCCGGCTTTTCTCGCCTGCTCGTCACTCCGATCAGAGGTCGGAACTTTTGCTCACGACCAACGAACGATCCGATCGTTGGCGGCGGGGTGCCGACATTTTGTTGGCTCATTGAGCAACTGGCCGCGATCTGAGTTTACAGCTACGCCAGGTGCTTCATTTCTTTGCTTTTCATTGCGCGGATCCGAAAATGCCCCGGGGACAACAGCGCACTGAGTGAACCTCACGGTCGCTGCGGAGGCACCGGCCACGGCCGCCAATTCGCGCGCGCCGGCACCAGTAGCTCGAGCGGGAGGTTTTTACGGCTGTACGAAATGGGTCTCAAGTCCCAAACAAGGCGGCACATATGAATAAGTACCTGATGATGTGATGGCGAATCACGTTATAAATTGTCATCTGCACTGTTGTAGCGAGCGGTAATTGATTATTCGCCTCAGTGTCCGCATCTATAGGCGGACCTGTAGGGAGACCGGCCGGTTGCTTCCAGCGAGCGTCTTTCTACCCACTGCCTCGATCGCCGCGTGTCGTTAATCTAGCCGTCACAGCATTTTTTTCTCGTTGCGCCTGGATCTAGTCCAGGTCGCTTTTAAATTGAGTGGCTGACGAGATCAGTATGCGGGGTCATTAGCAAAACAGCTTGCAACACTGAATCGACAGTGCTACGGCAACTCTGATCTGTGATATTCGTCCGAGTGTCACGTGCACAGCTTTGTTTATATAAAATCCAACCTTTCGCGGCCCTCTCTGAAACCGAAACTGCGACTGGCCGCATCAAAAACATCTTTAATTTAACAACGGTGGCACGCTGAAGAAATGAGGTTTTTACTTATGAAAAATGCGTAATGCGCTACCTATCGCAACAAAAAATTAGGATAGAAAATTTTTATGTTAGTGCCCCTGTAACATTTCGTACACCGCCGCCAGGTCATGTTCACCACCTCCCGCGAATGCTTTTTTTCTGTTTTGTGGTCCAAATGTTTTTTCAAGGCGTATTTGTTGGTCTGCTTTCCCCACAAAGCAGTCATTTATTTTAAGTAATTAAACACTAGAAATATTACTTATGTATTTTTATTTCGCCCTAGATATGCCTATTTTCTTTTGCTCAACAATGTTGAGAAGTATCAACATTGCGGTCATGTTTAGTGGTTCGGAAATGTGTTGCCTTTCATTTACCTTTTGTGCACACGGCTGAATCTAGGGACAGGCAGATAGGCAGATGAAAATATTTGTTTTATTTGCCCCCAAAAGACTACAGTCTTTGAAACGCAGGCGTCCCATGGCACTCGGAAGCGGAAACCATGGAAGCGTTACCACTTTCCAGAAGACTGGAGCTTTGTATACGTCATAGATGGCTGCTATTTACAAGCCATATGCTGATAGCATAACCAAATTTGTAAGACAAAATTACAGGTTTCATGAAGTTCTCATATTTTATTCTTAGATTCTTATTGTACAAAAATGTCCAGGTACAGAAACCTGCAGTAGGGGTTTCTCAGTCGGTTAGGCATATGTTAGGTGCACTGACCTGCAGAAAATAAAGGTGTAATTTGAAATAAAGGCTAATTTAGTTATTTTGCAGCGGAAGGAGCTTGTGACGACTTCGAAGTGGAACATGGCCGGGTGACCGGAAAGCGCTCGGGCGAGGACTTCTTTTCTCCCGAAGACAGTGCGTTCGTCGAGTGTGATCCTGGCTTCGGCGTAAATGGTACCGATCAGCTTCTGTGCCAGAATGACGGCTCATGGGACCAACAACCCCCAACCTGCATGGGTGAGAAGCGGGTCACTAAAATGGTCAAGCTTTAATTTCCGTGGTACTGTATCGCCGACGATACTGTTTATTGTGTATCAGAAAAACACATTTTTCAGTAACTTGGTGCATTCTTGTTGCAAAAATTAGAGCCCGACAAACAACGTCTACAAAGAAGCACGGGAGACAAAACCTTTTTTCCCCCTGTCTGGAAGTGCTGCTTTTTACCTACCTCATAACTTTTTTTATAGATTATAATGTTTCGCTTATTCTCTTATTTTCTTGTTTGTAGCTATTTCATCCATACATTTATAATTACCTCGGCGAAATATTGAAGGCGTGAAATTTAAAGCCAACAAAGCAACTCATAAGGGACGATGCATGGCTAAAATTTTATCGAGGTACGCGCCTGCGCCCCCGCTCTCTCGAATGTGGTGCCTCCACAACTAGGCAGTTTGGTATGTGCTACTGAGACTGGGAAACAGGCCGTCTTCCACCACTTGTACTGAAACAGGCTTTGATGTTGTAGCTGCAGAAGGTTACAACAACCGGAAGTTCGTGTACACGGAGGTTTCCATTGTGTCGCCCAGATAGGAAGAAGTGATGGTCATAGTAGAAAATTTCGTTAACCACAATTTTATTCCGTGCTTCGTGTGGTAACACGCTCAACACCTATTGACATTGCTCGCGGCGCTCCAAATAAACCTACTTGTGGTATTTAAAGGGACGGACAGCCAATTTTTGTCGCGTATATGTTCTCTAGCTCATATGAAAGCCAGCGTTTTATATGGCCCGGTAACCACAAGCAATTTATAAACAAAGTAACGGAAATGATTTTGCTGTTACTTACTGCCTCTTGTTTTCGATGCGACATTTCTTGTTTAGAGCTGTGCTTCGTGTGCTTCTGCGAGAGTTTGTGGTCAGCTTGTGGTCATGAGACATCATGCAGTATGCAGCACTTCAAAAGCGGAAACACATTAATCTAGAAACCAGGTGACAAGTAACAGCAAACAGTGCTGAATAGCTAGTAAGACATGTATTTGAGGTATAAATGGCCACAACACGTAGGCAACTTTGGAAAGAGGGCAGGCCAAACTTCGAAATAATGTATAAAGAATGTAAATTTCTAGCATACAGGTTCATCTCAACAATATCATACTAACGTACACAAGTGATGAATATAAAGAACTAATGCTTGTGCCAAAGACAGAAACCCAATGTAGAAACAGACATCTATATACGTCCTTGCATGCGTACCACGACAATATCCATAAGACACACCACTAAGGTAACATCCCGTAAACAGCGTATAAAAGTACCATGAGACGTCTATTGTACGTTATCCGGTTTGGACCGGTTTGGACCGGTTGGACCGGTACGTTTGGACCGGTTTTTTTGCAGTTGTAGCAACGTTGAATATATGCACCTTTGATCGCAACGGTACTTCTCCTGGACATCTGCAATGTCGATTGCTGATGTCTCCAGGATATGTGCACGACGTAACGTGGTTTTCTGGGAAGAGTGCGACGCCATATTGAGAGTCTGCTCCTGGCAGGCGACATCTTGGGCACTGTCCAGCACGCCTGGAGCAATGCTTCTGCAAGCTTGTTTCTTGCAGACATGCATCCCCTTCGGCCACAAGAGACGCTAGGACCACAGATTTCACGGTAGAGTGCCACTCACAGGTCTTCATATACAGGGTGATAAAAATTAGGTCGACAGATTTTTTAAATTATGCGCTTGCATTTACGTGAAGACCACCTCTACAGTGAGGTTTATCGCAAAGGGGGCACATAATTCAGGTGGTAATTACTGATGTCAGTGGCTTTATTAACCAAAATTGAAGAATTAACTTTTTAGTGGCTGCAGTAAGCAGGCATGTTTTTATTGAAAAGTTGGCCGCAGTCGTGTTTCTACGCAGTTTCATTTGGCCTAATTCTTCCAGCGCATCCGTTCTCCGAAATATAGAACTGCGATGTTTAATTGCTGTTCGCATGATTACGCATGCGTGGCACTGAAAAGCGGTGCAAAGCTCCTCCCTTTTATGACGTGCCTGGTGTTTACGGAGTTACGTTCGACAACTGGGTGGAGACATAGGCAAAAGCGATAACTGGCACCGCTTCAGCATTTTCTGGCGTTATCGCAATCAGCAGTAGGCGGAACCGCCACCGAAGCACAGTACAAACGGGAGGGGCTTTGCGCAGGTCGTCGCCATATAGCATGCGTAATCGTACGAGCGGGAATTAAACTTCGCAGTTCGATATCTCGGTGTACGGATGCGCTAGAATATTTGTACCAAACGAAACTACGTAGAAACACGATTGCGTCTAACTTTTCTATACAAACATGCCACAAAAAAGTTAAATATTCCATTTTAGGTAATTAAGCCACCGACATCAATTATTACCATTAGATTATGTGCCCCTCAGGGTGAATCACCTCATTGTAGAGGTGCTCTTCCCGCAAATCTAAGCGCCTAATAAAAAACCTGTAGACCTAATTTTGATCACCTTTATACTTTGATTTTGAATTTTGATCACTAATAAGAGGCATTACATGCATTAAGGAATGCAAATCCAACGTTTTATTCACCAATTTCTTCGAGGAGTACCACCATCTAAACAAGGGCGCTGCAATTGCTTTCCTCGAAAAAACGCAAGAAGCAAGTCAAGTGATCGCGGTCGCCAACTTTGATTGCGCACGTGCAGATCCTTTTGACATAAACCCGGCGCTGCCGCAAGAACATCGGGACAGATTACTGGATTTGTTATGTCGCTACAGCGAGTGTTTTTCGTCAAGTTCCAAATTATGTCATACCCCCCTAGTCCCTGTGATACATATGTGGTGCAGGCTGGGAACCTCTTTCCCTCTCACAGTCACCTCACCTCACCCCCCTAGTGAAGCACCGAATTATAACCGAAGATGGAGCCCGACCTACCTGAGAGTCACCGTACCGCGTCTCTTCACACGAGCGCAAAGCCATCCGGTGTCAAGTCGACGACATGCTCAGCGACGACATTATATAGCCATCGAAAAGCCCCTGATCTGGGTCGCTCGTACTCGTAAAGAAAAAAGAAGGCACATTAAGAATCTGCGTTGACTCAACAAAATCACCAAAAAGGACGTGTACCCACTCCCACGAATCGACGACGCCCTCGACCACCTCTGCCATACCAAGTACTTCTTATCAATGGATCTGAAGACCGGCAGCTGGCAAATTGAAATGGACGAAAGGGACAGAGAGAAGACTGCATTTCTAACCCCGGACGGCCTATACGAGTTCAAGGTGATGCCTTTTGGGCTGTGCACACCACCAGCAACTTTTCAGAGAGTCATCGACACTGTGCTAGCTGCCCTGCAGTGGCACACCTGTCTTTGCATACCTCGACGACGTTGTGGTATTCGCCCGAACGTTCGACGAACACCTTGCAAGGTTGGAGTCTGTACTCGAGGCCATCCGTACGTCGGGGGTGACGCTGAAGCCTCAAAACTGCCGCTTCGCGTACGAGGAACTCACTTTTCTGGGCCACGTCGTAAACACTGCGGGAGTCCTGCCTGACCCAGCGAAAACATCAGCGATAGCGAAGTCCCCGAGACCGAAAGACAGGAAGGGCGTGCGAAGATTTCTCGGACTGTGCGCCTACCACCAGCGCTTCGTCGCAATCTTCGCACGCATTGCAGAGCCACTCACAAGCTTGACGAAAGATAGCACCCCTTTCAGCTGGGGAAGTGCCCAAGAGGAAGCATTTTGCGAGCTGCAACAATGCCTGCAAATCCCGCCCATGCTCGCTCATTTCGACGAAAACGCCGAAAAGGAAACGCACAGGGACGGCAGGCTTGGGTGCCGTCCTCGTCCAAAAGCAAAGCGGTTTGGAAAAGGTAATCGCGTTTGCCAGCAGTGGTACTCTGCCTCTGAGAAAGAGTGCCTAGCTATTATATGGGTGATTTTGAAATTTCGTCCATACGTGTATGGAAGACCATTCAAGATTGTGACAGACCACCATGCGCGATGTTGGCTCGCCAAGTTGAAGGACCCCTCTTGCCGTCTTGGGCTGTGTAGCTTGCACCTGCAAGAGATCGGCGTTACAATCGTATATAAATCCAGCAGGAAACACTCCGACGGCGACTACCTGTACCGTGCTGCCGGTGACGCACCGCCACAGGATTCCGATGAAGACAGCGCGTTCTCCGGAGTCGTGACGGAGAGCGATCTAGCCGCCCAACACGTGCCGACTCCGAGTTACGCGTCATGATCGACTACCTGGAAGGACGCAATGTCGCCGTGCCTAGGGCCTTCAAACGAAACTTACCAGCATTCAGCCTCAAAAACTCCGTCTTCGTAAAACGCCGTCCTCGTGAAGAAATTTTCAGCCCCGAACGAGAATGAATTACCTCCTTGTTATCCCGGCAGATCTTCGTGACGAAATTTTCGAAGCGTGCCACGACGACCCGTCTTACGCACATCTCGGCACAGCTCGCACAATTGTAAAAATCAAGGCTAGTTACTACTGGCTGCGCCTTACATCCGACGTCACCCACTACGCCCGGAGATTCCGTTTCTGCCAGCGACAAAACACGCCGCCGACGAGACCCACCAGACTTCTGCAGCCGATCTCCGTCCCATCGAGGCTTCAAGCAGATTGGAATGGACTTTTGGGCCCGTTCCTTACCTCACGATCCGAGAACAAATTGATTGTCGTAGCGACAGACTACATGACGCACAACGCAAAGACCACTGCTCTTCCGAGGGGGACTGCCGAAGAAGTCGCAAGGTTCTTCTTAAGTCGAGTTGTGCTGCGACATGGAGGCCCGGAAGTCCTAATCACGTACCGCGGAACGGCCTTTAATGCCGAGCTGATGCAAGTAATCTTACGCTACAGCAACACGGATCACCAAAAAACGACGGCCTACCACCCACAAATGACCGGACTAACGGAACGTTTGAGCAAGACGATTGCAAATATGGTGTTTATGTACGTCGATTTTGAACATAAAACCTAGTACAAAGTGGTCCCATATGTAACGGCTATCCAAGAAACTACGCAGATGACACCGTTCGAGCTTGTGTACGAAAGGTGGCCGACTACGATGCTTGACGCCATGCTTCCGTACGTAGAATGCGACGACCTGAACGCCGACGTCCAAGGATACCTTCAGCGTGCGGATATAGTGTACTAGAATTCTAGTACACTCTAGTGCGGAGGAGGTCCGCCAGCTTGCTCGCGTTTGTACAACGGACCAGCAGCTGGTGGATGCCGGTCGCTACAACCTCCGACGCAGAGACGCCGAGTACCAGGGGATCGTGTGTGGGTTCGGACTCCCATCCGACGACGCGGACTGAGTAAGAAGCTTCTACGAAGGTATTTCGCACCCTACCAGATTCTACGACGTGTTGGCCAACTTAGCTACGAAGTGATCCCCGATGGTTATTCCGGTCCATCAGGATGACGCACGCGACCCGACGTCGTCCATGTGGTTCGCTTAAACCATTCTACGCACGATGACAGACTTTTATTTTTTATTTGTTTGGACTGTCGCCTATTTTAGCAACGGGTCGATGCACTCTTAGAGGGGAGTAATGCCGCGAACCATCAATTTGGTTTGTTTATTTATGTTTTGCTCTTACCGCCCGGTTGCGCAGGTCTGTGTAGTCGGTGTTGTCTGTGTGCCAAGGGAAGCTCGTGTTCCATTCTTTTTTCTATGCCGCATGTGTTACTTTTCTGATAGGGAGAAGATTCCGAGCTATCGTAAAGCGGCTTTAATTAGAATCGCCGACGCTCGCTTGAGCACGTCACTTTGTTGACTGCTGTTTCGCCTCCTGCGTACCTTTGAGTTGTTAGGGGAGCACATGTTCGCTCCAATAAACATGTGTTTCCTTAAAAACACCTGCGTCGTCTTTGGCTACGTGACAATATAATGACAGGGAAGTAACTGCAGTAATCAAAGGTATCTTGTGGGGACCGATCGTTGCTGAGGATGTGTTTGGCACGGTGTCTCAGATGCGGATTGGCTTCCACTGGAGCTCACTGATTCCCGCTTGTCAATCTCCTTCGTGTCACACTGCAGCAATGAAAGCACAACAGGTAGCGGCGCGTTGAATCCAATAACCCTGATGACATGCTACACAAACTTAAAGCTTCACAATATTGGTTCCTTTTGAGTCGGGCCACAGGTCTTCAGGCTTGGAGTGAGGCATCAAAGTCTTGACCGTTTTATATTTCGTTATCTATTAAAGGGAATACAAAAACTTACAAACTTAATAATTTGGAATCCATTCAGTGTTAGTTTCAACATTTATACATATTTTATGAGCATATAGGAAAAATGACAGGAACAATGGCTGAATGTGGAGCGATATATTTACATGATGTCGGCAATCAAAGCACCCATTCAAGACATGTATCCTGCTATCTCCCCATACTTGTGACATACCCCCCTTCCTCCCCCTCACAGCCGTCCAGAGTGACCTTCCTCTGTCGACGGCGCACGGGGTAGGCGAGTGCGGAGGCAATGCAAAATGAGATGACAAGAAAGAGTGAAACACCTGCCGCCACGCACGAAGGTTATGGGCGGTGCGACCACAGAATGCAACAGGGACACCCGTCAATGCAGCTGAGTAATGGAAACTGAAAGCGCAAAATAGACACGGACAAAGAAAGGGGACAACAGGACGAGCGCTAACTACCAACCTGTTGTCCCCTTTCTTTGTCCGTGTCTATTTTGCGCTTTCAGTTTCCATTATGCATCACCAACAGGCCCAAACCATGACCCTTTCAGCTGAGTAACTTCGAAGGCTTTCGGAGATGCGACGGTGTATTGGGCGGCGGAAACTCGGCAAATAAAAGTCTGCTAACTCACTCACTCGTCGGCTGGGGAGACAAGGCTGGACATTGGCGTGCCCAGCGAGCGCCGGGTCTTCAGCAAGAAAAAAGGGATTCAAGAAGCCGCAAGAACACTCTTCAGGAGCCAACAAAACGCTTTAGAATGGTGGAGGATTGCAATGGGGATGAACGCCTCAACCTCGACTGAAAATGTTGGGCTATGGCAGTAAAAATGACAGGTGTCAAGGCGAACTGTGAAGCAATATACTTACATGATGTCGGCCACCACAGCACCGACGCAAGACACGCATCATGCCCAGACCTTCGCGCCGTTCGCCGCCACCTCGTAGTCGTGGCCCCATTTACAGCTGGGGTGAAATACAGATGTTCCGAAGATCGAATTCTTAACCCCAATGATACGCACGAGGATCTACGATCGAAAACAAAAAAACAAATTCAGGGCATCTTACATTGTCCGTTAAGACGATTGAAGGCAAAAGCCTGAATGGCAATGCAAAGAGAAACCAAGTGGTTTGCGTTGTGATATGTTGTATTTTTGCCATTTAGCTTCAACATCGACACATATTTCTTCCACTTCTGGTCTGACCATTTTTACTGCATCCTTTATTTTGACGTACAGAACAGTTCGCGTCATCATCCACCTTTACAAACTTCAATATTCCACGGTATTGATGAATTACCCTAGTTATTTATTTCTATGGCGTAGTTGGCTGTATTCATAAAAGTAGTCATCCAATATATATATTGCTTAGTCGCATAGTCACTCAAGCGGTTCGCTCCGGTCTCATCGATTTTAGTGTGTTCCTAGTTCATTTCAAATCCCTTTAATTCACTTGCATATAACTTAATTCACAGTGCTAGCTCGGCTGCATTGTTCATGTCACTTATATCTGAGGTGCACTGGTAATTCGCTTGAAATAGCCACCCCAGTACTGGGGTTAACGTCCTTCTTGTAATTCCTAATACTTCGCCGTCTAGTTATATTTCATATTATCACTTGAAAGATGACGTGCCATTCACAATAACATTTATGTTTGCAGTGGTGGTTTCTATTGTGCAACTGCTGCCGCAATTGCGTCACAGCAGAGTAAAATTTGCAAGATTTTAAAATATAGATCTGTTTGTGGAGCTTAACGCACTACACCTGTGATGAGGCCCGCCGTGGTGGAGGGCTGCGAATTAATTTTGACCACCTGGGCGGCTTAACATGCGGAAAAATCTCGAAAACACGAAAGTTTTTGCTTTTCGTCTCCATCAGAGAAGCGTCCGCCACGGCCGGGAATCGAACCCGCGTCCTTGCGCTCAGTATCACGACGGCAGAGCCACTGAGCCACCGTGGTGGGTAGTTTTTAAAATATAATTGCATTCCTTTGCACTGAACCATGTTGTTTTAAAAGCGAAGCTCTTAAGGAAATCGTAATTTCTCGTGTCCACAGTTAAAAATATTAAGAAATTGCCGAGCGTCCGCATGTAAGCGTGGACCTCGTAGCTACCACCTGGCACGTAACAAAACCAAGCAAATGCCTAGCGCTCGTGTGGGTGTTCCTCGCGACGACCGTCCAGCGTCCTCTGCTACGTTGGTCAAGCCAAGCATTCCCACTCAGGGAGATCGGCCGATATTGCGGCGACCGCCCGGGAGTTAAAAAGAACCAGAAGAATGCCAAGCGCCCGTGTGTGCGTGCCACGCGGTGACCGCTCGCATCATCGGCAGACGTTGGGAAGGAAAACATATCAACTCTGGAGATTGACCAAGAATGTCAAAAAAATAATCATTACAGCATTCGCCATATCCGTGGGAAAATGTGCTCGCAACAAGAAAGACGCGTCATAGCGTGCGACCCTCCAAGGCGATGTCCAATGATTAGCACTTCCAAAAAAATGAACGGAGCTCACACTTATAGCAAAAATGATGGAACAAAGGTCATAGAAGCAGTGAAGAAGAAGCAAATTAGCAGGAATTGTGGACTAAAACCGTCGTGATGGTACCGAAGTTTGCGTATAGCATCGGTACCTTAAGATCTTGCTCGTTAGTGTGAGCTGCTTGGTCTTTTTTATTCGCAGCACCTTTAGGATTTGTGATAATACCGAAACAATTGAAGATGGCGTTTATTTGAACAATTCCACTGGCAAGTGTTGAAAGACATGCAATTAAAGTGTTGCGGAGGATTCACAGAGCATTTAAGCTATGGTTTTTAAGATGTATTTAAAAGTATCCCTTCTTTTTCATTGGTGATAGAAAGGAATTTACGTCACTGTTTCCGATTTCCAATTTTACTAGAATACAACTGCACCCGCTTCAACCCGGACCCATGCCTCATCGTGGATGAATTTGAAGGCAACAATGATACAGTTTTTGCCCCAGGAACTTCAATAAACTTCAGGTGCGAAACCGGGGTACTTGCTTCAAGGCGTATTCAGCACCACTTGCCGAAACGGAGGATGGTTCGGCCCGACTTCCGAAATGCGAAAGTAAGTGTGTATAGTCGTAAAGTGCGTATAGTCTTCTCGTAAGAGAGGGTAGAAAGCCTCATGCGAAATATGTCCTCCATCATGTTTGCTAAGCAAAATGGTTACAGCCTGGATATGTTCTTCACTGTGCCAGGAAGGGTGGATCTGTTATAGCGCCCTAAGGAGTGCGCTGGGAACGTTCTTGCGTATTGATGAAGACAGTACTGGAAATGATAGTATTAATAATAAATTACCACAATGAGACAAATAGGAATAATAAATTCACTCCCCTTCTTTTGTTGCCCTGATTTAGGGACGATGGGCGTTATGCCGGCCAGAAAAATAGAACCTAATATGCGTTTGTGTTATTTTTTGCATATTAACCGGCATGAATCAGACAACGTTTGCCGCTGTGTCAACAAACACTAATCAATATGCGTGCAGACACTGCATCTCTCACTAAAACTGCATGGATCAGAGTTATAACAATTTAAGTTACGCATTAATTCGCGCTCGCACGCATAGAGAGCAACTCAGCCACAAGGATAACGAAACGACTCGCATTCAAAACTCGCCAGCTTGACTTGTGAAATAGGACTAGTTTTGATGTGTAGCTTGTGATCGTATGGCGTGAATTGCTGTTAAAAACGGCATGCATTTGCAGAGTTGTAAGTTCCACATTGCGCTGAAGTGACGGGAATTTATGGTAGTACAGCCGTAATTAACTCCACTGTACGTATTAGAATAATGGTGCATGTAAGAATAAAAGTACGCTAAAATGTCTAGGCAGGCCAGCAACTATCGCGCATTACCAACACCAATGGGAATGACACGCGAACGCCCCCCACTGCGCACTATTTTTTAAACAATTCAAGATGATCTGCACGCTTCTTGCTTTACACACACCTGTCATCGTGAAATACAAAGCATAGCACTTTTGTTGTGGGGCAGTGGTACCATCAACATCTTCCTTCAGCAGCAGCCTCAGAATAAAACAACAACTACGTAAAACATGGCAAAACAATTGGAGTAAACAGACACAACAAACTACACTTCGTAAAACCACACTTGGAACGATACCCAACCGATTCCGTTAACAGGCACACAGAGGTTGCTTTAGCAAGGTTACGGATAGGCCACACGCATGTAACACACTCCCACCTGCTCACTGGATCGCTAAGACCCATGTGCAGCGGGTGTGGAGAGGGCCTATCCCTAATTCACACTCATTCACTGCAAGGCACTTGACCCAACACGACGCAAACGCTCCGCACAACGATACACACGACACATTCAACAATGCCCGCCGTACTTTTTAGGAGCTGACGCAATTTTTTCTGTGTAACGGGTTTTTGAGTTCCTCACCGACGTCAAATTTTTACATTTCATTTCTTATTATGCAACTGGAACACCTGGCCCTTTACACCAGTTATATACATTGCCTTGTGTTTTACTTCACGTTTTTTTTACTGAAATGCTTTTCTTTTGCTTTCATGCCACTCTCATGAAATAACGTTGCTTTCGTGCGCTTTGCTATTATTCACCATGCGTCAATAAAATCTACGCATCATCATCGGCATCTTCATTTACCGCCGCTATCACCATCGTAAGCGCATGCTCCTATCATCGGCAGTGGTACAAAGCTACGACCGGTTACGACCGGGCTTGCCCACCTTCAATAAACTTAGGCGGCCACACCGAACCCATTCTTCAGCCCGTTCTCTACAAGCTCACTCATCCATCTTTAGGGAAGTGCGGCTGAAAAGGAATTCAAAGACACAAACCGTTGCCAGTGTAGTGGTTTTTTTCGTAGTGCTACATAACGGTAAATGTTTTGGAATTTTACGACGCTGTGAGGTACAGGGATAAGCAAATCCACAGACCACGAATTCCTAAACTTTGCATAGCCCAAGGCTAAGCTTACGCGGCATGCCAGGTTTGAGGACTACGGCCACGAAAGACAATAAAGAGACGCAGAAAACCTTGGCAAATGCAAAAAATGAGCAATGTTCACGAAAAGGACGATTGAATCTGCGGGTAAAGGATAAAATCAGTGTTTATCATGTGAGTGAGTATTATTTTTTTTATTAGTTGGCGCCAGCGGTATAGAAAATAAAGAGCGTCTATTTTCTTTGTATTCTGAACAGGTGTGAAACCTATGCGCTTTAGAAGGAAATGAGCATATCTGCAGCAAGAAACTACTTATTGAACGCATTCTACCTTAATGCGATATTGTGCATAACTACTTGCCTTTTGAAATTTTAGGGAAACGCACCACCTTTCGCGTTTGCTTGATCTGGCTTTTGAGTCGCGATCACCCACGTGACTACAATGTGGAGGCCCCCGGTCCCACTTCTTTCAGAGTGGCGCAAAGTGAGAGAAGCGGTAACGGTAGGCTGCCTGGACGCGCATTTGATGATGACGCGCTCCGGCCGACTTTATGTTCAATAATGAATTCCCGAAAGCTAATACCTACCTCTTTTAGATAATTAGTAGTAGGAAGACTCGTTTTGTTGCTTTCGTATGCGGTACCGAATACGTAACAGCGTTTCTCATGTCGGCGAGCAATGAAAGATTTGCCAATTTTCAAATTCGAGATCCATTCCAGGATGTCCGGAGACCGCGCCCCCTTCAACTCCTCAACTGGTTCCAGGTGCCCCTTATACAAATTGTGAAGTACTGAGCCCGCAGGCATTTATTTTTATTAGAGAAATAGCGCAAAGTGGGCGGGAAAGACAGCCACAGACCGCACAAAGGCTCAATAACATCGAAACTTTTATTAGCAGTGGAAAAATATAAATAAGCGCATTTACCCCGCTATAAAGCTGCATACAAAGCTTACCACACGCACACATACACAAGCACACACACACTCGCACTCACACAGTTACGCGACGCACGCATATACGTACGCACGCGCACGCACTCATGCACAGGCACAAACACACAGAGTGGCCTGACGAGAAACTTTGTAAAAGGTAGCTCGGCCTTGGAATGTACGTCCAGGCGACGCTATTTTCGTGGAATCAGAAGGACTGGTCCACTTAACAACACCATCCTTAGTAACCGCGCTCGTTAAAGCCAACCACCGTGCTCCTTCGTCATATGCACCATAGAATGTTTGTTTGTAGGTTTGTTTGTTTTTTGCATATAGTCACTTGCACAATATTACCATGTTTGAAGGGACCCTTTGTGGTTACAGTTTAATTAATGAGCTTTCGTGAGGTACCCGCGTCAGGTTCCTAAAACATGGGGTGTCATTTTCCCCCGTTCATGCTTGGTCACAACACACACATCGTTATCGAAAAAGTTTTCTACTGGGTTTATCTGCGCATTTTATGCAAAGAAAACTTGGCATCGCATTACTCCTCGAAGCTCCTCGATGGCGTCGATGCTCCTACTTCGTCGTGCCTCCCTGTTGGGATAAAAGCTTACAAATCAAGATTCACGGGCAGAATAAGCCAGGTTTCTTGTTCCAGCTCCTCACCGAGCTGGCGGAGGCTTTCCTATTAGAAAACCCGCACAGGCACCGCAAGGCAATATTACATGCACATGATCCTGCCAACCGAAATAGCAGTTACCCGTATTTCCACGAACTTTTCTCGCTATCTCACCAGCTAGGAGTGCCGCATGCTGCAGCTAAGGGTATTATTTTTTCCTGGGGTTCACTGTATTGTGAGAACGGGCGTGCATAATCTCCCGTTGTGATTTTGTATTGTGCAGGAATAATTGATGAGTGGGGAGTTGCTGCGTCATGATACGATATGGTGACGCTTAGGCTGGGCAATTTCGGGCAGTTCTATACTAGCCTTAATTCATCTCAGCACAGAACGGTTACCAACTACTACTACTGATCATCCCTTGTGATGAAGAAAGCATCTGACGGCATAGGCTTACGTCTTATTTCCTGGGAGCCTATGAAGCTCAGGCCGTGTGAAGTCCCGCAAGTTCAGGGTCCACTAACGCTAAAAAAATGCCAGAAATACGACAACCGCTTCCTGTAATGCCTGGAGCACGTGCTTTACGGGATTACGCGTTCATGGGGCAGGGGCTGTAAAACCCTCAAAGATCGTTGCACGAATAATTGACTCAGAATGCCCTCTAACTCTCACAACAGGCACAACAACCATTTGGTCGCCTATTGTGCAATACGCCCTGCTTGTTGGCCCCTTTGTGTATACCTTTGGTTTTGTCATCTCGTTTAATAACCATCTGTTTTTCCGGTGACAAACAGAAAACTAACCTTTATAAATGATCAGTGCACAGTTTTTGTGTGATATTTAAATTACAACACACATTCAATGTCATTAGTGGCATTTCAATATCGAATTAGTCGACTTTGATTTTCACACCCTTCACTTCACCGATACTATCATCGTGTTAGGAGTTGAATTAAAATTGCAAGATGTCGCAATATGCCCCTCTTCGTCGCGCTTCCCTCAGAGATAAGGTGCGGAACATTGCCCTCACCACCGAACGGCCGAATCGGATTCTCCAACGGGACTGCTGTCGGCTCGAAGGCAAGCTTCCATTGCTTCCAAGGCTACGCGCTTCTCGGGTCACCGGAGCGAGAATGCCAAGACTACGGGGAGTGGAGTGGCTCTCCGGTTCGGTGTGTGCCCCTGGGTAAGTTAGACAGCCTATGTTCGAGGCTTGTATTCTGGCTATTGCGCGATAACATATGCGGCAGCATGAGGGTGCATGAACTAATGCTATCTACCTCAAGCCAACACTGTAACGAATATATTGCCGGAAATGCTTTACCTCTTTACACTGCAACGACGTCTAAAAATACTTGTGGAATGGCAATAACCGCACCTTGAATTACACGTGAAATATTCAGAAAAATGCAGCTGAAAAACAACGACTGAAGGCTGCAGCGATATACCTGGGGGAGCTGGACTCGCAGCTTGTATTATTTCGGAAAATTGTTAGGCGAACCGTTTATATTATGAGGGATAATTACCCACCGGAGCAGTATTGCTATCAGTGGTTTTCAGAGTCATGAAAAAGGCGGACGCCAAGCTCCAGCGTGAAACTCTATTGTAACATGCTTAGATTGATCGTAAACTATTGCAAAATGTTTGGTGATCGCCTTGTATCTCAAATGGTGGCCGTCAGGTAAATGTTGAAAGTTGTCTGTAGCCCATATGAGAGCTAATAAGAGATGGGAGTGTCGTGCCAGATGCGGTCACGATTCGAGACATGCCAAGTTTTATGAAATTTGGAGACGTGTGAAAAATCACTAGTATTATTTCGTTTAATTTAGAAAAACACAAAAAATGAAAAGAGGCAATTGCGAACAAAGCTGTGAAAAACCTCAGGCACTTCTTTTGTTAACCCTACAAAGAATATAACTGTTGCAGACAACTCCATTAGTGAACACTTAGCAGAGCTTCCGCTTTCAAAATCTAGGCACGATTTTACGTCAGAGCACGAATTTCACATGAAAGCGTCGAGTTCGGGATTAATATATATCTGTGGCGAAATAATTTTTCTTGGACGCGTAAATGCTTACTGCGCAGCGGATAAAGGCTGTCAAACAATGAGGTTGGATTGCACGTCAACCAATCCGTACACGCCGCCCTGCGACCCTATTGCGTGACGATGGACACATTTCGAAACTAGCACCAGTTTCTTTCACACGGCACAGAAAGTAAAGAAACATAGAATGTGCGGCACATGATGAGACTGAAGGGTAGGTTGAAGCAGTGTCCTTGCCACAACGTCAATGTATCCAGGTCCTTTTAAGATTCCCAAACTCCTTTTTTTTGAACAAATTCCTTGCCCGCTCAGTGTTCTGCGACGTTATCCAGAAGAATCCCGACTAAAGGGAGAGTAGAATTACCACATAATTCTACCGCGAAGCTCTGCTTTTTAACGGTTTATATTGGTAGAGAATACTGAAAGAAAACCTGTCTTCTTTATCTAAATTTTCAATGCTTTTGTCAACAGCTTACATCTATAACCTGAGACAGACAGGGAGAACGACTTTTAATGGGCAGGCGACGTCAGCCAAGCTGCCCGCCCGACTTGCTACATCATTGCGATAGGAAAGATGGTGGGAAGAAGTCTCAACATGAATGCTTCAAAACACAGGCATACACAAGACGCGCACACACAATCAGGCAAAAGAGCCTATTGCCCCAGACTTTGCAGCTCAGCGTCGAGTCCCGTGTTCCGGGGGAACAGTAAAAGCACCTTGTTGCGTGACATGCCTCTCCTGTTGTAAACCACGGCCCAGAAAGGTCCCGCAAGGAGGTATGAGCAGGCACTGAAGGGGTGAAATGAAGTTATAAAACAGCGCGGGTAAACGACACTGCATACAGGCACACAGACATCGGCGCAGACGCAGTGCGCCGTCTGTGTGCCCTTTTCTGTAGTCTCGATTCCTTGCCATTGGACAACTCACTTATGTACCAACTGGCCCGTCTCAATCCTCTTGCAGTAAAATTAAAGTACAGGCAAAATGAAATTGACGCTAAGTTTTTTTTAGAAACGCTAACCGTAGCAGGCAAGTTCGCATTTTAAGTGGCAACCACAGGAACACGTCAGCCTGGTAGACACGGGCAGGCCCAGAGGAAAACTTAACTGTTGTTCGTTTCACGTTCGTAGCAAGGACCTGCCAAAGAAAGTGCATGCAGGTCCTCCAAAACTGCGCAGGTCGGCAACAATCTCTAATCTGAACACAACTCTATAGTGTACTGGAATACAGTATATCACAATCCAGCAAGTTTACCTTGACTACCACTGGGAAATGCGGGCTTCGATATGACCGAAACCACCGGTGACAGAAACCGGTTGTGATGCGTACTGCGATGGTGCTGCGCTTGGGAGACTAGTCGCGGAGAAGAATGTGTTTTGGTTCCGTTTACGCAATGACCGAACATTTGACTTCGGATTAGGATTTTTTTATATTGCCTCAATTGAAAATCAACTGACTGCTAGCGTTCGTTTTGCTTCCTCGGTGATTTCAGTCAACAGACTGACGTTTGTAGAGACTTCACTGTACGCAGAATTAGGTTTAATTTGTGATACAAATTTTTCCACGATTTTTCTAGCGATGCATACTGCGCAGCGTCGCACCTCTTGCTTGGACCCTGGAACTCCAGACAATGGCTTTCGAGTAGGCGGAAGCCACTTTGGCATTGGAAGTCAGGTGGAGTTTTTCTGCAATGCTGGGTATCACCTACGAGGCAACGCTGCAATCCGTTGCCTTACGAACGGCGTATGGTCAGCACGGCCTCCGCTCTGCATCGGTACGTAACAAAGTGTGTGGACAGCTCTTCATACAAGAGCCAAGTTACTATCGTCTGCACCTGTATAGAGAAGTGCCAGGCTAATTTATTGATTTTGGCATTTCACGTGCCTAGCCTGAACCTGAGCTATGAGTCCCGCCGTACTGGAATGCTTGCTGATTCATTTCAAATTCCTGGCAATCTTGAGCTTGCGTCCAAATACTGACGCACGGGCTTTCTTGTTTTTCGCCTACATCATGAAAGCAGCCAACGAGGCCGGGATGGAACCCGCTAACTTTGCCTAAATACGAGTCCGACTGACTGTCTTGCTGTGTGTTTAATCCATCAACGCTCAGCCTGAATTGTTGGATCCAGCAACTCGAAATTTCAGGGGTACATCGTGCTTAGTGAAGCTGGTTTTCTAGAAATTAATTCTATAAGGAAGTAACATAGGCTACATTGTGTTTTCAAAAATTTCTAATCCTCTCGCAGGCCTGTTTGAATGCCTAATTATTTTCTGCTGACATATTGTCACCGATAGGACGATGGACCTCGGTGGTTTTAGGTTGAAGGAATTGGCTTTATTGCCACGAACTCATTGGGTCCTAAGAACAGCGGCCGCGCGCTTGTGGAGAGCGAACAACGTCCTCTTCCTCTGGCCGTCAGTCGATGATGATTCCGATAGTGTACTGGTGATGATGGCGAGGCTGAGCTCAAGAACAGATGATAGGGAGGGTTGACAGTTCACTGTGTCAATGAATACTAATGATTGCGGCAATACGTGGACCATAACAATTTCTCGAGAGGATGTTTGAGAAGGGGTCTAAGGCTAACCAACCGCCATATAGCACGAACACGGCTTAGTCGATATATGTTCCACGTGCTGTATGTCTATTTTATCTGAAAACGGTCACTCATAAAATGCAACCTAATCAGATTTGAGAATCTTGCCTCTCGCAAGAGTGTAAAAAGGCTAACGAGTTTTGGTGCAAGTACACCCGTGGATGGAATAAGAATGACTAAGAGGTAATATAAACGGCCGAGCCAATCTTCCCTATTTATGCACATTTAATTGCACGGGTACATTGTTTTTATGGTGCAGGAAATCAATATTGGGCAATTTTTCAAAAGTACATTCTGGATGTGCAGAGCACTGAAATGTTTTGTTAAAGAAATTGCCTCAGTATCTCGCCTCACCGTTCAGATATACAAGTGGGTTTTGTTAAAATAGGTGACCCATACGAATGTGTAAACCAGGTTCGTGTTTTATTTTCAATAGCCGAACACGTTCTCAAAAATCCCGAAACAGCCGACTTTTTAATGCAAAATCATTTCACAACCACCGCCGTCACAGCGATGGTAGTTTAAACGTGTATTTCAACATAACAATTTATTGTAAAGTAGGTTACAAACTTCAACCGAATTCATCTGATGAGGAACACTCATTTCCAGTGGCATTTCAGAGGCAGGCGCAATGCAAGCGGTGTGCGCCCTGGACGCGAGACCGTCTTTCTTTATAAGCCGCACATCCTCGACAATAAAGCGTGCAGAACATCGCACATAATTGTAGACATTTGTTTATTTTGTTCTCCAAAATCTGTAGGCGACACAGAGGGTTCTTGGGCGTGTCAGCTACCCTCAGCGATCCCCAAGAGACGGACCGCGTGCCTTAGGAGTGGCACTGCGTTACTCCATCCAGACCGCGATTACCAGTGCAGGTGGATGCGAATGCGTTTCACTGCACGCCTACCCTTTACTTCGAAAAATGGAACCGGTCTTTTCGCATTCTCTTTCTTTTAGTATACCTCTTCCTGGTGTCCGTATCGCATTGAGACATGAACAAGGACTTGCTTCCACCTTTTAATTCCAAAAGTATTATTTATCTGGCGTGTTCGAAGTACCGGCTGATTTTGGCTATTTATTTGGTAAAAAGCGGATTGCATAGAAGTGTGGTTCTCCTAGCTTTCATGACGTTGTAGGCGAGGTCCTGCCACGATCTTCACTCATGTCTGGGTGCTGTTTTCAAAACCTGCCATTAGGAGGACCATGTCGTCGAGTCTGTACACTGCAAGTGGACGTCCAGCTAGATTATGCGTATTATTCCGCTTGTCTTGATGGTTTGCACCTGTAGTCTGAACATCTGGCCTTAGCATTTAGAAGCATGTACGAAGTATTCGATTCAAGGCAAGTTCCACCAGTGTACTTCACGCAAGTGTGCAGGGTGCGGTTCGGGAGTTGAACAAGATCAATGCCAGTTTTTGCTCTTTCATCAATTATTCTTGGCCCCTCACCCTGTATATCCCAAACGTTTTGAATATTTCCGCATCCGTTGCCGGAGCAAGTTTCAATTCTGGATGATGTAGAGCTCTAAGAATGTTTTAAATCTGTAACACACCCTGCTGCGTCCCGTTACCGACGACATGTTTACTAAGTATTCCCCCTGATGCGGAAAGTCGTCATAAAACGTTGCGATATTCCTCTTCTGGGCCAACGTCGCCTATTTGGAGTGCTTCTAATCGTTTTCAGCAGCAGCGTATCACTGAGATACTCTCTCCGTTGACGACATGTTTACAGCATGGATATAGTCCCATAGGGATGGCGTTGCGCATGTCTTAGGGGCAGCGCGGCCTCTAACTCGCGCGTTGCGCTGACAAAGGCAAGGGCAGCACCGGCTTCGGTTTTTTATATTTCCTAAACCAGCCCTGCCTGCCAATGTTATCGTTTAGACTTGAATTCATACGACTCAAACCTCGGTTTCCCTCTTGTTAACAAGAAGGCGCTTCCGCATCAATGTGGGCAAAATTACTCTGTGTCCCCACAACAGATATCATCTATCAATTGATAACTTTCTGCTGTTCTCCTCGTGAGGTTGCATCTCTTTTACTCCTGTTTGGCCTGGTCATCGGTGCACAGTGAAATGCAAAACATTTGACAACAGTGGATTGTCTTCTGTTCCCCAGGCGAGTTTCCGACTTGTTATGGGCAGTTGATTCACACTTCAAATGCTGAACAGGGCAGTCTCAGTTTCCTCCTTTCTTTGTGGAACATCTCAAAGAATCTGAACAATGAATGAATGAATGAATGAATGGTCAGGAGAATTGAAAGGAGAGTCCGCCAAGTTGCGTAATTTGTCATATCTAGGGGTGGACACCGAACGCGTGCTGTTTGTGGGGGAGAAGGGGAAGACAGATTGATATGGAGTGGGCTTGGCAGCAGCATGATGTTCAACCCTTTTAGCTTCGGGCTGCAGGCTGTCACCGCTCTGCTGGGAGCCTCTTCGTTGCAGTACTACTACGCTTCGCAGACGACGCATGCGCACAGACTCGTGGGATTCGGCTGCGTGTCATCTTCGCGACGTGATAACTTCGCCCTGGATGGATCGTGTCTGCCGCACTTCAATGACTCGACATGGCTGCTATCGTCGGTGATGTCACCTCACTTGCGAGAATCGCCGGCTATAAGAGCGCCAACAGAACTGGATTTCACCAGTGGGCATTGCAGCAGCATTCCTGGCATCCCGCTCAACCCTTTTCGCTTCGTGCTGTAGGCTGTCACCGTTCTCCTGGGAGCCTCTTCGTGGCCGTACTACTACGCCGCGCAGACGACGCGTTGCACAGACTCGTGGGATTTGGATGAGTGTCATCTTCACGAGGTGATAACTACGCCCTGGATGGATCGTGTCTGCCGCACTTCAATGACTCAACATGGCTGCTATCGTCAGTGACGTCACCTCACGTGGGAGAATCGGCGGCTATAAGAGCGCCAACAGAACGGGATTTCACCAGTGGGCTTGGCAGCAGCATTCCTGGCATGATGCTCAACCCTTTTCGCTTCGTGCTGCAGGTTGGTAATTATTCATGCATTCAGTGTTATCGTAGTGATGACCAATTTCTGGTGCTGCTGCCCTGCCCACTACGCTTAAGAGGTCTACTTTCTGCTGTTTGTTCTGTGCCACTAGATCTGTTGAGATGCGGGGATGTAGAGGCAAACCCAGGTCCTACAGAGCAGATGTCACAACTGTTAGACGGTCAGGCACAAATCACTGCTTCAATTGAAGCCATAAAGAGGTCCCAACATGGAATGGAGGAAAACATTTCTGCTTTAACTCTGCGTATACAAAGGGGTGAAGCACAGTTGTCTGCATTAAATTACCCTGACAAGCAAAGTAGAAGGTATTGAAATGGCTATGTCAAAACGAGACGAACAGATTTCTATGCTCGCATCAAAAGTTGACGATCTGGAAAACAGAGGCCGCAGAAATAACCTAATTATATTTGGAGTAGAAGAACCTGCTAAGGAATCTAGCGAGGAACTAATGAATGAAGAAACAGAATTTTTCAAGAAAAAGCTTGAGGTAACCACATCCGGCATTGAGCGATGCCATAGGCTTGGCCGTAAGGTTGGAAATGAGTCGCGTCCAGCAATCATAAAATTTCTAGGTTTTTGGGAATAGACTTCTGTGTTAAAGTACGCATTTAAGGTGAAGGGAACTACGATGTCTATCTCTAAGGACACTTCTAGCGGGCTACGGGAGATACGAAAACATTTGTGGAAGAGCGCGGCTGAAAAAAAATGGTGCAAAGCTTAAGTTGGTATACGACAAATTGAGCATTGATGACATCCTGTGTGGTTCGAATGAAACCGAAAAATTGTGTTTTAACCTTCAGAAGAAGAAGGGAAACTGACTCCGTGATACTGTGTCTTAACCATTAAGAATACTGAAGCATTAAGCATCCTGAATGTAAATTGCGGAAGTGTGGTGAACAAAGCAACTGAATTATAAACGTTGCTCCTTACAGATAACCCAGATTTATTAACACTTACAGAAATATGGTTGAATAGTACAGTATTTGACAGTGAAATAACTCCACCTGGTTGCAGTGGGTTAAGAAAAGATCGTGGAAGTAAGGGAAGAGGTGTTGGAGTTTTATATGAAAATGCATAACGGTAAATAAAATGACATATATTCCTCAAGTGGAAGGTTTATTTTGCAGAATATACCACAATATTATTCAGTATATTGTAGCTCCCATATACAGACCCCCGTCGTCGTCCATTGAAGTTATCAATGAATTTAAAATATCTATGCACTCATGCAAAGTCAGGAGCTTGGATTATTTAATGAAGAGATTTTAACCTACCAGATATAAATTCGGCCTCTCTTTTAACCACTAAGCATAACGATATCATAGGAGAAACAATGCTTGACGTTTCCTTTACTTTTGATTTGTTACAAGTTGTTAACAATTTCACTAGGAGGCAGGGAAGTTCGAAGTGAGTACTTGATCTCTTCTTTGTTAGTGGGTGTATAAAGGCTTCGGCCAGCTGTGAAGTAGTTCCTGGTATTTCTGACAACAGTGCTGTACTGTTTACCCTGGAAAATGTCTCTGTGGCACAAAAACAAAAAATTCGTGTTTCCGAAATTTTTTCCGCGCCGACGATACATCAATTGTAGATTTCCTCTCCTTCAACTTCGACTCTTTTTTAAACAGTACTGCTGATGTGCAAAGCCTTTGGAACTCATTTAAAGATTTGGTGAATGAATGTATTGATCGCTTTGTTCCATGTGTTGTTAAAAGAAGAAAGAGAGGAACCCCTAGATTTCTGCAGACACGTTCCATCTCAAAAGGCAGTAAAAAATTAAAAAGGCGTCGTAATCTTGGGAATACCTCTGGTGTAAACGAAAAGATTTCGGAGACTGCAACTAAGCTGAAAGAACAAATCTATATTGACAAAGAGCGCTATTTTGGTGAATCGTTACCAAACTTTATTAGAACGTGTCCTGAGAGATTTTGGCGGACCGTTAGGCCTACATCTAGTGAATGCAATGTTTTTTGTAGTTGATGGAGTTGATGTTCATGACGGCAGGGTTGTTTCGAATGCCTTTAACCAACAATTCAAATCGGTTTTCATCATTGACAATAATGTTCTTCCCATGTTTGATGCAATATTATCCGCCTATAAATGACGTTGTTATCAGTGAGCAACGCATTTTCAACATGCTTCCTAAACTAAATGTTACAAAGACACCCGGGCAAGATAACATCCCAAACGCATTTTAAAGCGATATGCCGAGTGGATCGCCAAGTATCTGTGTGTTGTATTTTCAAAATCACTACATGAAGGCCGAGTACCAGATGATTGGAGGGCCGGCAGAGTCAAGCCTCTTTATAAGTCCGGTAAAAAGCACCTCATCTGAAATTATCGTCCTATTTTTTTAACATCAACTACCTGTAAGCTTCTAGAATACATCATTCATACGCATATCTCTGAGTTTCTTAATAAGCACAACATCCTAAGAAAACACCAGCACGGATTCAGAAAAGGTTATTCAACCTGTACTCAACTTGTCGAGACAATACATGATTTCGCAACTTCAATTAACAATGGGACACAAACTGATGCCATCTTTATGGACTTTGCAAAAGCGTTTGACAAACTCTCACACAAAAAATTACTTTATTAAATTAGAGAAAACACTTAAAAATTCGCGCCAATTAAAATGGATAGCAGACTACGTGATAAACCGTAAACAGTTCGTTGTTTTTAACGAACACTGTTCAGAAGGGGCAACCATTGACTCTGGTGCTCCACAGGATACTCTTCTGGGACCCCTTTTGTTTCTCATTTTTATTAATGATGTTGTGAATGAAGTTCCTGTTAAAATCAGGCTGTACTCTTATGACTGTGTCATATATTCTGAGATATCCAATGCAACTGATCAAAACGTCCTAAATAGTGCCTTTCAAAAAATTGTTGAGTGGTGTGAGTTATGGCAGATATAAATTACTTTGATTAAACATTATTTATGCGAATAACTACCAAGGAAAAAAACATTACTATTTAATTATTCCACCGCAAGCTTCACCCTTTCTGAAGTTACTAAAATTAAGTATCTTGGTCTTTGGATTACCAATGACCTTTACGGGACTAAACATATTGACTCCGTAATTACTAACGCTTACCGAAAACTATTTTTTCTTCGAAGAGCTTCAAAACATTCTATTCCGCGGTGCGGACTCTAGCGTACAAAACTATCATTCGCCCAATATTAGAATATGGGGTGATTGTTTGGAACCCCTTCACTAAAACTAACATAACTAAATTAGAAAACGTGCAGAAAAAGGCAGTTCGCTTTATCTTTAACAGCTTTGAGTGCACCTCTATAACGGAACTCTTACATCGTGCCAATGAGCCTTCACTTACCGAAAGAAATTGTTTAATACGACTAAAATTTCTTTGCCGGCTAATAAAAGGGCATTACAAGCTTGCTGTTTCCAATATCATTTGATTTTCATCCAGAATGCGCCACCCGCCAGAGGCATCAACTGACAATAACCGCTTTTCGGTCGCAAAATAACTGCTCAAATATTCCTTTTTCCCGCGTACCATAACTCAGTGGAATGAACTAACTAATAACCAAGTCTTGGAGCCGTCCTTATTGTTTTTTCAAGCAAATTTGACGTGATTATTCATATGTTGCTGTTGTATTTAGTTTTTTTTTTGTTTTTGTGTATGTATTTTAGAGTGCCAACATTGTAAAGACATTATGTCTGTAATCAAACCCCTGTAATGGGGATTGCAGTATCAAAAAATAAATACATAAATAAATAAATATAATGCAGGAGTGACGAAGGAGAGAGAGTGTATATTTACAGCGTACGACAGTGCCTGCACAGTGGAATGGTCCATTTTCTGTAGACTATCCGTATCCACGTTTATCAACTGGATTATTAGGCATTCGATTTTGCACAGATTGATGTCGTCGCATCTCTTTGGTCCCCTTACCACACTTACACCGGAAACACACCGTGAGAGCAGAGAGAGGCCCGCAAACATCATCAAACTGCTCCAAAGGTGAAGAGATTCAGAATAAGGCATGTCTCATCACTGCGGCGGCCGCACCAACTAACCACTACAGGTTACAGCAAACTCCCAGGGAAAGCCGTGATAACAAAGTAGACCATATTCAGGGGTAGGTGAAAGTCAAATGTCCAAGCAACACTCGTTCTATTGACACGTAAGCTGCGCGCGTTTTGTGAACAAACGAAATCAGAGATATACACCGGAAACACACCGGAGAAATGAGAGCAGAGAGAGGCCCGCAAACATGCAGACCCATACCAAACCTATATACTGAGCGCAAGAAACGGATCCAAAGGTAGAAATTTCCTAGGCCAAAACAGCGCTTGTGTGAAGCAAACTGCTTAAGCTACACGTGTCCTGGCTTCGTGCAGGACTTCACGAAACAGAATCGCAAAACATGCCCAAAAGAGAGCGGAGCACACTTGGAACACATTTGCGCTGTGAGTCTCAAAGTGAGATTACGCGCGTTAAAACATCGTCACGAAACCAAGAGCATGACGAACCTGAAAAATACAAAAAATAAAGCCCTTCAACTCAATGTGAAAGCTGTCGAAACTGCACAGCAGTGATTCGCCATAGTGCGCTGTAGCGCCGTCATCCGCTCACTGCTACCATCCAATGCAATTCAAATTTGCCGCCTTTGCAGTGCTTGCGCGCCCCCTCCATGAAACTGCGCCCGCGAGAGTTGTGTTCTTTCCATGCTTGCGTTTCCTGCCGCGCCCGCCGGCGTTGCACTGCCACAATTTTTCTCTTATTATCGTAAAAATCAACCCAACGAGTGTCACTAACTAAATGAACGCGGGCGCTACAGTTTAACTACGTATATTTTGACTCAAATGTACCTAAAGCTTTCTTTGCGCTCAACGACGGGGAGACGTATGACAAGCACCAGCGGTGTACGAGTTTAAAACGCTTATCACTACATAAACTGCTTGGCTTTCGAAGTTTCTTGGTTACGCCGCGAGGACACCCGCTACTACGGGACACCATGCGGGTCTACTTGAGTCCAGCGAGCAAGCATACGACGACGATGTGACCCCCTTAAGTGCCCTGCACTTAAAAAGCGGCAAACCACAGCGCCTGCTGTATAGCGTACTGCTCACTTCGCAGGTTGCCTACCTTGTCGAAAAAAGCCGGCACAAACAAATTTCTGCACATCCCGAAAGAACACCAAATTATGGACAATAGAAATGCACACGAAACAAAATATGGAGGGAGACAGACCAGATGAGGCATTTGAGTACATAACCATGAAGAAAAACAGCGCACAGAGAAGAACCGCATCACGTACCCGACGCTTACAGACGTAGGAGAGAACCATGTGGCTGTTCTACAAAATACCAGTTTTTTCATTTGAAATATTTACGCTGGTATTCTGAGTCCTTCCTCCACTCGAGTCTCTTGTGGACGAGACCCTTGAAATTAGTTTCTCCATGCGCAAGCATTGCGGAATCCCCACTTCATCCGAGTTGAGGGAGCAGATGGGGTGAAGGAGGAACATAGAATACGGCCTTTAGTGTGGTACTATGCCCGCAGCGCTCGTTTGGCTGGAAAGGATAATTTATTCACTGAGAAAATAACCATTTTGAAACAAAATCTAAATACTACCGCTAAATCGTGTGTTTTCGTGACGTGGACCAATGACTTAGCGAGACGGCTGCTTGGTTATCTTGTTTATCACCCACTGTCATACATGGCGCTTTAACACCGCGGAAGAGCCAGTGCTCCCACTTTTCTGCTGGCCGGGGCTATTATACCTGCGTATTTTGATTAGGGTCAATGCTGATCGTTTCTCAAATCGTAAGCTATGACTCGACAAACAATGCTCATGTAAGGAACCGTGCCGCTCATGTGAGTTGGTCAGTGTTGTGTCAGACAAGTCCAACACGTCGGACAGCTGTGTTCAGCAGTGTCAGCCGGCAAAGTGCCTCACTATATTCTTTGGTGTTTAAGTGTTCGCTCCAAACTTTAATTTCTCACCCCACAACCCTTACTGATATAAAATGAACGTACCCCAATTTTAAGAGAAAATAGCTCGTTCGGCAAGGTCATAAGCCCTGCTTAATTTGTGTTTGTCTTTGCCGGCCTCAGTCAGTCGCACAGCTCGTCATATAACAGCATGGGTTCTGTAGCTGAAAATGAGCTAGTGGGTAGCAAGATCATTCAATTTTTTCTTAATTACATAGCTTCTTTGAGCGAAGAGTACCTTAGAAGTTGTATTAGTACGATTCTAAGGAGGCCATCTTTCGAATGAACCAAACTTGTTTTTTTTTTTCTGCGAGGCCACTTTAATAGAGAGCCCAACGATGACTTCGGCCAAAGGGGTTTAACCCAATGGAATGGAAGCATCCGAAAGTAGTTCTGCTTCCCAAGATAGGAAAATCAGTAGGTGTACAAAATCTCAGGCATTTTTCCTTGCCTCGTTATCGTTAATGGGGAAGGTATAAGAATGAATTGTAACAAATCCGCTAATTAAATACGTAAAAGACGACCACCCGATCCCAGGCCACACAATTTGCTTCACACGCAACCTTCCTACAAAGGACGCTTTAAACCAACTCAAACATACAATTCTCTACCAAAAGGCGCTATGGGATTAGCGACCTTCCTTCATTTCAACAGTAAAAAGCTTCGCCCGAAATATATGTATTCACCAACGTGTATGCGGATGCAGCTTACACACCGGACATCCTTTCTAAATGGACAAGAAATCAGCTTCGGCATCTGAATGTACCTTCTGTGCGGCACATACTATCCCCAATCTCTTTCATCTAATTTGGTCTTGTTCAACATTCGCAAGTGGCAGGGAGCAACTCCTAGAGTCCCAGGCAGCCCTGCAATCACCAACTAAGCACTGGCAGCTCATTAGAGGCGATCCATGAACCTTTGAAAGGGTAGCAAACTTTGCTGTACAAAGTGGTCTGTACAGAGGTGTATAGTGGCTGACTGACTCCCACCCTTTTTTCAAGTGTTCGTGCACGGGACTGTACTCGTGTGAACCTTCGTGACAGTGCTCCACATACCAACGACCAGTGCCCACGTAAACACTCAAACCGTGCCTGCAGCTAACCGAAAGAGGAACTCTAAATGATTACAACGTCATGTGATTATTATTTGTAATACGGGTCTTCCCTTTTCCTTTTCCCCCCAACCCCCACCAGGGCCTCAGGCCTCTTCCTAAATAAAGGTCATTCATTCATTTTCACGCAAACGGAACCTTTCATTCAACCAAACAAAAGAACTCCGCGAGGCACCATTACCTCCCCACTACTATTAGCACGAAAGCTTCGTAAGCTACCCAATGTGGGCAAGTTCTTTATGCTGCCATGACACTATAGTTGAACATGGCTTTACTTCAGAACAAAACCAAGGACTCCCAAAATGCAGTCAATTTGGCAATGAAACCAGCAGTGAAGAACGGCCTTATACGTGCACCTGAAAACTTTGAACTGACGATACACTGCACAAGAAAAAATTGAAGCCATTCCACGTAATGTGAAAGCTGCCGGAGCTTCGGAGCAATGATTACAAATAATTGGTGGTGGCGCCGTTATCCGCTCACTGCTACCACACATCACGCACTTCTCTGCCCTGTCTCACTCCTCTCTTGAAGAATATGCAAATAAAATTTGCCCGCCTTCGCCGTACTCGCGCGCACACTGCCCTAACTTGCGCCAGCGAGAGTGCTGTTCTTTTTGTGCTTGCTTTAATTTCGTATGCTGAAGCTGTTTTGCGTGATTTCAAACGTGTAATTTTTTTCTTGTGCGGCTGCAGCCTTTCTGTGTCACTTCCAATGCGTCATTTTTTTCTTGAGCGGCGGGAGCCCTTTCTGCAGCATTTCCCACGCGCCATTTTTTCTGGCGTGGCTGGAGCCTTTCTGCGTCATTTCGAATACCTGTCAATGCGTAAATGTGGGCTAGTTGGTTCGACCTGCGAAGCATGGTTAAGTAGCGCGGTAGGGACGGGACAAAAGTAGAGACCAATCAGGACTAGCGGCTAGACATCAACTGAATTTTACTACACGTATCGAAATATATATACAGGAGCGCCATGCGTGAACATGCTCAAAATACAAAGAAAAATCATGACAGGGTCAAGCGGTGCATTCCGTTACACACGTGGCAAGTTCGCATTCAGATACTCCATTTTTTTTTTTTTGACAAACTAATAAATGCCGTGCTTACACACTTATCACCGCCTTTGATGATGCGCCACGCCTCAAACAATTCATGGCTGGCTTGGTGCTTAAAACAACGCAATATTTGTGTCTTCTTCTCGTAAAGTGAAACAGATTGTTGAAACGCACCGGCAGCGGCGGCAAATGGTCAGCTAAATGGCCCCCCGCAGCGAGCGCTTGAACAGCTGTACGGTGCTCTAGGAGCCTGTCGTTAATGCACCTACCAGTCTGCCCGATATAGCATTTTCCACATGTGATAGAGGCACGTCGTACACAACACCTTGTTTGCAACCAACAAACTGCGTCGCATGCCTGACAGCGGTTGCCCTTTTTCTCGCCATTCACCGCGAAGCACATTCGTGCAAGTTTATCATGGGTGGAGTACACAACAATGGCACCACATTTCCCCGCAACCTTTTTAAGGCGGTGGGAGAAACTGTGCACGTAGGGGACGACCACAGGCCTCTTTTCTTTGCGAGGTTCATCTCGCCCTTGACGTCGTGCCCCTGACTTGACGTCACGCAATTGGCTTTCCACCACTGATGCTATTACTTCCCGAGGGAAGCCGGCATCTTTCAAACGTGCAACTTGGTGCTGAACATTATCGGCGACTAGGTGCTGACATGACTTCTCGAGGGCACTGCGAAGACAGCTATCGCCAATACCCCTTTTCACTATCTTCGAATGAGCTGACCGATAATCCAAAATTGCCTTTTTTTGACCGCGGCCTATACGCCCAACACACTTGTGTTCCACTGAAATTAAAACACACATCGAGGAACTGCAAGGACTTATCATTTGGTAATTCATGGGTGAAATTCAAGCCGTCCGAACACTCTAGGAATGTTTTCTTAACGGTCTTGACTAAAACGTTCACTTCCTCTGGCTTCACCGACCTAGTGACAACCATGTAATCCTCGACATAACTAAAAATCTTTGCTATCTTATCCGTGTCAATATGCGTCTCAATGCTCCTGTCACGCTTTGTAAAAACAAATTACTTAAAACCGGTGCAATACACGACCCGATGCGGATGCCTTGTTTCTGGATAAAAGATTCATTGTTAAAAGTGACGAAAGTGGCAGAAAGATAAATTGACAGCAATTCCAAAAAGTTACCTACAGTTATACCCGCCTTGTTCTGGAAGGATACGGGCCCAGACTTTTCAATTGCATCTTTGACTGCAACCAGAAGTTCCCCTTGAGGAATTGAATAAAAGAGGTCCTCTATATCGATAGAAAAGGCAGACAAGTGGTTCACCACACGTTCATTCTCCAAAAAAATGTCAAAATATCTTCGGAGTTGCGGACCAAATACGGGGTCGTTCACTTTAAGACTACTGAGATGTTTCTGCAAAAACCTAGAAATGACTCCTTGCCACGAACCTTTCTCAGTCACAATCGCTCTAAAGGAAATGGCTTCTTTGTGGGTCTTAGCTGAAAAGAAAATAGGCAGGTTATCTTTTTTGTGCACCTGAAACATACTTTCGAACGCCTTCGAGATTAAGCTGCTCACACAACGCTAAGGCTTTCTTCTTCACTTTTCACGCTACCGAATCGAATTTTACAGATTTCTTAGCGACTGCTTCCGTGGCTTTTGATTCATAAACCATCTTTGGCATGACAGCGAACCCGCCTTCCTTGTCCGCCACTAACAGGGAAAGGTTATTGCTGCACAGAAATTCAGTTGCCCTTTTTACACTGTTAGGGACACGTACACTTCCTTCTCTTGTACTAAGGCTAGAAAAAGGGCAACCACTGTGCTACGAGGCATGCGACGCAGTTTGTTGGTTGCAAACAAGGTTTTGTGTACCAAGTGCCTCTATCCTTGGTTGCAAACAAGGTTTTGTCTACGAAGTGCCTCTATCCTGTGGAAAATGCTATATCGGGGAGACTGGTAGGTGCATTAACGACAGGCTCCGGGAGCACCGTACAGCTGTTCAAGCGCTCGCTGCGGGGGGCCATTTAGCTGACCATTGCCGCCGCTGCCGGTGCGTTCAACAATGTGTTTTCCTTTACGAGAAGACACAAATATTGCGTTGTTTTAAGGACTAGGCCAGCCATGAATTGTTTGAGGCGAGGCGCATCATGAAAGGCGGTGATAAGTGTGTAAGCACGGCATCTATTAGTTTGTGAAAAAAAGAAATAGAGTATCTGAATGCGAACTTGCCAGGTGTGTAACGGAATGCACCACTTGACCCTGTCATACTTTTTCTTTGTATTTTGGGCATGTTCACGCATGCGCGCTCATGTATATATATTTCGATACGTGTAGTAAAAAAATCTCGCCAATCCACCCCGTGAATGTGGTTGGAAAGCAAAGCTGTAAACGGCACCCATCACTATTACCCATGCGACGTGACTTAAATTTACTCACATCGCTCTAGAAATAGTAAAACCTGAGAGAAGTAAAATGCACTTACTCACACCATGAATACTTCGAAGAGATATTCTTGGTAAGGTTAAATCAATGCATGATGCATGAACGGTGTTTGGTTGAGTTGTATTGGTGTAACACAAGAGTGGAAACTTTTTTTATAAAATTAAAGTATGCTCCAATCCGGTGTTAGACGATCTGACTTCTCCGTCTCTGCGCCGCGGACGGAGGCGACGAGATTTGCGGCAGAGAAGGAGGACGAGGAGGAAGAAATACTTCTGTTCAGATTTCTGAACGGCCCAGAGTGCAGCACTGGGGAGTGATTCCTTCTTCTGTGGGGCCCATATGCAGTCCGCGCGGCCTGTATTCTGTCCACCCGCTAAAGCTGGGTAGGTAGAGAGGGCCTGAACAGCAGTACCTCCTATTGCTCTTGTTGGGTACTTGACGGAAAGAGAGGAGGGTGATAAGGGCTAAAGTCGCACACCCCGATTACTGGGCGGAGTGTTCTAACTTCTCAGCAAAATTTACATTCAGCGTCGTAGCGATTCGTATGCATTAAGTGAAGGCGCGCAGGCTGTGGGAATGAGCCCGGATTGTATGAGCCGTGGTGTAGTTTGTTGTTCTCTGGAAAGGTCAGGGTAAGGCGGAGGTACGGTCTGTTTCAGAAGGCGATAATGCTGGGTTATCTTCCTGAACGTGACAAGCGGGTGACTGTCCTCGTGCAGCTCCTTAGCCCGGGAGGTAAAAGCGCAAGCTTGTTGGGTTGGGCGTATTTGTTGCCCTCCATTGAAGCGTGAGGGGGGTGTCCAGATCAGCTAAATGAAACCATTTGGGGAGTGGTTTTCAGCACGCACAGTGCAGGTCAGGACACCTAACCCGACTGGTAATTTCAGTAGGCTTGCTGGGAATCGGTGAATACCCTCTGAACGCCTGGTTGAGTGAGAGCCATGGTGATGGCTGCCTCTTCTGCTGCCGTCATTTCTTGGGTCCTAAGTGAGGTACACGCAAGGAGGTTGGTTCTGGAGGTAGCCACGATGATGGCGTATTGCTGCCCTCGATGTTTGGAGGCGTCTGTGTAGACAACTGCATGATCCCCACCGAGGGTGGTGTTTTAGCGTCCGAGACCGTGCTTTTCGGTCACCTCGTCGTCTGAGGGGCTCATATTTCTAAAGAAAGGGAGCATGCTTTAATTTTAGAGTCGCCAAGAGTCTGGGGAGCATGTCAAGCGGAGTGCATTTTGGGTTGCCCAGCCGATCTGGTGAAGCATGCGGTTACCCACCGCAGTTCTGAGTCGGACCTTCTGGTTAGAAAGATGGCCTTCTATCAGCTCTTCCACGGTGTTGTGGAGCCCCGTGCTAAGCAGCCTCTGTCTGGACGCACTCATGAGAAGACCAATTGCCCGCTCGACCGCCTTTTTAATCATTATATAAAGCATCTTTATGTCTTCCTTGTCGTGAAGAAGACAGGGGGTTGACGTAAGAGACTTTCGAGAGGCCAAAAGCTTCAATTAATCGAAATGTACCGGATTCCTTTAGGCCTAGCTTCTTGGTGGCAACTCGCCTGATCGAGGCGCTGCAAGGAGACGTCACTCGTCGTGTTAGCCTCGAGATGTAGGCCCAGGATTTTGAAGCTGGGGCTTGGAGTGATGGCCTGGCCATCAAGGAGTATCTGAATGTATTCCCTGATTTGGCCAGAGTGCGGACGAGAAGGAGCTGTGATTTTTTTAAAAACGTGAACACTGGAGGCCACAGGCTTTATTTAGCTCATTGGCGTTCTAGATGCGATGCATTGGTGTGAGCGTCCTTTAATTTTTGTAACTCTTAGCTCATGAGCAAGGTGCGCACAGGGCTCCTAGACGGGCGTGAGTGGTCGCGTGACGCTTTCACGTGGCATTCAGCGAGAACGCAGGAGGTAAACCCGTAGATGTGCTTGGTGAGTACACCACCTGTGTTCCCCGTCTTCGCGTGGGCTCGTAGCTAAATCGGTAAGACAACTGGCTGTCGCTTTGTTGCTCTATTGGTTCCTGGTTCGATTTCCGGCGGTGCCAGTAAATTCTTTTATTTGTTCGCTGGAGTTTTCTGGTGACACCAACGGTCGCGAAAGAACCCTAGGGGGGTAGAGGTAAAAAGCTTTGCTTTAAAATTCAGTTGATGTCTAGCGCTAGTCCTGTGTGGTGTCTTCTTTTGTCCCGTCCCTACCGCGCTACTTAACAATGTTTCACAATCATTTCGAACCCGCCATTTTTTTTCTTGCGCCACCGCTTTTTTCTCTTACTTTCGCAAAAACCAACCCAACGAACGTTCCTAACTATATGAATGCGGGGGCTCGCGGTTATACGCAGATTTTGCCTGAAATGTACCTGCAGTTTTTTTTTTTTTTTGCGCTAAACAACGCGTAAATATACGGCAAGCGCAAGGGGTTCCCGAGGTTCGAACGGTTATGACTACTTAAACCGCGTGCATTTCCAAGCCTCCGCGTGACTCCGTGATTGCGGTACACCAGGCTATACTTGGGTCCGTTATCTCGCTGCGCCGCCTGTTTCCGGCAGTACCTTGACATGTACGGTTAGTGAGCTACCACGGCAAGGCGAGCCCACAAATTGCTCTGCACTTCATACGGCCCAGCAAACTCCGATTCGGCTCACAGTAGGCATATCGGGGCTAGTAGTACAGGGTAACGGTATAGCATACGAAAACAATACTCCGCTTATGAACTCAACATTGATTGGAAAGCCTGGCGGCATGATGAAATCGACACCATACGACTATGGCAGCACTTATTATGAGCCGGGTAGCCCAGAGGCAGGCTTACTTAAACGTTACAACCACTCGGATAAAGAACCAGTCGACATCATCATACGAACCAACTACAAGGCGGCTCTAAACTCCAGCGTTTTAGAGCAAAAAAAAATTGCTAAAACAAGGCATTTACAACACCTTCACCGAAATCAGACATGCTACTTTGTCGGTACAAGAAATTTAGTTACCTTCGAATCTGTGAAGAAAGATCAGCAGCGAAGCTGCGTGTAGTCAAAGCAGTGCACGAGGCAAAACATTTCTTTTTTGTAATTGGCGATGGAGCATACATATTAACTATGCAGTTCAAGGAAACTTGGAGTGACTTAAGGACAAGAGGACTCGAGGGGATAGACATGGGGCATTCCATTTCACTCCCGTGTCGTAGGCATATTACTATTTGTGTAACAACACCGACCCAAACGAACGACCATGGAGGACAGAAGTCAGGTCGCCTCGGGCTGTGAGAAATGCACATTGAAATCAGCCCTACCCAGAAAAAGTGTGACTACGGTGAGCGCACGAAGCCTGGATGCACGTGCATGCCCTCTCCCCTTCAACATTCCCCCCTCTTCGTGTGCGCATGTGCGCCTGCTTAGACCTGGAGATGTCGCTCCAAAAGCATTCCAAGGTGGACGAGATAAACACCAGGACAAATTGACATACCAGGACCCTTCAAGAAGGAAACCGAAACCACTAGCTTTAGGGTGTAAATATTTCTGGTCTACGCAGGTTTATCCACGATCGCTATTTCTGGAAGGAGAGGAATACACAGAATTGCTGTAAAACAACCTTTGCCAAAACGAAGACGAAAATGGTAGTACTATGTCCGTAGATAAGAGCCCGATCTCACCCCAGAGCAACGTATTCATATAAAAACCTTCTCGAGAAACATCAACCCTCTTGTAGACAACGAAAGACAGAACGCACGGGTTAACGTTGTCAACCGAGACTATGGTGACTAAGAAAGCACAGTGGACGTCAATTTAGTGAGCTACATTACAAAAAAAACCGCGTCGGCGGTGGCTGCAAGCATGTGTAGATACGTGACTGCCTCACACAGAAAAAAAAAAACGATTGATTAAAGCACGGTGATTTCTGGGCCACACTCCTTGCGTTTTTGATTGCAGAGAAGCAATACCGCAGAAACAACTCCATAATGGGGTCCAAATATGCAATAAGACTCATTCCATCCCGGGAATTCGACAACCGCTGTTGAAAATACTTCCTGATCAACTGGAGAAGACCCAAAACATCCCGTGGACGCCAGGGCATGAAGGGCTACAAGGAAGGCGCGCATGAAAGTCGGCGGTGTGCGGCCGCACATATAACATCTGAGCAAGTCCCCACACACCCCTTCAAACCAGCAAAATGTGGAGAAACACTACTCGTGAATATAAAGTCAAGAGCTGTGCACCCAGCTCCACGTAGACAACTGACGGCACAGTAGGCACAAAACCTACAGAAAATACAGACCAACACATTGATTCACGAATCCAGGTGGTCGAAGTGCAAAGGTACAAGCAAACGGAATCGGCAGAAAGCTGAAAGGAATCCGCAGAAACTGCAACGCTTTTCTACCCAACATGGCCTTGTCTCCGATACTAGAAGTCAGACCATGACCTTAACACTCTCCTATATGCTGCCACTGCTCAGTTATTGGAAGCGGCGCTCCTTACCCCTCAACAAAGGACCAACCACAACTGCTATAAAGAGCCAAGGGAGGAGCCATCACAACTGGAGCCCTGGACCTACGGTTGCACTTGTGACTCGCCTCTCCCCCAAATTCTTAAAGCTGAAGACTTTTTGATTAATTATTCTTTTTTCTCAGAACGGCGAGCCAACCACGGTTCGGGTTTGATACAAGGGGCCTATGGATTCTTTCGCAACTCTTATTAATTGAGGAAATCTGGCTGCACACTGCATCCTCCGTATTGCCTTTGTTGTCAGGTGTCGAGTTGTTTGCGTATGCTTCCTTTTTATGCACTGGCAGTAGAACAATTTAGTCAAGCCTGCTGTAAAAATATCAAAGAAAGTCTGAAAACTGTTTTTTGGGGGCTTCTAGAACGTTCGCTTCATCTCGCAACACTCAACACCTCATGTACGCTTTCCTAACCACGGAGCTCATGGGGAAGGACCTTTACAAAGACGTGCTTAACATAATAGCAGGAACAAAGATTAGTTATGTCCCAAAAAATTCCTTTAAAGTTTTTTTTTGGCTGCCAACGTGTTGAAGATCTAGTGCTTATTTTCAAAATAACGTATTCGGATTTTTGATGACCGTAGTAATACGAGCTCAGTAGTCGCTGTCACCTAACAAGCACATGTCGCTGAGGTATGTGCGTATCCTTTCTACCTTGTTTTCAGGCAAAAACTACTTCGATGACCAGCGAAACGTTGAAGAAGCCCTCCGAGACATACTTAGAGAGGATATCCGGCCGCCTGCTCTGCCAGAAGACTATAGCAATTACGTGTACTTTCTGTTGGACGCTTCCATCAGCATCGGCGAACGAAACTTTCGGCGCGGAATCAACTTGGCGAAGGCAATCACCAGAAAGGTTAGCACTAACATTACGCTGTTTCAGATATACGCTGTTCTTTGTTTCAGTTACTGGAGTGCTGTATTCGAAACTTAGTTCAGAACTGGTGTAAACGAACAGCCATCGAACTTGAAAAATCGGAGATGAAGGGGCTAGCATTGGAAGGAAGTCCTCTTCCTGAAACGACAGTAAACTCATTTCTATTTTCTACGTCTTTCTTGTATGTCTCTGTCTCTACTAACCTAATTTTTTCGCGCTCTGCCATATATATATATATATATATATATTTAACCTCTCCGCGCTGACCTTCTGCGCAGATAAACACCGGCTTACGCGCGTTTGGGCGGGTGCAAGCGGCAAGTATTAGAAAGAAAATATTGACTCGCAGTAATATCTCAATTTTCATTTCTTGATATGTACGGTTTGATTTGCGTTTTAACATTTCTTGCCTTCATTTTCAATCTTCCGATGTCAGCGGCCTAATGCGCTATAAACTATTAAAATATCGGCCCTTTAGATATCCGCTCGACAAAAAACAAACCTCATTCATGTTTTGTTATAGAACTGGGGAGTGTGAGCTCCCGATCAGGATTCCTGATTTTTTGGAGTACCTATAGTTCATACCACAAGCTAGCTACAGCACTGTTGAGGCTACATTGCTATCAATTGTGCGCCCACTGAGGGCGCCTAACTCACCGTGAAGGGGGCCCTGAAAGGACATTCCCTTCTCCCCTCTCGGCAAGTGGCACCGCAAGGCCCCGGCGCCTTTGGTCGCTTCCTTCGCGGTGAGTAAGGCGCCCTGAGGGGGACAACAATGTAGCCTCCGCAGTGCTGCAGCTACCTTATTGTATGAACTATAGGCAGCATAATGACTGGGGATGGAGTAACAGTATGTGCTAAAAATTCACTGCTTATTCGTCTAGATTTTGGAAGTTCTTGTAACGTACAGTATGTGAAAACAGTGTATTCTCATAAACTTCAAAAGATAATAATGAGCAGCTGTATCTGCTTCGGACAGGTAACCGTATCCGAAGACGGAAACCGCATTGCAGCAGTTGTTTTCGCAACGAAAGCCAGCATAGAAATTAATATGCTCGATTGTACCAGCACAGACGACGCCTTGGAGAAGTTGGACAACATAAGATACCTGGGTAAGTACACCATGTGTCATCAAAGTCTGTAATAATACTTGCACTTGAATAAGAGAAAAACGAGTAAACTTAGAAAAATATTCCAAATCAACTGTGATATATTATCTCGGCAAATATTACTTATATGCCGCATTTCAATAATTGCCAGAAAATATTCAAACACAGCTAGGCTTTGTAGTTGTGCATGGAAACGCATCATCAACAACTGAAGGCCGAGGCGCGCTCTTTCGGGTTGGTATTCCGGGTCGCAGCCAGTACGTCTTAGTAAGAGCGGCGCAGGAATATATATATTTCACTGCTTGCCGCAGGGCGGCACCAATGCGAAGCGATGGGCTGGGGAAGGGTTTTATCTAACTATCGGAGTGGTGACCATGGGAGTTCGCTACCCGTCTGTCTAAGCTGGCTTTCCTCCTACGATAACTACCAAAATCTTCAGGCTGGTGATGTATTTTGTATACTAATGTATAGGATAACAATTGTTTTCAGCGTTTACAACACGTTAGGGTGAAATAAGCTATTTTTTATCATGGCGTGTCGTATAACTGTGGCAATTCAAAGTTGTCTCAGGCAGCACAGCCCCGGAAATGTTTTGTTTTCCCCCTTTAGCTTTACGCATTGTTTATTTGTCTAACTATTTCGTTTGACCACCTATAAAACACGCCATGCTTTCGACGTTTATATTCTTCTGTTGCTTAATCAGGTCCCTCGTAGATTGGAAGTGAAAGCGTTTAGGCTTCATTGCGAAAATTCGTCTTTTTTGTAGTTGCAGTAGTTGCCCTGTCAGGGAAATGGCCATCTCTGTAAAGTGTAAATTAAAAGTATATTTGATACGCCTGAAATAATATCCCGGCCTCCAGACTGGCAGGCCCATGCACTACCGCTCCGGTATCTCTGCTTTTGGCTTTTTTGGCTGTCGTTGGCATTCAAACCACAAAACCAAAAAAGAACGATTACAAAATGTGAAAAACAGTAGCACGTCACTTGCGTGTGTCATAGTTTCAAAGGCCGACCTCTCACCACATTACCCAACTCTATCAACCATTCCAGCGGACAACGTGGTGCTTAAAACCTCTTACGATGTCCCGTACGCTTTCGCAGAACAACTCCTTGCTCGTCTTACATCAACATCATTATGGCGAACTGCCATTACAGATTTTCATATACAGTAGAACCCCCCTCTTACGTTCCTCAAAGCTGCGTTTTACCGGCTGCTACGTTGCTTTTGTCTAGTCCTGGCGCGGATCAAATAGAGTCCCATGTATTAAAATTCTCACTGTTACGTTGTCGCTCAGAGTACGTTCCTGGATCATTCGTCGCCATCCGACACTCCGAAACATTTCAGGCAACATTCGCAGACCGCCATTTGGACGTTTGGTGAGCCTTCACCAGGCTTGGCTACAGAACACACTGCATGAAGCCGCGCGCCGGTGCGATTCGGCACAACTAGATAGCCCTATATTACTCTATGCTAGAACCATCATTACTGCGCTTACAACGGAAGTTTCACTTCGGAATGCCGTAGGTTCGTGTTTGCCATAAAAGCACCACCGCATGAGTAGCACGCGCTCTCGTCGTCACCGTGCGCTTCAAGCTTTGAATAACGTTGAACTTCGAATTGCGCACTTTTCTGTGCCTTCGAGGCGCCGAAAAAATGGGAGGCGCTTTCCCTTCAGGAAAGCTTGAGGCACTATACGCAGTAAACAAGCAACTATCCCGAAATAGAATCGCCAACGCTGGGAACCTAGCGTTGCCGCGCGTGGTGTTTTCAAGCTATAGCAAAAAGCGGCAACCGCACATTCTCGAGTTTTGTAGTGAGAGCTGCAATGACAGTATTCTCGCCGTTCCGCTGTAGCCGGTGGCTGCACCGCAATCTGAGCGGTTGCCTAGCAAGCGCCGCTGCTGGCAGGGCCGCTCACCACGCCATCTGGAAGCCGCGTTGCAACAACAGATTGGAAGCCGGCGTTGCATCGGATTGGCGAATGTCCTCGCCACCAAGCGGCCGTCGCGCGAATCGCCCTAATCAGGTCCAGTTCCGGACTTCCCCACGGCGCAGCACGCTTTTTTAGCGTCATAACTGTGTAGTTGTCGCGATACCGCCGAAAGAAGGTCCAAGGACGATAAAGCGGACGTGTAAGGAGCTTTATTGCGTCACCTTCTGTGTGACCGCACGATTTAAGTACAGCAGTGCATACTTTTACCGCTTACCGCGAGAAGTTACAATGGCTAACAAGTACCGCCAGGCTTCAGCCTTTAATCACGTAAGCAGGGCTAAGTGCCCGGTAGAGTTTTTCACGAGTTTACCCAGGTTCTCATCATTCTGGCGCAGTTGCTTCTTCTGAAACTATTGCAGTTACATTGGCAACAGCACACCAAAACTAGCAGTAATAAAAAACGTATCTGCTTAGAGTATGACATAAAACAGTGTTATCTTACCCTCCCACTGCCTTTCTGTCACTGCTCCTCTTTAGTAGTGTCTCAACTCTCCGTGCAATGGCTAATTTCTTCTCAGAGTCACTTTGTTTCCATTTTTATTTTCACAATTATCGATGTTTTATACACAATTGTGATTTGGTCATTTGCCGAAAAAAGTACGTATTATGGTTGTTATGCGTGTTCATTTTTATAATCTTCGTTTCGACTATTTAGAGTATAAGCATGAAAGTTTCCCAGTACTTCTTGTTTTCATGTTTTTCAGGTATTGTTGCATTGAAGCATGTAAGCGCAATCGAGTTACACGTGCTCAGCTTAGTAACCTACGATGGAACATTGTGTAAGACCTGCCAATAACCTAACCTTCGTAGGTCAAAGTTTGTTCGCGGGCTTCAACTACCCTGAACTTGTGATTAGTATCTAGATTATTCCCAATGAACTCAACCTTTGGCTAAAGCTTTGGAAGTCACCAACGTTCGTTGCTCGCAGAGTTGTGGAACAGGCATTCTACTCGGACCACCTTTTTTTTCTTGATGGCCTCGATAACGTGGAATATGCCCCCTAGTTAAATGTTCTTTTATCCCTTTCTGCTCTACGGAATCTATTCATTACAGTAGACAAAAGTTCCTATACTGACACGAACGATGTTTTGGGTTTGTTTATGTTTTGTTTTTGCCATCGTCGGCCCAGGGCAATACTACCTGTGCAATCCGTAGGACAAGGAAAGCGCATGTTCAATTCTTTATGTCACACGTGTTATCTCCTCTGATAGGCAGAGTGTTTCGACCTAACGTCACCAGCCTAGAGTAAGCTTCTTTGATCTACAGTGTTGTGGATGCAATTCGACTGTTCGAGTAACCCTCGCGCCGAGAGATAAATGCCTGCAGAGCAGACGCCGCGGCTTTCGATTCGCCGACCTCCGTCTGCGCACGTCAATTGGTTGACTGCTGCGTTGACGCCTGTGTATTCATTGAGTTGTTAGGAGAGCACAAGTTCGCTCCAATAAACTTGTTTTTCCTTCAAGACAATTGCGTCATCTTTGGCTTCGTCACATGTGGTGGCGGTGCGGAATACGTGAACCCTAAACCACCTGCAAGTCGCCAAGCAAGCCCCACTCGTATCAGCCGCCGACAGCAAGGCATCCCACCCGATATCGTTTTACTACCGAAGAAACTGAAGGAGGAAGACGTCGCGACCAGCAGCATGGTGAACCAAGCCACTCCTCCCATTGACCCGCCACGGTGGCTCAGTGGCTAAGGCGTTGCGCTGCTGAGCACGAGGTCGCCGGTTCGATTCCCGACCGCGGCCGTCGCTTTTCTGATGCAGGCGAAAAGCGAAAACGCCCTTGTGTGCGAGATTCTTCGCACATTAAAGATCCCCAGTTGGTCCAAATTAATCCGGAGCCCTCCACTACGGCGCGCCTCATCGCCTGCGCTGCGTCGGCGCGTTAAACCCTACAATCAATCAATCAATTACTCCTCCCATTGTTCTGCAGCAACCTCGGGAGCCACGATAATTTCGAGGATGTCCTGGTGAAGACAAGGAAGAGTGGCTGAAGAAGCTGGAGCGTTTCCGATGTTCCAATCGAATCTAACACCCCAACAAACGTGTTGCAGTGTTCGTTGAGGAGATGAAGGTGCTGTTACGACGGCCGGACCCCGAAATGGCCGACCAGAAGCTGCGCTTTCTGCATTGGAGTTTAAAACAAGAGCTCTTCGCTGGACTCATTCGCAACCAACCAAAAACCGTCGCTGAGTTTGTGACCGAAGCTTCGATGACCGAGAAAACCCAAAACATGGTTTGTGGCAATATAATACAGCTTAAGTACATTCGCTGTACCATGGTAGAGTACAAAAGATTTCCAGGTTCAAGTCTGAGCTGTAGCTTGTTCGTAACCGGGGAATCATATTTTTTGGTACAGTGTCGCCGATCACCTCTCTTTTTTGGTGGGGTCCTTCACAGCGGCTGTGACTGGAGGTCGTGAGTCGCCGGTTAGTAGGTTGGTCACTTCCAAAAATTACATCAGCGTTACCGGATACCATGCTATTGACGGACTGTTAGTTTATATACAAAAATCTCTTATTGCAATTACCCTGTCTTATTCGGGCTTACTCTTATCCGGGGATGTAATTTTTTCCTGATCACGCTGGGCATCACTGCAAGCCTGGCCATATGTTATCGGCCCTCGGAGTTACCCATTTGCTTCCATATGAAAAAGGGCGGGATAAGTAGTTGGTATACTCAGGGACGACCTCAACGTTTACTCAACAAGGCAAAAAAAACTGGTGCCTTTACACGTTGATATTGCAATTGCAAGTTGCTACGGCCAGCAACACATTTCTAGTGATTGCTACAGTCACTCGAAACTAAAATTGCTGTGATGGTGTTACGGGGCAGCCTTCTTGGTGAAAACGTCGCCATGAAGGAGCAGCAGCGTGTGCTGTATGCGGCGCGACGAAGAGGACAATCGGTGTCGCGACAGGCAATAAAGGAAGCTCGTTGCACTGCTGAGTCCCGGATTAAATGTCTCCTTCACGTTTGTGCATGGTGTAAATACACACATTTGGAACCGTCCACCTCGTCCGAGTGCATGTTTCGTTTTTCCCATTAGTCGGAGGGTCTGCTCATGATTTTCATAAAATAGCCTTGTGTATTAAAATTTTCAGGCAGCCCCGGCACATCCATCAAAGCTGGCGTGGAGGTAGTCGTAACGAACCTTCACACACTTACAACTCACCTCCAAGCGGCCCAGAACAACGTGAAGGTTTCCGTCTTCCTCATCACAGATGGTAAGCGTTTCAATATGTGTGCGGCATTATAACAGGGGAAGGAAAAACCTTTTCGTAGAGCTTACAGAGCCTACACTCATTAAATGTCTTACGGGTGCTATAGCGTACACATTCCTCGTGTCTTTTTTTTATTGTTCTAGATTTTTTTACTGATTACGTTGCAAGAGGTTAGCATATTTGACTCGTTGGTGGCTAGATTCCGAAGTGTTACTCCGCAAATTTTGACGAAGAACGAAAGAGCGTTGTACAATACCCAACGCAATGCTTTGTACGGTATTTCGACGTCAGGCTAATAAACCTAGCAAAAAGACGTGAAATGAATTAATAAATCTACAATATCTTAGTGGTACTTCAACTGCGAAAGTAGCCGGATGGATGCTTTTGAGAAAAAGTAGTCAGCCACAATAACACCTTTGCCACTTTCCGGTGTTTCCGAAAGCTCCACTAACGCATCAGTAATACCGAATAGGCGAGTGTATATATTAGCCATGAAGGAATAGAAGGAGGAACAACATGGGTGTACCCAGTATCCATGAGAAGAAATCCGGCGAACGGCACGGAAAGGGCCGCAGGAGGGATTGTTGCATAGTAGCGCAGCTCGATACCATGTTATCCAGCAACTGTCATAACGAAGGAGAGAAAATTCAGTTATCCGGAGAACTCGCAGAGATATATATTCTTTTAAAGCAGCTGTGAGCACGGCGTATATTGAAACTTGCACAATTTGAACACCAACACATGGCCAACATCAGCGCCCTCTTCATAGCGATTTCTAGGCAGTGAAGCCATACATTTTATCGCAAAGCAATAGCGGCCTAGCCCAGTGAGTTTACAAGTGCGTTAGAATTTCACCTTCACGTAACACCACGTGTCTCGCCGCACTTACGGCGCGGGCAACTAGCGGCACCTGTAGGCGAGTTGGAGAAGTATGACACTAGTGACTGGCTCGCGAGGCGGAAAAAGAAACGTCACATGACAACGAATGCTTAAGGCGGGAAGACGCGCTCGCCGAGGGCTGATCATGCAATCTGCTACCGTCACTGATAAATCCAGTGGTCCGCCGCTGCACCGACAGCCGCTTGTTGCGTCAGTCCATTCTGCAGATGTCGCTCGGCATGCTAGTGAGTTAAAGCGGAAACATGAGTCTGAGTGCGCAAAGCGGCTGAATAAAGCGAGTGTAGAACGGGAAATTCGGCGAGCCAAGCGTACGGAGAAGGATGCTGAAAAACGGCAGCGATGACCTTTACAGCCGGCAATGGGCACCTCACCTTTGACTTGACGCTGGCTTCGGAAACTGAAGAAATGGCAGTAGTGAGTACTGACAGTACAGAACATTCGGCTAGCCATATATTTCTGATGGCGAAGTGTGCTTCGGCTTATTTCGCTGGCATACCCAGGGCTAACCGAGTGGAGTCACAGCCATTTTTACCCTTTCAGTCAATCATAAACAATTGACGAAGAATGCACATCTACAACACAAATATTTTACGCAACAATAGTTAATGCTAGGGTACTGGATTTTACGGAACAATAGTTAGTACTAGGGTACTTGATTCGCTCCTGGTTTTACAGTCTGGGCATTCATGAGGACGAAACAGATCCCTGAAACAACTACAATTTTAAAGACCTCTGCCGATTTAATAGACGTAAATACACAGGGGTAGAACAAGCTAATTTTTTTATTTAAGCCTTGCGCATGGTTATTATAACAAGCATTTATGATGATTTTTTTCGCGACTCTCCTACTTGCCATTACTGGTCCCCACTCTTCAGAAATTGGTTTCAAGCTATTCATTGTTAATTATCCAGGATATTGTTGTTCCGCAGGCAAAGCAAACGTCGGAGGCAGAGCTGCAAACGTCGCCAAGCTTCTTGAAGGAAGGAAAATAGAGGTATACTGCATCGGCATCACTGGCAACGCGGACGCCAAAGAACTGGAGGAGCTCGCTTCGGATCCCGTCGAAAAGCACTTATTTCTCTTACGAAATTACGACGCACTTCAATGGCTCGCCGACAGACTGAACAATGACACGATAGGTAAGGTGTAGTGCAGTGAATAATACATAGATTCAGGTTTAGCTATAACGTGTAAACTGGATTCATGCCGTACGTATGGCATGTTAAGGTATTTCCTATAGTTTCACTAGTGTCTGGAAAATACGTACCGTATCTGCTTTCATCCCACGGTAACGCTTCACTACAACACGGTTACAGGAAATCGAAACAAGAAAACTACACTCAGGGCATTATTTGTCAAGCGTTCCCCAAGCATCAGACATTGCCAAGCCCAAACATGGCAAATCATAACTGGCCAATATGTTAGAGCTTGGCAATAACTCGGCCGCCATTATTGGCTGGTGCTTGGGAAAGGTAACAAGCCAACAATTTACCAAGCTCTGGAAAGCCGAAATTCGAGAACGCTTGGCAAAGTATGTTGCCATGATAATGCCTGTGGGTGGACCCCACGCTATTTTCATGCACATTTCTTGCTTTGTGGCCACTCCTTATCGGCCAATGCCTGTTTTATGAGTTGCCTCGCGGCCCGACATCTGCTGTATACATGCCATTATGCGGGAAATTATTTAAGGAGTGCGTAATTATTATTTATTTACGTGCACTCTTTAAATTTTTTCCTGTACAATGGCTTGTATAAAACAGAAATCAGACCCCGAAGCACAATAAACTAAATCAACTTTGCAAAGCAGTTACGTGGCTTCCCAAAAACAATTGAGCAACGCAACACATCATATCTCTTTGTTTACGTGTTTAATATGCACATCAAATGTACGAGAAACCTGGCCTACAAGTGGCAAGAAGAGAAAGGAAGCTTGGTCAAAACACACGAAAACAAACACAAAATAGTCGAGAAAAAAATTAAAGAAGCGCTGCTTAGGAAGTGCGAACCGATCTATACTTCGTCTAACTGCTTGAGATGCCTACAAAACAGAAACAATAACGTAAATGAAAACAAGGCCCTCCCCACCTGGTAATTCCTCGACCTGCCTAGATAAGAGTATGTAGTCCAACAGCACTATTGTAGAATATTCCAGAATGGAAGGTTTAATCTTATTGCTGCATCCGCCACTTGTCCACGCGAAACAGCTTTACGTTTTAGCGCCGGTAATATTTAAGCAAAAACGTTCACTACAATGGTAAATGCACGCTGCTTACTAAATACAGCACCTAGCACCATCCTTAACCCAGGCACGTGTGAAAATATTCAACCTAAACTTTTAGCTTGTTAATACTCGCTATGAAACATGAAACGTACTGCCATATTTATTTTTCCATACTGCGTTTTACGGTAGCAAATACTTGGGTTGTTGTTGAGAGAACAGTCCGGAATTTTAGGTAAAATGGGCGGCGCACTTATTTCAGTCGCGAAAGGTAATATGAAAAAGTCTAATAGACAAAGCAACATGCCCACGGTTCCGTGAAATTTTGTTGTGGCTACTGTACCCACATAAAATATTTATCGCGACTGCAGTGTCGGGCCTTCAACGTTTTATTAGCGCAAGTTTTTTTCTAACAATGCGGGGTCAGACTACAAGGCGACACACTACACAATGGGTTCGGAACACCCGAAGGCTCGCGTTTATTTTGCAAGACGTCTATGGCAACTTGGAGGTAGATAAGAAGCCTTGCGATTATTCAATGCATATTATTTTAAAGAAGTCACCAAAGAAACATACAAATATAGTGACGCTACAAACCTAACTGATTGGGTATCAAACTGGTTGCGGTGTTGCTGTCGCCGTTGCTCACTTTTGCCTCGTCGGACGCGCCAGATGCGAGCGGAACCGACGGAGAGCGCCAGCAGGAGGGTAATTACTTTGTCGCTCGACAATATCTTTACGTTGCTCAAGAAAATAATAAAACGAAAGCTTTATTTATAGCTAGAGCTTAATGAATCCAGCCTAACACATCCGTAACTCTTAGCCCTCATTCACACAGCCGTTTTTCACACCGCGACGTAACGTCTTCCACCATGGGCGACGGTTTCTCGGGCGATTTCTCGCCGAAAACGGTGCGACGGTGACGGGAAGCCGAGCTCTACGTTTCCGTTCCGTCAACGCGGCGGGACCGCGCCCGTGGTAAACGAGCCAATCAGAAAACCAATATTTACGCCTACATTTAACCGAAAAGTGAGCACACGTAAAAGCTAAGCCATTTTCTCTGCATTTCAGATTAACCACGCTCAATTCAAGACTAAACTGATCACTAGTCAGACGACCCTGTACTCTGAGGGAGAGCTCCAGTACGAACGCTCCTCCGTTACCTCTCCGTCGCGGTTTTTTTAACGTGCCGGAGCCGTGACAGAGAAGGTGACGGTTGTGTGAACGAGGGCTAAGCCCTCCTTCACACAGCCGTCACACAGCCGCTAGCGCAGCCACAGAGGAAAAGAACGCGCAAAGGCACAATGCTCAAATAGACCGACGGACACCGTTGCGTAAGGACACAAAAATGACCCATTCCTAGAGAACGTGTAACACTATCTCGCACACTAGTTTTAATAAGCTGTACCTTAGTTTGAGTACGCTTTGTTTTGTGGCACTGTGTTGTGACTCTTTAGGTAACTACTTTTTACTGCGTTGTGGCCTGTTCACCGCTATAACCGTCGCGTTTCCACAGGCTACGTGCACGGCAAGCGCGTGGACAAAATGCGCTTTGATCTGTCTTCTAAAGCTCGGCCTCCGATGTTCTTTCCGTGTGACGTTACTTGCGGTCGGCGTTTGCTTGGCGTTGTATCAATCTTTCAGCAGAGTAACGAATGTGTGGGCAATAGCTCGGAATGCCAGACCCATGGGTTTTCCAATCATTGGCAATCGGCCCCTGCTGCTTGGGTATTTCTGCTAGTTCGGTGATCATCATTTCAGCGCTTTTAAACGCGGTATACAATTAAAGTAACTTATTTTAAAGAAATGTTAGAGCCTTTGATAGGCTGCGTTGCCCCAAAAACATTAGCCTGATGAAAACAATTTGCAATAGCCGACTTGTTCCGATCAATAAACGCATTAACTGTTTGTAAGTGCGAATGGAGCCCTATAACATAAATGACGTCAGATATATGAATCGGTTAGGTTTGCTGCCCATCCATGAGTAATAAAACAAGGGAGTATTGGGGAAGGCCCCCGAAAGCTACAGTGAAGGAAGGGCTGTACAAATTACTTGCGGCCTGTGACCCCAGCGTGTCGTGTTCTGGCTGCTTAAAGCCGCATGTGGGGTTGTGTGCATTGTCGGCGGCGGTAGATGTCGGGAAAAGGTTGCACGTTAGCTTAGTGGCTTCACCTAAGCCGCAGCAAAAGGCAGGACTTCGTTGCAGGAACTTCCGCCCTGCCAGCGAGTATTGAAGAAAGGTCTGTTCCCCACGAGGAGACAACCGGAGGCCTTTGTGTGGCACGGCGATTTCGAGTTTTTTCTGTGCATTTTTCTTTATTTCAAGTAAACCGTGTGAAGCGTTGAAGAAGAACCGTGCCATGGAAGGGCCTATTCCCCTCACAGTAAATGAAATCGCATAATGGGCGTTTTTTTTATAGCCGTAACTTCCATGGGTTCGACTCCAGTGTATGTGGCGAATCTACAATTACAAACGCCATCAGGATTGCGTGGAACGACGACACAAAACAGTGACAACAGGACGAGCGCTCGTCCTGTTGTCTCCTCTTTGTGTCGTCGTTCCGCAAAACCTCATGGCGTTTTAATTATCAGACCAACTAGCCCGTCAACAAATCTTGCTGAACTACAATTACAAAGTTCCTTTTTATTACAACACTGCTTACTCAGCCATGTTGGAACCAGTTGATCAGCCTGCAATCTCGGTGTGACATGTCTCATTCTACTCTACAGTGCCACCTACAAATAGTTACAATCATGCAACGAGACCTCAGCACATCACACAAATTAGTGCACGTGCCCGTGCAGTTGCTGCATGGAGGTGTATCGCAACTTGAGCCAAATATTTACAACTGTGGCTTTTATAACACGTGATGTCAACACATAAAACGTAGATTGAGGATCCGTTCACGATATTTATACTGGTAAGGAATGTGGACGTGAGATACATTTATCCAGCAGCAGTCCCACTAACGTCGACAGACTCGATCACAACAGTCATGTACTCAGGCAAAGCACCACACCACTCCCTACAAAGAGCACTTACAGCACTTCTCTAACGCGGACCTGTGAGACAACCCTTGGAGCAGTGATTAGATATTCTTAATGCCATTAATTGGCCGTAGCTCCTACAACAAAAGGGAAGCCTGTCTTTCCGAGCAGGACTGATGCCGGATAAACACCGCACAGTAGTCTACCACTTCTTGGCATCCCTGAGAATACACTAAGAACATCGCGCTAACAGGTAGATCTGAAAGGATTTGAAAGTAAGCAAGAGTACTCGTTCAACAGTAATGAAGGATTCGGCATTAGCTCCAGACAAGATGTCTCTGCAAAGTGTGCACACCGTGGTTTTTTTAAGGGACAATGATGTGAATTTGACAAGCTCCTGTTTTGGCTTCCACTGCGTAGACTGGCTCAAATAAGCACACTTTTCATCGTTTATTTGGTCAATAAGGCGGTGTTTATGTTATAAAATCCGACAGAATAAAAACTACCGTGCCCGATCTACGGCGGCGGCAGTGACGTACATACGAGGTGACGTACATACCAGGTGCTACGTGATTGGACAATGTCGAAGATTAGAATTCAGACCAGTTTCTCTTACGTTTCAGTGAAACAGCGTGCTTGGCATCCGACGTTATCGTGGGCTGGGCATTCTCAATATCTCAATATTCGTCATACCGCGCTCCTGATGCGTCCGATAAGCCTACCAGCACGGCTTGGAATCATAACAACTACACGAGGCGTACGCAGCGCGGGCACTCCACTTCCCAGAAGACGCTCAAATGCGATGTCTTTTTGCCCCACCTTTCAAACTTGCCTATTGTAACAGGAATGTTCGCACCAGGCCAAGGGTTGTCCGATTCGGGTTGATCCTGCCAGTAGTCGGTGCATATTTCAACACCCCAACGAGAAATCGCCAGCGCGTCTGTGTCAGTGTGTCTGCAAGCGTTCTGCAAACTCGCTCGTGGAGCAATGGAAATACAGCGCAAATATTGTGAATGCACTATAGACAACATTGGCCAAGAACCGATAATTCATCTTCGAAAAAATAAAACATGCGCTTTCAGGGATTCCAACTTACGAATTGCAAATCAAGAGTCGTCTAACTGTATGACACCACCCAGGTTCTTTTACAGCTGCTAATGAGATGACAAATGGGATGAGAGAGAGATAGAGAGAAAGACGTCTTTAATTTGAGGCATGTGCGAGAGCACTCTTGCTGTCTGCATCATTGCTGGCCTGTGAGGGTGGTTGAGTCGTCAGGGAGGGTGGGTGGGATGGTAGGAGTGTCTGCGGTAGGTACCCAATACGCCCCGTAGACCCTCGTCGGCATAGAAAAACGCGGCAAGAGAGGTCCATAACAACGTGAGCTTGGTGATATTTCGTGTTAACGGTAGCACTCAGTCGAAGTACATCGGCGGGCGAATGTCCCCGGTGAGTGTATGGAGCGTGCGAGCACGGTAGAGAGCGTAACACTGACAGTCCCACACCAAATGTTCGGCCGTTGCAGGCACGCAACACTGCAGACAGAGTCCTTCGCCGGAGTCATTGCCGTAGAATTTGTGGCGGAGCGCGGGTGAGAATGCGGTGTTGGTGGCAAGGCGGCGAACCAACGTCTGTGTGGCCCAAGGTAACCTCTCCGGCATGGTAGGAACAGGGCGCTTATGCTCTTCTGTGCGGTCTTCCCTAACCTCACGAAGACACCGGAGTATCTGTCGGCGTCGTTGCTGTGCGAGTGCTTTCCTGACAGTTACATCGGGCGGGCTTGCATTACTGATGGGCAATACTATCATGGAGGTTCGCTGTCCAGCCGCAGCTCGCGCCTCGCTGCGAGCCCACTCACTGCCCTTAATACCCGAATGGGCGGGTACCCAAGCAATGGAGGCGGCTATGTTGAGGTTAGAATGTAACTCCAGTAAAAGTGCGACCAAGTCGGCGAGGATTTTTGTATATGAAGACGAAGCTCCGCTCCCTCGCGTGCAGATGTTGTATGCACGAGCTGAATCAGTGAAGAGCAAAAGCTTGTGGGGTACGTCCCTCGGTTCGAAAGTATTCCTCGCCCACTGTGCAGCATGGAGGAGGGCAAGTAACGCAAGGTACGTTGTGTCGGCGCTGGCGGCACTGGTAAGGAGACCCGCATTAGTGACGCAATGGGTGGTGTCAACCCAGGCCACCGCACAAACGTGCACAAGGCCACACTCGTCCTCCTCGCCAGTATCATTTAGTGGATGCACCGAAGTCACCGCTATGCCGGTATATACGATGGTGTGAGTGACGGGCGATTTATGCACGACGCTGAAATTGTGCGCCTTGGCAAAGCGAAGCCGGCTTGCTGAATTTTGAGGCAGGGATCCCATGCCACGAGGAAGGGGCTTGCCATCCGTCAAGGGAATGCCCAACGCCCATGGAGGGGGTGAGGAGAGTAGCCCAACAGCCATAGTGGGTAATATCTCAAGCTCGTCTAAGATGGAAAGTCCCGAGTTAGTGCTGCTAAGGCGGTCCCTCTGAGCTGAGAGGGCTTTCTCGGCTAATTCCGTCAGCAAATTCTTCCCACCATGCGCATAAAGCTCACTTAGGGGCGTGTATTTCGGCAGCCCGGTAACAACCCGTATGGCCTCACGGTTAATCATGTCTAGTTGCTCTTGCTGCCGGCGGGTAAGGGCATGGTAGTTGTAAGCGTAGAAATGCGGGAATTGATGATAGCTCGTACGAGCTGCCGCGTCTCCTTGTCTCTTGTACCCCAATTTATACTTGTAACTCGGCGAACGAGATGCAGCAAGGACTTGCACTGCGTGGTGACTTTCTTTCCCCATGTCGTGCTTTTACCGTCTTGGTCAATGTATGCTCCTAGAACCCTGATGGAGGGTTTCCTGAGTACTTGCACTCTGTATATTCGATTGTACAGGAAATGCTTGATGAATGTAAGCATACGACCATGTACTCCAGCAACTTCTGGGCTTTCTACCACAGCTATGTGTGGTACGGAGTTGTAGGCTTTAGGGACATCTACCGCCACCACAGTCCGTGTCTGTACCGCTGAGTGAGCACTGAGGACCTGGTGATGCAGCATGAGCAGGATATCCTGCGTGCTTAGGCCTTGAAGGAAGCCGATTGGATACGAGTGAAACGTAGAAGTTTTCTCAAGGTGCAAGTTGAGGCGCCCTAGAACCATGCCTTCAACCAGTTTAGAGAGGTTGCTCGTGAGGGATATGGGTCTGAGATTGGCAAGGTCGTTCGGCGGTTTTCCGGAGTTTGGAATGGGTTTGAAAAGGGTGTCACGCCAGGCATTGGGAAACCTGCCGGTCATCCAAACCAGGTTAATCCGGTCTAGCAGAAGGTGTAAGGAAGATTCTGGTAGGTTCCGGAGTTGTGCGACGGTGACGTTGTCCAGGCCTGGAGTGCTACGAGGATTCGCCCTTGCCAAAGCTCCGTGGAGTTCGATCATAGAGAAAGGTTGATCTAAGTCTGCCAGACTTGTAGAAAGGTGATCGTCAATATTCTGTGGTACTGAGTTCCTAGAATATATTTTCGGTTCAGGCAAAGTCGCTGGCTGGGGGAAAAATACATCGCCTGCCTGGAGGGCCAACTGCGCTTCCGATATTTGCAGGCGAAGAGCGACTGCTTGGGCAGCGGTTCGTTTCTTCGATTTTCCTTGCCAGCTACGGAAAAGGCGCCATATTTCGGACCCACTCACATTTCCATTAAAACACGAGCAGAAGTCACGCCAACTTTCCGAGGCAAGCTTAACGGCATAATCACGTGCCTCAGCCGATATACAGTTGAGGCGACGGCGCAACCAAGATGGTTTTCCTTTCTTTCTTTATTCGCGCAGTGCATCGAGGCGTTGGTTCCATAAGTTGGCGAGGTGAACACCTGGCTTGGGGAACCCTCCGTAACGTAAAACTGTTGTGTGGCCAACGGTTTGGCTTTGTTAATCGCTTCTAGAAGTTTTTCCAGGCGGGTTTCCAGCAAAAACTTCTTCCAGGGTTTCCGTCGTATATAGTATTGAGGAGTGTAGCCTCTAACGTTTCGTGAAACCTATCCCAATAAACGACGCTTGTAGCGTATTTTGCAGTTTGTCCGGCGGGGCCACGGAGCCGAAGAAAGTTGGGAAAATGGTCACTCCCCCACGTATCCGCACCTAATTCCCAAGCGATGGATTTGGGCTTATTCGTCCAAGTAAGGTCGGTTGTTGTATCGTCTTGACGGTCATGTTGACTAATACGTGTGGGACAGTCGATGTCGTTTATAAGCGTGAAGTTATTGTCCTCCATCGCACGAACTAGGTTTGTGCCGTGAAATGTGTCAGCTCTGACTCCCCAATGTGTGTGGTGCGTATTGAAATCATCGCCAAAAACAAACAGAGCGCCAGGACGCGTCTTCCGGAGGTTTTCCAGCCAAGACCAGTCAACTTGAGCAGTTTTCCGTACCGAGGGGCGGACGTAGACGGACACTAGCACAACCTCACGCTGATGAAGCTGCAATGTTACTCCAACAACTTCTTGATGTGATGTACCCCAGCACTGAAGATCAAGCTCGACATGTGGAAAACGGTTGTCGACTAAAACCGCTGCGTTACCGTCGTAAGCGACAGGCTGCATCGACGTGATTCCCACCGGCTTGCGTGACATGCGCTGCCGCCGTGGTATTGTGGGTCGCAGATATATGTCGTAGCCAGGTACTGCAAGGTTGGAATCTCGCGTCTCTTGCAGGAGAAAAACGGTCGGTTGTGTCCATGTTCGATACCGGATGAGGAGTTCCGGTTTCTGGCGAGCGAATGTCCTGCAATTCCATTGAAGGATCCATGGTGCTTGCCCTTGATGCGGTCGAGGTGCTGTTGCAAACGACTGGCTATTATCTGCCATTGTAGCGGCGAAGAAGATTTTTCGTCAGCTGAAGGAGCTGACTCTGTTGGTCAATAATGGCGTTGATACTGGCCGTCAATTGCTTCTGGCTTTCCTCTATCCGCTCCAGGTGGTGAATGAGTATTTCGACCGGTTTAGTGTATGCAGGGTTTGGATTAGGACTTAACGACCTACCAGTGCCTTCAGGAGACTTGGAAGCGTTTGAAGCATCCCAAGGAGATTCTCCTGTGTGTACTTTCTTTCCTGAAATATGCGCAGCACTTCAAAGGACTGTATCTTGACCAAGTAAAGGTGGAACGTTATGGTTGTTCTTGTCAAACGGTAATGATGGAGGTAAAGGTGATTCAGGGAGCGAGGGATTCTTGCGAAGCCAAGCATTAGTTATGCCTGGGGCCACGTGATCTAGGGTTGCAGAGTCATCGATATTGCACATATTATTGTTACTGCACTGTCGAGAACGTCTTGGCATCTGTTTAAGGTTGAAGTCAATCGGTCCACCCAACAGTCCGGTCGTGAACGAAGCTTGTGTCGTCGCTTGGAGGAGTTTCGCTCGAAGGTTTTGCGTCGCCGCTTGGCGGGCCGGACACCCCGGATCTGTCACCAGATTCTTGCCCCGGCAGTTCTTGCAAACTGGTGTTACGGTGAGCGAGCATGTGTCTAAATCACTACTGGAATCATGCTGTCGGCCTCCACACTTGGTACAACGCTTTCTTTGTGCGTTTGGACACACATCTTTGCGGTGACCTATGTCATGACACACACACAAACTGGAACGCGTGGTTTGTATGGGTGTACTTTGACTTGGCCTAGGCCAATGGTCATCGCGGTCGGTAATGTGGGTCCTTGAAACGTGACCAGTACTGTGCCATTCCTGCCCATCGGTCTGATCGCAAGAATTCGATGAGTTTCGCATTGTAAACGTTTGTGCAGTTCAGTACACATGGGATAATCATGTCAAGAACGCTGTCGGCGAAAAGCAAATTTTGTAGACGAGTGAAGAAAGGGTCCCACTGTTGCTTTATCCAACGGGATAGCCAGACATAGCCTAACACCGGCTGGAATATACAGACCTTACGCTTTCAGCAGCTTGTACTGCCACGAGCTAGGCAATAAAATATCAACAGCGGAATGCGGAAAGCATCGTGCGCGGCGGTAGCTGAAGGGCAAGTTCAGTGATGCGTTGTTTACTTTCACTTCTAAAGCAAAGCTTTTAACTTCTACCCCCCCCCCCCCCAAGGACTCTTTCGCCACCGTTGAGTCAACAGAAAACTCCGCGAACAAATAAAAGCATATACTTCCGCCGCCAGGAATCGAACGTAGAACTAATATATTAACAAAGACCGAGCTTTTGTCTTACTGATTTAGCTAAGAGCCCATGCTAACACGGGGAAGGCAAGTGGTGCTCTCACCAAGCACATCTACGGGTTAAACCCCTGCATTCTCACTGAATGCCACGCGATAGCGATTAAAGGAAGCTCACACAAACCCATGGCATCTCAGTTCTCGTACGCCAATGTGATGAAGCCTGTGGCTTCCTGTATTCACGTAAAAATTCCGGCTCCTTGTCGTCCGCCCTCAAGCCAAACGACCCCTCAAGGAACACATTCAAATACTCCTTGATGGCCAGACCTTCACTCCAAGTCCCAGCATCAAGGTCCTGGGCCTACATCTTCAGGCCAACACCAAGACTGACGTATCCTTGCAGCGCCTTAAACAAAGCATCAATAAAATCATAGACATGATAACGCCAGTTGCCAACAAGAAGCGAGGCCTCAAGGAATCCGATACCTTTCGATTAGTTCAAACTTTTTGTCCTCTCGAAATTACTTACGTCAATCCCCTGTCTTGTTCTCGGCGAGGAGAACATAATCATGCTTCATATGATGATTAGAAAGGCGGTTGAGCAAGCCATTGCTCTTCCTTTGAGTGCGTCCACAGAGAGGCTGCTTACCACGGGGCTCTACAACATGGTGGAAGAGCTGATAGAGAGCCATCTGTCTGTCCAGAAGCTCCGAATGAGCATAACTGCGGCGGGTCGCCGCATCCTTCACCAGATTGGCTGGACAGCACAGAATGTCACTCCGCTTGTTGTACTCCTCGACGTTTGGCGACAATGCCAACCAAGCCTGCACTTTTACACCGTGTGCTATGAGCAGTACGATGACAGTCACCCTCTTGTCTCGTTCAGGAACATAACCCATCATTATCGCCTTCTGAGACAGACCCTACCTTCGCCTTACCCTGGCCTTTCCGTTGAACAACAAACTACCTATCGGCTAATATAGTCCGATTCCTTCCCACACCCGACGCGTCTTCACATAATGCACCCGATTCGCTTCGACGGTGAATGTAAATTTTGCTCAGAAGTAAAAACACTCCACCACGTAATCGGGTTTGCGACTTTAGCACTGAGCACCCTCCTCTCTTTCCGTCAACTACCGAAAAACAGCAATGGGAGATGCTGCTGTCCAGCCCCTCTCTGCAGCCCAGCTTCAGCTGGTGGACAGAGCACAGGCGGCGCGGGCTGAATATGGGCTACAGTGAAGAAGGAACCATTCCCCTGGGCCGCACTCTGGGCCGTTCAGAAATCCTAATAGAAGTATTACCTTCTCCTCGTCCGCCGTCTCTGCATCCGATCTCGTCGCCTCCGTCCGTGACGGCAGAGACGGAGAAGTGACATCGTCTAACACCGAGTTTGAGCTTTAATATTACTAAAAAAGAGTTTTCACTGATGTGCTGCACCAACAGAAGTCAACCAACCACCGTTCATGCATTATGCATTAATTTGACCATACCAGGAATATCTCTTTGAAGTAATAGAGAGTGTGGTTAGGAGCATTTCACTTCTGTCTGGTTTGACTATTTGCAGAGCGATGCGCGTGCAGTTATGTGACGTCGAATGGGTAATCGTTTTGGGTGCCGTTTAAGCTTTGCTTTCGAACTACATTCACAGGGTGGATCGGCGCTAATTGTTTGCTACTGCCTACGCATGAATGAGCTGACGACTTAGTTTTTCGAATGTGGTCGCTGCCTGAACTGTTCGTTGTAATTGTTTCTTTTCCCTTTCAAAAGTCTGTAGCTGCTACAGTACACTTCATTCACTGATACAATTATTTATTTTGCTCAGGCTCCATACACTTGGTCAATGTTATAAATAATAACAGAAATTACAGCCATGTCTCCGGACGCTTCTTTAACGAAAAACAGTCCTTTTTATTGTTAATTTTGTTTGAGCTCCTACGTTCCTATTCTACATTAGGCAAAAATGTTATGCAAGCGTCCCTCTTCTCACCGTTTGTTGGAGTCTGGACAAACATTATCAGACAACATGAGCGCGTGGGTCTTGCAAACGGTACACCTATATTGCTGCAACGTTGCTGTCCCGAACTGTAATGACCACATTACTGCGATTTTTGGTAAAGATACTATTTTTGAGAGTTTAGAGATATGATTAAATTATGCGTGTCTCAAACAAATGCACATTAGTTTTAAGCTGTTGTTCATATGCTAAGGTATGATTGTTTAAATTACCTTCGGATGGTTTTGAATGATTGGAATAACATACTAAAATGGCAGAAATTTTTTTTTCTCACAGAAATTATCAAAATAAATGGCGCAGCTCAGAAGACACTACTGATTTAAAAGTTTTTTTGCCGATTAGATATTGTCGGCTACTTAACCTACAGCACTCTAAACAGACAGCTATGAAAGTAGCAAGGCCTATTGTCAAGTAACCATAGTGGTTCACCTTGGCGTGGAGCTGGTGTAACCAATTACATTTGGGTTCTGCGCGTTAATAAAAGGCCCAGTGCGAAGCAGTTGTTTCAGTACGATGATACTGTGTGTATGCTTGGGCGGGACATTTGGCGGCTTTTTGCCACAAAAATATCCCCCCGAACTTCGGACTACGCCCTGCACAATCAGCGTTTGAATCGCCAAATAACGCTTTTCTTACAATCTTCGTATTTCGCAGCAACTCCTTATCTCCCTTATACTCGTTCCGCCCATACATATCCATCCACTGTCCCCGATAATTGACAACAAATGCTTTCATTTCTGGCCCACGAATTCTTAAACACATGGGACGTCGCTCGCTAGCGTATGCATATAAACGGATTGCGGGAATTAGTTCAAATGACATTGCGCACCCATTAAGTGCACAAGTACAGGAAACAAAATATGATACAAATGGTGTCACTGATGTTAATGGGCCCCAGAGTCACAGATGGCAGGACGAAAGCAAACAAATTACTTTTATTGAGCATGTTCTTTTATAGTGAAGTACTGTCGAATATACTTTTGCGAAGAAGCTCCAGTTCTAATCTATGTTCTTTCGATGCATGCTCTGCAGATTACAGCGTATGTGGCATTAGCAACAAACACCGCCGTGACACCGGGTTGGAAGACGAGGGCAAGCCCCGGCCTCGCATCCTTGGCGGTGAACGTGTCGTGCTATCCTGGCCTTGGATGGTCGAGATCAGCACAAGAACAGGACTAGACTTGGCAAGTACATAGATACTGTCCCATCTAATTATATTTATGCGATAAACGTTTGACCTAAAGAAAGGAAAGAGTTAAGGAAAAGGAGGACACCTAAGCACTTATTACGCGTTGTGATTGCCAACACATGAATGTGTAGCTGAATGCCTTAGACGACTTATATCACCGCGCGTTGCGTCAGGGTTTCACAATTTTGCTGCTACATACCCCTTGCTTTGTGATGCACCTTCAAGCTTTTGAATGGCTTTGGTCTGTCTCCTATGTGTTGCTCCGGTGCTAGTTCATCCCACCGTGTAGCAGGAGATATTTCGCTGCGTATTCTTTATATCTCCTTATTTGTTGTATACCGGGAGGGATGGCCACCTCTTGCTGCTGTCGACTTTGAGCTTTCGGTGCAGACACCATCGGGAAAAGGAGAAGGAGGGCGTTGTTGGCGCCAGCACAGAGCTATACTTGTATTAGAAACTGTGAAAGTTAATGTAAAACTCCATAAGATACGTAGTTGCTTTTTCGAAACCGGGCAAATCACGTGACGAAGTCAACAATCCCTTACCTGTTGCATAGGCAAACTTGGAGAATAGGTTCAGGCCCGCGTTTAATAGACAATAGAGGAAAGCCACGCCTTCTGCTACAAAATGACGAATTGTCACCGAGATGTCTCTGCCCAAGTGAGAAAAATTACCCTTTATAAATACAGTTGAAGCAAAGAGCCCTGTCTAAACATTTACCACGCCCAAACTATATATGCTCAAAGCAAGCTTTCCCTGCGAATGATAGGTGTTGCGAAACGTTTTGCATTTCAATGAATAACTCTAAAGTAATCCCTCCTGAAAGAACCGCTATGACCACGAAAGCTGCACCTGCAAATTAAGGAGCCCACATTAGCAGAGAGTGCCTCCATTCACGAAGAAACTGGGCTGCTCGACACGATGACACCAAAGTCGTGTTTGCGCTTGATAGGAATGCGTTCCTTTGTTTAGCATTGTTTAATAAAATTCCTAACTTCTAGCATTGGGGATGCATGACAAGGCATCTGCAGAAGTAGGCACCTTCTTCGCAGCCTGTCCTAGGACAGTCATACGTTGTGGCTATCTTGTGGTCGGTTGTCTATAGACCATGCTGGTTGGTAGCTCAATGCTGGGCTCAGTGAGCAAGAAAACGCCTTTAACAGCGAAGCGCACTCCCTACTATCCTCACACTGCCTAAGCTTACGACAATGGTTGGAATTTGGTAGATGCAATACACACATTTAGCATCGCGATAGTCCTAAATTATTGTTATATGTGACAGATTACAAGAACTGAACCGAAAAATTAGCCACCCTTGCATTGCGCTTGCGTGGAAAAGATATGATCTGTTAACGAACGGCAATCAAACTCCGCTTACTCTGCCAAAGTCTCCTAGTTGATTGTGTTTGTGCCAATCACAATGTGCATGGCCAGTGACTCCTTTCGTGTACTGGAAACTTCCTTGTCTCCAATAAACGCTACCTGCGAGTGGCGTCTGACTTTTTGTCGTGTTTGTAATGTTCTTTGTCATGGTTTGGGGGAACTGCTAACGTTCCCTGGCTACGTAACATCTCTCTTGTAACACACGAGACTATGACAAAGTGATGTTATGAGGTACCTGTTACCACCCTGACCAGAATTTTCTTAGAATGCTCTTGAACCCTGGCTTCGCTGATCCGATTTACCTAGCCAAAGTATTTATTTTGTTTGCGGCAGGTGCAGAATATACTACACCGCGGAAGTTAAGCAACGTATTAAATTAATCATCTTACTGGCAAGGTGCTTATGGGGAGGAGTATAATTGCCTGTTCAGCAAAAAATTGTCTGCGTCGTTGCAGGGCCTAAAACGCAAGGCAGCATCAATGAAATGGGACCCACTGCCATGTTGTGGTCAGTTCAACGAACTCAATAATAACCACTATCCACGTACGATAAAATTGGCGAAACATGGTGTGGGAATTATTCTTAGAAGATGTAGGTTCCAAAGGAGCTGAGCATCCCATTATCGACGGTGAGGCGTGTAGCGGAGCCACTCAGTGATACATAACCTCCGGTGCTCGTGTGAAGCCTAAGTTGTCAAAATAGCGCACACGCCATACAGATGCCCGAACGGTCTGTATGATGTAAAACGGGCTAGAAACTAGTACGGCAAGAAAGCGCAGCTTGCACTTGTCAGGTTTCAGAGACAGCAGAGCTCTGGGCAGAGCAGAACTGAGCCTCTCACCACACTGACAGTGGATCACAGGAGACAGGGAGCAGCCAGACCCCAGCAGTGCGAAGCCGTTTTGGACGGCGCTTTAAAGTAAAGACAATTACAATGTATACAGTGTTTTATTCATTTACAATATTCGTCATCCCTTTTATCGTAGTCTTCCGACGGCACAGCCTCTTAGGGCAAATCCTGTTGCGGCCCGTCCTCGCCTCGGTACACCTCTACAACTTCGTCAGCTGGTCTGGTGGCCGGGTTCCACATATCGGTTGTGATGGGACGGTTCCACAGATCCGTCATCATCTCCGGCGTGACAGACCGGTGGCGCGCCGGTCCCTACACGGCGAGGAAAATGAGAGCTCCTAATGCGGCGTAAGCCAAAGCACAAGCCTGAACGACGCCGGCGGTCACCGCGAGGCAAGCGCTCACTTGCGCTTGGTATATTTCTTTCGCTAAAGCCACTGCGCGGAGGTCGTGCCTGCCGCAGCGCGCCAGATATTTTGCTTGGGCACCAAAATATGTAGAAAAGGCTACAATTAAGATACAGTTGGAAAGAGGGAAAGCGAGCGAAACAGTATGCTTTTGATACCAACAGGCTGTAAACGTCGTACTCTGGTAAAACGCTCTTTATCTTTGGGTCCACCTAAGAGGAGCGGTGTGATTTACGCCTGCTGCTTGTACCCCGGACATCGTGCTAAGAGCTGCTATTTATGAATTCTATTTTATGTGGACTCAGCACGAATCATCATGAGCTCACACATTTGTTCTGCTGTGGAGAAATGCAAAAGGCTTCGCTGATTTCCTGTATCGTATTGTGTCATGCTGCCAGAAATGAAGTTTCCTCAAACAATGCGTTCCACTCGCAGTTTTTCAGTGGGTCGCCAGGTCACCTAAGGGGGCCGTTTGCTTACATACGCATACCGTCACTACCTATTATTGTAGGAAACTGCAGTTCCCGCGAACGCACACAAAAAGATCACTAGCGAAATCTGAGGAGCCCTTAACAAGTCAACAAAGCACACCGAATGCGTGAGATCGCGCCTGAAATCGAATTTAGAAACAACGGCTGATGGGGAGATAGCTTGAGAATACAGAGCGTCAAGCGCAGATCACACTGCTACCTATAAGGTAGAAACAAAGATAAAGAGTGTTTTACCAGATTATGGCGTTTACAGCCTGTGGGGATCAAAACATGTTAGTTCGCACGCTTTCCCCTCTTTCGAACTGCATCTTGTAACCATTTCAATGTTTTTTGGTGCCCAAGCAAAATTTTGCTAATCCAAGGTTTCAGTTGTTATTTTGCGCTGGGGCTGTCCACTTCGTCCGTTCACCGATTGTAAATTCGGTCCTTTGTAAAACGCAAACTAGCCGGAAATGGAGTTTTAATCAAGTAATGTGCCCTGGAAAGTACCTATAGCAAAAAATGTACTCCCTAGGCATGATCTAAAAATGTGGACGAACCTCCATGGTAGTACCGTTGCCCATCCGTGTAGCAAAAGGGAGGATTTAGAACGACTTAACACCATTTGTGAGATGGCGTTCGGTTCCTTGTAAACTACCACGTCCACAATAAACTCCCCATCGGAGGTAATCATCTCAAGCGGGCGGTCGCCATGTTAGTCTTGTGTTGCTTCCGTGTATCAGCACTTCAACCGTGGCCTAATGCCAATTAGAACGAGTAAGCAGGACGCGACGGTTGCATGCAGCTACAAAACCGATACCGTACGTATACCCGTATAGATGCTTCAACCAGCGCGATCACAGGCAGACAGCGCGAAAAAAAAAAAAGCGCGGCCGTGTTGTTTCAATCTGTTTATTTTGGCGATAGGTGTTGTCAAACTCTGCTGCTAACGAAGAGACAGTTCTCGCCGTTGCAAACAATTGCAATGTTCATCTGCTTCGCTTGCTTGCGCATATATAGACGATTTAAATTCTCGTGCCAGCGCGCCAACGCACCCGACTGCAGCGACTCAACTTGCCCTGGCGGCACGACTTGCTGCCCGGATGTAAACAAAAAACCTAAACCCTGTCGCGCATTTCATCAATGCTGTAGCGCGGCCGGTGACTAAAATTATTGTAATTTTAGTGCGGCCGGACGCGCTTCAAGCGCTCCTATCCTCGCCTTGGGCCATCGAAATTTTTTCTTATTTGAGAGCCGCGCAGGACTAGTAGTGCCATTTGGTGGAAAGATTTTAACCCTATGTGCCCGAGCTAAGAGTCACACGACGAACGGCAAAAAACCTATCTAACAGCATCAGTTGGATACGCGCGGCGACTAAAATTAGTTGTAATTTTGGACAGCTCGCTGGTAAGTGGTCTGTCATCAGTCATGCGTTTGTCAAACGTTTGGAGCCGGATAGCCACAGCTTAACTGCACGGCGCCACTCTAACCCGTGCCGCACACAGCTAAGACGTACAAACAAAACGCAAAAACCTGTCGGACAAGGATTTCAGTCTGCTGCAACAAGCGCTCACTAAAATCGTTTTATTTTACTTGTTTGTGGGTTTTACGCGCTAGGGCTCCTATATGCATTCGCATTCTTTTGTAGGCCGGTTTGTAGCCACAGCTACTGCAGGGCACTCTAACCCTAGCCGCCGAGATAAAATCGCTTGTCGCGCGCGACTACTCGCGTCGTTTCAAAGCAACGTGACGGTTACTTACCTGCGAAAACATTCGGCTAGGATACCACCTTCACGAATCAAAGGGATTGAAACGGTGCAAGACTCGACGCTGTTTGCACACGGGTACAAAAGCCGCCCTTCAAATCTAAGCAACGGTCAAAATGAGTGACGAAAACATTAGGGTTAGCCGCTTCCGCGGACCGAAGCTAGAGAGCAACTCTCCTTCGCTAAATACACAAGATAAGAATACCAGGTTAACTAATGGCTTACCTCCACTTCCCGCCAGCATTTCTTCGTCCGGTAGATAAATCCATGGTCGTCATCCCAAGATCCCAAGCTTAAGGCGCGAAGCCTGCAAAGGCAGCGACTGCACACCGGCTGGTCCGCGCCGGCGGCTTGCGCGCGCATTGCTACACAGTGCATATAGTTCCGGTATCGGCCTCTGCGCCGCCGCAGCTGTGATGTCCGTCCGAAATAAAAACTAGTTCCACGCATGCACGCACGCACGAACGAACTAATATACGGCTTGCTTACGTGTTCGTGATCTAACGCTGACGCACAGGCATGCAAGCAGTTAGCGAGCACGCGTCACACTGCGTTCAAGCAAGTATGACGATAAGGGCAGGTCAAACTTCCCATGTTGAGCAAGCCGTCTCCGAAGCTTCGGATAATTCTCGCGCCGAGAGCTGGCAAAAACGAAAACAGACACCGGCAGCCTGCCGAGGGGCCAAGCCCGGAGCACGAAACACCTGAAACCGCCACCGTCGCAGCGAACGCGGCCGGATGTTTATACCAACGAGTGAGAGCTTTGGAGTCTTGCCTGGGGCGTGTCACGTGTGTGTGCTGTTCGCCGAGGAGAGTCGCCCCACGCCTGCGCACCGCGTGAGACGTTTTCTCCCCGTGCTCTTCTGTCCTGATCCACTGTAACCTCAGTTTTCTCAATAATTATACCTTTAATTCTCAAAACCTAGTTTCTCCTATTCGATGCGAGCACGCGTCGTACTGTGTTCAAGCAAGCATGACGATAAGGGCAGGTCGAACTTCCCATGTTGGATGAAGCGTCTGTTTGAAAGTCCACTTCGTGCGTAGCACATGGTTTACAAAGCGCAGCCCTGTGTTCCGCGCTGGCGGGACATCACGGTCTGGCGCGATCAGTCGTCGCTCGCCCGGTTCTTGCGGGTGCACCGCCTTTTTCACCGTAGACGCGAGATCGCGTGGCGGAAAATCCGCCGTGGTAGTACGCCGCATCTTCGTCGGGCTGAACCACGGAGACGCGGCGTCCACCGCCGCGGCGCCGCCGGTATGCCCTCAGTGTAATCGGCGTAATCGCTGAAATCGGCGCGCAGTATTCTTTCCTCCGTGGTGCGCACCTTTTATGATGCATAGTCTGACAACTTTTTAAATGTCGATAACTAAGCCATTACAGAGGAAAAAACAAAACAAAAAAACAAACCAAATCGAGACATGCGTTTTTTTAGTTTTGTTAAGCTTGCTCCATTCATGTCACTGAACGCTGCGAGCAATCGTTACATGAATTCATATTCTTGCACGTTTAGAATGCGCGGCGGAAGTACTCGGGCGCTTTTTACACAACTGCTTTATATAATATATACGTATGCAAATAAAACATCGCTGATGAGTTGGTGTGCGTAAATGGTAGGAGTGCCTCTCCATGCTTACTCCCGCACTTGACAAGAATGAAATTGCAATTTTACTCTTCGTACTGGAGAGAGGAGACGATGTGCAGCTTTACTCTTCACTGGTGCGGGAGCGGAACTGGGGCTGCACTCCGCCGCGCACGAGAAGAGTACGCTGTCAGTTTTGCTCTTCCTCCTCATGGGAGCGAACATTACATCCAACTCCCCGCAGCTTTCGAGGGGAGCGCGCCAACGCTTGCAGGAGTACAATGACTGTTGGACTCTTCAACTACTCCCCCGATTTCTTAGAGTGTGGGACGGTTCCACAAGCTCCTCATCTCCGGCGTGACAGACCGGTGGCGCGCCGGTCCCTACACACGAAGAAAAATGAGGAGCTCCTAATGCGGTAAGCCCAGCACAAGCCCTGAACGACGCCGCGGTCACCGCGAGCAGCGCTCACTTGCGCTTGGTTATTTTTTTCCAAAGGCCACTGCGCGGAGGTCGTGCCTGCCGCCGCGCGCCAGATATTTTGCTTGGGCACCAAAATATGTAGAAAAGGCTACAATTAAGATACAGTTGGAAAGAGGGAAAGCGAGCGAAACAGTATGCTTTTGATACCAAGAGGATGTAAACGTCGTACTCTTGTAAAACGCTCTTTATCTTTGGGTCCACCTAAGAGGAGCGGTGTGATTTACGCCTGCTGCTTTTTGTACCCCGGACATCGTGCTAAGAGCTGCTATTTATGAATTCTATTTTATGTGGACTCAGCACAATTCATCATGAGCTCACACATTTGGTCTGCTGTGGAGAAATGCGAAAGGCTTCGCTGATGTCCCGTGTCGTATTGTGTGATGTTGCCAGAAATGGAGTTTCCTCAAGCAATGCGTTCCACTCGCAGTTTTTCAGTGGGTAGCCAGGTCACCTGAGGGGGCCGTTTGCTTACATATGCATACCGTCACTACCTATTATTGTAGGAAACTGCAGTTCCCGAGAACGCACACAAAAAGATCACAAGCGAAATCTGAGGAGCCTTTCACAAGTCAACCCAGCACACGGAATGCGTGAGATCGCGCTCAATTATGCTGATCGCGCCTGAAATCGAATTTAGAAACAACGGCTGATAGGGAGATAGCTTGAGAATACAGAGCGTCAAGCGCAGATCACACTGCTACTTATAAGGTAGAAACAAAGATAAAGAGTGTTTTACCAGATTATGACGTTTACAGCCTGTGGGGATCAAAACATGTTTGTTCGCACGCTTTCCCCTCTTTCGAACTGCATCTTGTAACCATTTCAACGTGTTTTGGTGCCCAAGCAAAATTTTGCTAATCCAAGGTTTCAGTTGTTATTTTGCGCTGGGGCTGTCCACTTCGTCCGTTCACCGATTGTAAATTCGGTCCTTTGTAACATATAGCGCAGTCGATCAACATACATGAGCAGCAATGCAAGAAAAGATGTCACCTAACGTACCGCAACAAAGCCGCGGGCTCCCAACCGCTCTACATTGAACTATGCTGTTGGCATGCAAGCGTCAATAAATTCGAACCCCCTTGAATTCAAAAACATAGGGGCGAATATCTGAAAAAACACCACATAAAATGTCATAACTGCTTTTCCCAAATGACATCGCCAAACGTCACCTGAAGTTGAAATTCTCGGAATGGCCGTGCGGGTGGGATTTCACTACACGGCAAGGAACCCCAACCGATCGAAGCAGCTTGGAAGCTGTCATCTACGTCACACCTTTGGCTTCAATGTGTGAAAATCTTGCTTCATTGAATGTTGCGTTCATTTACACAGGAAATATTTACACAGCTGACTCCTCTGCTGAGGCTGTTCTGACAAAGGCGAAATGTCCGATGGGTTGCAAGGTAGCAGTGTTCCAGGGGTATAGTAAGCGTCGGCTATTTCAATACATGCGTTATTTTTATTTTGCCACGTATCAGGTATCCTGCGGCGGGACTATAATAGGAAGGAAGTGGATATTGACGGCTGCCCATTGCATGTACCTGAAAATGGAATCGAGACCCCTACGTCCAGCTGACATCCGTGTGTGGGCAAGTAAGTGCAGTTTCTGGTTTATATAAAATGCGGAAACCATTCTCAGACGTGGGCCGCCTATAGAGGCGTGGATTCTAACACACATCAGTGAGAGGCCTGCTTTCCGCACTATAGCAGTATGTCGGATGGACTCAGGCAATTTACTAGAAAAAAGTTGCTCATGACATCTAAGTTTACGTCTCAAAACGAGCGATGCGATATCGTTACTTCGGCGCCAAAAAGCGCTGTGAACTGGAGTTGCCCCATTCACGAGTTACGCTTTTAAACCCCTGAAGGTCAGCGAAGAGAACGAGGCTAGCCGCAACGGTAAACGTTGCTGGACACAGGAAATAGAGACGTCATTTACACTTAGATGGCCTAATATGCGGACGTGAGAGCTTGCGGCTGCGAAGTTTCTGGTAAGTTTGAGCGAGAACCTAAAGTGCTAGTGTTTCAAAGGATTTATTCGCTAGTTTCTCGGCTGAACTAAAGTTTTTAGCTTTTTTGATAGAAATCACCGAAAGACAGATGAATATGGATGAATAAGAACAAATAGTGGTCCATTCAGTGACGTAGCCACACATTTTCTTATTGGGGGGGTGGGCACGCTAAACCACACGATGAGAGAGGGTTAGTAGGGAGCCAAGTATTTTTTGTGCATTCTTTTCTATACAGTCACTAAGTGCAGTGCAGCGCGATTTAAAAGCTATCGCGCGACCTTGGACCAGCTAAGCGTGCGAGGGGCCTAGCGTTTTGTTTTGAAACCATGAAAATCAAGATTTCGCACTCTTCTCTTGATCCTTGTATGTTCCACGCTACAATAATGTCCCCCATGACCATCTTTTCACCCTCTCTATTTTTAGCTTTTAGGTGCGCTGTGGTGAAACAAAGACTTGGTGGCCTCTTTTCTCCTCTTACGATAAGAACATTGGCGGGAAATATCTGCTAAAGCTGGTGTTTTTTTTTTTCTGCTTCCTTTGAACAAGTTTCTAGGTTGAATAAGGTATAAAAATTTCATATAAAAGGGAGAGTGAGAAAAGTTGGGCTGATACTTCCCTCTTCACGAGTCATTTTTAATTGCTTGGAAAGAAACCCCGCTATTTGAGTGTTTTGGCTCATATTTTCTTGATCGCGTTTCATTTGTGCATGACTAGACAACATCCGCCGTGGCCACATGGTTCACATGTTGGCTTAATCTTCGATTTCAGTTTTTTTACTTCAGGTGGTTCTTCGTGACTTCAGCCACACGCAAGCCTGGCATAAACAAATTTCGGGGGCGGGGGCGCATACCCTGTGTACCCCTTCCCCTCTGGCTATGCCGCTAGGAAGAGTGGCAAGTAGCAAAGAGGAGGTAAATAGATAGTAGGGAGCTCATGCGTGTACCTTCAAGTACAGGACTAGCGATAATGCAGCTGCACTCTATTGATTGATTGTAGGGTTTAACGCGCCGACGCAACGCAGGCGATGAGGCGCGCCGTAGTGGAGGGCTGTGGATTAATTTTGACCGCCTGGGGATCTTTAACGTGCGCCCAAAATCTCGCACACACGGGCGTTTTTGCTTTTCGCCTCCATCAGAAAAGCAGCCGCCGCGGCCGGGAATCGAACCCGCGACCTGGTGCTCAGCAGCGCAACGCCTTAGCCACTTAGCGGCCGCGGCGGGTAGCTCCACTCAAGATTAAGCTGCCCCTTCCGTCACCATCTGAATTTCTGACCTGGTCAAAGCTGCCTTTTGTGTCTCTATAGAAGTGGACAATGTAATGTTGAAGGTCCACCACGAGCGCACCTTTCAATAAGGCTAGTTTGCGTAAACCAAGGTGGGTGTTTTCCCGCATTTAGCACAGCAGTAACTAAATGTTCAATTTTCCGCAACAAGTATACTTCCCGTCTAGATTTACAGATACATGTGTCAGTTTATCCAGCGATTTCTTTTCATCGGCGCTGCGGTTTTTCGTGTGTTACGGGAAGGGATCGTCTTCATAAGCATTGTGTGAGGAGATGTCCTGCATATATTTCGCATATAATAGTGTGATAGTCGTGTTCGAAAGGAGGATGGTACGAGGATTCGCGTAATTGAGACCAGCGGCGTCATTTCCTTTCAGACGGTCATGTCGAGGTGTCCATGGTGTAAACTTGTTCACTGTTGGTGAAAGAAGGTTTCCAAAGCGGTTAGGTATTCTGCCTGCAGCTAACAGTTTTGAAGCAATCTGATAATACGTAATGGTTTTCACGCTTCTATTCGAAAGTTCCGCTATTTGGATCGCGAAGAGGGTGGATTTTAGTTCTGTTTCCTCTATTGCAGTAAGCAGGTGGGTCATTCAGTCACAAACACTGTCAGGGAAACCCACTACACTCGTTCCCTTTGCACTTATGCACATCCCGCCATCAGTGTATACGATTCTTTTATGATTGAAGAACTTTCCACAAAAAATTCCATGCAATATTTTGGCTGTTCCCGTGTAAATAAGGTGTAAGTTTTTCAGCGTGGAGACATTTCTGGGGAGGTTCATCATGGCGCTCAGACGTAGTACAGCGAAAACCCACTGCACACTCTTAATCTGGTTCCACATAAGATCCACTTAGTAACTGGAACTTTTTGCAAAAACGTTCCAGTTATATATTTGGAACCGTGTTCCACATACCCTGAAAATTAAGTGAAACAGTGCACCGCATGTTTCTGCAACTACATTATGTGGATCGGTGTTCCAAATAAAGGTATGAGGATGGCTATTCCAAATAAAAGGGTAGTTCAAGTTACTGGAACATTGATCCATGTAAAATGATTGTGGAATTTATCCGGTGCGCCGTTCCAGGTACCTTCAGACCAGCTGTTTATATAAAACGGCGTTCCTTTAGACATTGGGAAGCTGTCTCCCAATACACTTATCCAATATTTCTGCTTTCCTGTCGGTATAGACCGAGGTCATATGCCAGGCTGGTGGATGCATTGGTATCAGCAGGAAACCGCAAGCACCATTTTAACACAGCCTTGATATATGACCCGCAGTGATACCAACAATTGGAAAGCAGAAATCACCGCAGCAGTGTGGTTCCTCACAGTTCCCACCGTTGTCTATCGCAGCAGAGTTCTATATAAAAGTTGGACTGAGGCACCTAGAGCGGCACACAGTCTTTGGCTTCACCCGCTGAATTCTGTTCTGGGTTTTAGCTGCGTGTAAAAGAAACAAGATACTTGCAATAAAACACACACGAAACCAACTATTATGAATTCATACACTGGTTTTCAATATACTATACAACTTTATTGGGTGTTGTTATGCATATATTTCAGATATGAATAGCTATTTTAAATTGCGCAGACAATGACCAGCGTACAAGGAATAAATACCATAACGATAACACTAGGCTCCATCCAAGTGGCATTTTCACATATTCACCTTTACTCAAAAACTTGGGTAATAACGACGGTTTTAGGAGCAGCTGCGTCACAAATAAATATACTTGTGCGTCTACCGCGCCACTGACACAGACATTGTACAACAGTGAGCATCAAATATGCTGTCTTATCATATAAAACAACGTACCTCTTAGGCGGAGGTACCCATTGCGTAGCCATACCATGTTTACGCATAACTGTTTGGGAAAATGCAATGTGCTACTAAATGTAGGGAAAGGCCTAAAAACAAGCCACACACGGTTGTATTATCACAAACCTACAACAGTGCAGTGCAAGAGTTTAGGAAAAGAACGCTCGAGCCAAGATTAACGATAAGACATTTCACTACGAGAGGTCACATGTGGCAGTATGCCACAATTGAAACATGATTATTAAAGATAGTAGTTTCCTGACACCAGACGTAAGTGTAACATCAAGCTATTTGTAGCCAAAATAGTTTATGAGCGTCCTGAAAAGGCCCTTGACTTAAGGCACGTTACTTGCCCAAACAATTTGTAGTTTAAAATAATTCATTCCAAGAAATCTCACAAAAGCCAACGTGAATCTTATATAATTTTTCAAACCAGGTAGCTGGGAGCATGTTACACATATTAAAATTTAACAAGCAGACTAATTATATACGTCATCAATTCAAGCGGGAACAAGTCAGACATCCTTAAGAAGCAAACAAGCCAGCGTTGAATCATACAGGTGACCAGTTTTACAAAGCAGACTTGAAAGCATTTTTTCCAGCCTCAACATTTTACCGTAGGTAAAATTCACAGTTGCTTGCTATAAAAACCCACCCGTCTTGCTGTCACTGCAAATGTAACCAAAGCCCTGCTTCTTCCAAGCAAGAAATGCAACTTTGTTCAAAGTAGAAAACTTGTTCAAGCCAAATACGCACATTTTAAATTCTTCTACGGCATGGGTGTCAGCTCACATACAGTACTAAAATTTATCAATGAAGGCGGAAGCCATCTGCGTAAATAAGCACTGTCACTTTTGCATCAGCAGCAGCACTGCCATGAAAAAGAAATATCTTATGAGGTACACTTCAAGAATATGGACGTTACAATGCGGTGTCATTAACTACATTAACACTCACTGTGGATTCAAAGGCAGCCTGCGCATTGTGCCAATGATTAAAAATCGTAAAGCAAGGCACGATTTCAGTGTTGAATTGACATGCAACTTGCAAGTGCCAGTAAGTTAAACTTCTTCATCAGACCTGACCCCCTTCATGCCTTTCACCTGGCCTCCTTCATGCCTTTCAAGAGATACTTTAACCTCTACCAATAATTTAAAATCCAAAGTAGAGCTGACCACTTCAAGTATTTCAACAGAGACTCCAACTTAAATGACACCAGGCCACTGTCAAATTTCTTATGCTTTCCAAGAACTCCCTGCAAAAGTCCCGCGAACTCTCCAAAGGCCTATAACCATAATAACATGATGACACGATGAAAAAGATGACGTATGAGGCGAAGAGGATGACCACATCCTGAAGTGACAATGCAGGCGTCGAATCCATGATGTGTTTCTTCCAGACAATATTGATACCGCCATTCCCTTCTCTCAGAATAACCGGGCCTCGAGAAGACTTACTGCTCACCTCACGTACCTTTAACAAAACAAGAATATTTTGTTACATGGTTGCTTTAAAGGAGCACTGACACCAATTTTCGGCGTTAATATTATTGCACAGTTCGCTTTCTTCACTCAACAGAATACCGTGGCTGAAATATGAGCGACCTGCTACGCGAAGAACATAGTTCAATTGGATCGCATTTATCGCGCCGACGGAGCAGCGCGCGGAGCGGCACTCAGCAAATGGACATCAGCGTGACATCACTCCAGGAGAGGAAAAAGAAGTGACGCTGCAGCGCTCGTCAAAAACTCGTGACATCACTTCACGTGCGCGGCCTCACGAGCGGCGAGCGGGCGCAACACCCTCTCAAGCGGGCGTCGGTGAAGTCCGCACAAAGCGGTGAGGTCAAACCGGGAGGCTGTCATATGCGCCGTTCGGGATGAAAGCGCGGGAATTTGAAACAAATGATTTTGAGGCATTTCAATCTAATTACTATCGCGCGCTGAAGTATTTGAAGTGCTGTTTCAGGTTCGCCAGACCATTAAGCATCGATAAAAGCAATAAAAGTGTAACATAAAATTTTCGTGTCAGTGCTCCTTTAAATTGATGAGTTGCTGAGGACCTTTCATAACAGAGTAATTGATTTGAAATCAGTGATTTCTTGGGTTTCTTGGGAGTGCTGCTAAAGGTGAAATTGCGCTAAACAATATCAGTACAGACAATCAATGAAATTGCCCTGATTCTGGAAAGTATCCCACTTTGCTGCTTCGGTATCCTGAATATAAGGTTTTTGTTCCTTGAGAGGTATCGTTAATAATCAAATAATAAGAAAATATATAATCACCTTTCGCATTATATTTTACACACCTTGTCACTGCAAAAAATGTTCTTTGTACTGTATAATGTGCTCCCTAGAATGCTGTAGTAAGGCTGCCTTAATATAACTTACAGCAAAACGGTTTTTCTACTGCAAAAAAATAAATTACCAGTCGTATGAAATCATAAGTATCGCACTGCGGCAGAATTTTTTATGGTGTTATTTATTTCCACCTAAAATATTTCCCTCTCGATATGTATTATCCATATGGTGGCATTGTGGTATGAGCCAGAAGTTGAGCTGACTAATGCTGAACTAGGCAGTTCACAATTTTTTATAAATCATAACTGCAGAACAATTTATTGCAGCCATCACTTTCTATGTTTTAAACAATTCTCTTCAAAAAACTTACCCCTTATTTAGCCACCTATCGAAATCCTATGCAAACATTACTCATTCTACACCTGTATTTGGGAGTTTTATTGGTACTACGGGAGTATTAAAAGCGGGAAATTTAAATGTTCAGTTGCCCCGTATTTTTGCAGCAGCAACAACATTGGGCGTGTCCGTGGTGCTGCCATATCACATCAACAACTCTCAAGGTGTAAAATGTAAATATTTACATAGCCTAAATACAAAATAGTGGTCTTGTTGACCAGTGTTGGATCATCCGTAATAGGCGGAATGTGAACGCAATGAAAATATTGGTGCTCAGGATAACTTCTTAGCAGCGAGATTTTATTAGAATGAACACTCCTAGAAATTGAGTCCCGCAAAGAACAAAATGCCAGCTTACCCAACCAAAATTAAGATCTGGATGTTTCTGCCACGGCCGTCTCAAAGTGCACTTCGAGGAACGTTTTGCTAACGTGTTCCGAAAAGCTCCTACTGTCACCTTGAACCACAGGCCAAGCTGTCACTGAAAAGAAGTTACAAACTATTATTTATAAAGCAACTACCTAAAACGCACTATGAAAGACCCAAAAATGGTAGTGCGTACTTCCTTGTACAATGCAATGATCTCATCCCGCGCAAAAACTTTAATGTGTTGCCTTGTGATCATACACTTCCAAGAAGGGGTCCAAATACAATTAAAATGGCCATATGCATTCCTTGTTCTGTTGTTTTACGTCTATGTTCGCCCTATTGCCTTGAAAATAAACAGTACAAGAATATCAGAGAAAAAATTTGTGCCTTCCTTTACCCAGGGTGCACGACAAAATATTGAACAATGTCTGATTCGTTCCACGAAACTGGACTGTTTTTTACACCGCAAATCCTGGTAATCTGTTCTTGCTAAACAATTTGAGATACAAAAATATTTGAACATACTTTAAGCTCAACGGTCCTTGGTCTATGCGAAGTGGTGAATATGTGCACAATATGCACGGCTCAAAAAGTACTCTTTTTTGGCTTATGAGCTCTACAGGGCATTCAAAATCCGCCACACTCTCCCGTACGACACTTCAGCATGCCGAAGATGTCTTCAGCCATAGTGAATGCCAGAACCATGACTTCACAGGTTCATGTACGGAATTGAAATAATTGGTTTTCATTTCTATTCTGCAGAGGAACAAAAACATTTGTCACAACCTATCAGTGGAGGGCCAAATGTCTCCATGGTCAGCCATAGACTGTTTCCGAGCAGGTCATAGAGAATAAATACATAATGTAGAAACCTGCTTTCGAAGTATAATTTCTAACTTCAAGGAAGAACAGAAATTGGTTAATGTTTGGTGCACATCGTGATGCAACAACTTTGCTCGTAACGTTTTGAAAATTGTTCCGACTATCGAGCTGCCACTGACATTGATAGCTTCAAATTTCAGGAACGGAATATTTTTAAACTTACTTTGTGATGTTAGAAATTCTAACACTCAACACGTGAGCTTCATGGGCAATTATTGTGAGACCTCAGGTTACCAGTGACATTGACACCGTAGAAGCGGCACCACACTTTCTGCGTGTTTCCACCTGCCTTCCCCTCCACAAAAGGAAGCTTTTGTTACTACGCTACTGCTAAGACAACCACTTTCCCTTGCATTTCACTACACGTCAGGGAGCCAACTAGAGTTGACAAGTGTAAATAGAACATCTGAACTCATCGAAGGCATTTGAAGAAACATGGAACAACTACACACAGCAGATAAACGTAAGCAGTGCTGCCACTAACGCCTTGAACGCACATTAACATTAGGCAGAATAGCGTGATTAGCACCGTAAATTTATGGTTCTCAGCAGACCAACCCAATGCAATCAAAACGAAAGTTTTAAAATACCGATAAGCCTAAAAACAGACGCTCTGACAAACAAGTTGTTCAGTGTATGCGCGAAAGACAAGAGGGACCGGCTGACCCGAGAAGATTCAGTACCGCTGACCCGTACAGCAACCGTCAATATACAACTAAGCAACACCACACTGTAAGGGGACATGCAAACTCCAGAAATGCACTCACCAGCAACTTGCTAAACATCATTAGCTAACGTACGCAGTCAGAAATGTCAAGCCGACTCCGACCCACAAACACGCAAGCTTAAGTTGAATAACGGCAGCAAACGTTTCTCGCAAACGAACAACAGGCAGCGGAGCGGCAAGTTTATTGGACGCAGTGATGAACAAGTCAATGAACAACAACCGTTACCAGAACATAAATAAGCAGCACTGACCTTTTTTGCGCCTCCTGGCAAAACTTCACTTCGTCGAACCGTGTATACAGCTCGAGGATATGAAGAAATCCGCTGTTTCACGCTACAGCCAAACTGGGAACGGTTCGCGCCAGTCTGACCGACAGTCAGACTGGCATCAGCCGCATAACGCGAGCAACCGAGAAAACCGCTATAAAACGCCACTAGCGGCGCTGCATGCGGAAGAACACACATGCGGTGTGCGGAAGAACATGCATGCGGAAAAGTGTTACGGTATCTCTACACAAAAAACGTGGACACAGAATAGAGGAAAAGAACCAGAAGGCTCAGGACAAAGTATATGAAACCTGGAAGTGCAGGGTAAACGACAAAGGCAATAAAAAATGAAGAGAGAGAAACAGAGACAACGACCTGGAAAAAAGAATGAATGCGAAGAAGTCCTTAGATATCTACAGGATCGGGAAGTAGCAGATCACAAGAGAAAAATTATTCCATAATACCAAAAGTAGTGCATTGCTTTTTGAAGGCTGAGCGGGTGGCTTGCGGACAACAACGCTTATCCGCGAGCCGGTACAGGCTGCACTATGCGCCTGTATGGTAACTATGGTAACTATGCGCAGGCTGCGGAAATGAGCCAGAAACCATGCGACATATTGTAACGGAGTGCAAAAGTATCCGTCCAGTCCTCCGTGATAGAAACATCCAGCTTCCGGAAGCCCTTGGCTTTAAGGTTAGCGAGAAAGTGAACTGGACAGCAGTAGAGGTTAGTAAAAGAAGGTTAGAATATTGGGGGGAAAAGAGCAGAGAACTATCTGGGAAGACATGCGAACAAAGAAGTCAGACTAGCACAAAAATTCGTAAAAGTGTTTTCTTTTTATTTTGACATTATTATTTAAATTATGTTTGTATTTTTTTGGCGAGGTGATTGTACAGTGGCGTTGCGACTAAGGCCACTGTGCAACGCCACCCCGTTAAAAAGTGGAAGCCACTAAGCATCATCATCATCAAAAAAATAGCGGACTAAACGCTGAGAGATAGGGGCGCAGTTGTCGTTAAAAGTGTTCACGCAGCCCCGTTTTTTCCTTATCGTCGTTGTACTCGTTGCCGTACCGCTATACCATGCATCAACGCAAATGACGCTGCCTTGCGGCTGCCAACGCATGCGCACGGCATGCCGCACTGACGTGGCCGTCGTTTCGTAATGGTTTCGGCCAACTTTTTCTTCCTCCGTTGCTTGGGCGACGCACGCCGTGGCTAGTGACCAGTCCGTGGAAGCAATCACAAACTCAGCACCCTTGATCGCTTTTATTTGCTTCGGAAAATTGGAATAGGCTTCTAAGTGGACGTCTATGCGGCTGTAAGGCTGGAACAAAGAGCTGAGATATTAGCCACTTTAACACGTCAGTTGGGGTAAACTTGTTTCTCGCCGCGGTCCGTGAGGGCGTGCGATATGAGTGAATAAACTTTGATGAAAGCTTTACTTTGTTGTTTGCAGTGAAAACAAAACGACGCTGCCTAATTGACTGCGGTCTTCTGACAACAAGCCTTTCAAATACCAATAAAATATACTGCGACGCTCTCTGATACCCATGTTATAGAAACCTACTTCCGTATAGTGAATCCAGTGTGGCCTAGCTAATTATAGAGTAATAATACATCCGCCCGTTTTCCAGCCGTTTTTCTCTCTGAACACCAATAGTGCAGGAAAACAGTAACGGGGGGACCAGCAGTAGAAGGCAAGTGATTCGGTGAACTTGAATTACTATGACGCGTAACAACATTAGGGTAACACTGCGGATTTTCCCGATACTGCATTGCATAATTTGAAATAAGAATGCCATTTCAGTAATAATATATTGCATGTAAGGCAGATGCCGTGTGGTAGATTCAGTTCTCTAAGTTTTGTGTCGTTCTCCTCCTGCAAAGAGGCTTTCGTTTTTGCTTGCGGAAATTAATAGCCAGGACGAGACGAAATGCCCAAACGAACTTCTAAGCATATAACTGCATGGGTAGCATGATTTGTGCGGTGTAAAATGTGACGCAGTCTGTTAGCATTACGTATGTACCCCATCACAACATAAGTAACGTGGACTAACTAACTATTCCACAGCAGGATGTAGCCATTTATGCATTCCTATGAAGGACTTAAAATTGTGCGCGTACTACCCCACAGCGAGATGGTGACTCAGCGTTCAACGAAAACTGCCGTTTCTGCGAAGCTTTGTAAACCAAATGCATAACAGCTAATACCCTCAACATGTATTTTGTTATCAAGGTGCCCACAAAAGCACCACGAATTCTTCAGCTATATAACAGTTATGGCTTTGCCCGAACGGCAGATGGGGAAAGGGAAGACGTTTAGTCCTTCTCAAATTCAAGTCACTGGTGATTTCGTTCACGCCTCAAATTAGAAAAATACGATGTCCACGAAAGCGGTTTGAGTGCCGAAGAACACCTGGAAATGGGTTTCTGCAATTTCTTCCTCTCCCTAAGATATACACTTTCGACATTTTTACTGCTTTGTACGGTGTTGGCAAAGAAGTGGGATTTCGTTTTCTTTCAAAGGACATCACTAAAACTACACCTTAGACGAATTATGAAAATTAACTGCTGCAAGGCAGTTTCATAGATGTCGCCGAAGTTCATTAAGGTTTATATGCGGTGTGCGTGTTTATAGTTATAAACGCGCAAGTGCATCTTCGGTAAAGAAGCATTAAATATATATGCGGTTCATTGTTCTAGTTGATGCATGAAAAAGTGCATACTTCACTGCCATGCACGAGTTATGTGGAACAAGACACGACCAAAAATATACACACGCACTCTCCACAACCGTTTACTTGAACATAAGTGGAACAGTAACCTGAACTGCCGACATCGCATGATCCTATTTTTTCGGTTCCAGATAAAAACCATGAACACAAAGAAAACAAGTTGATGGTTCCAGATAAAATCCACCTACATGCCTCGTTCCAGTTATTTTATCATTCGATTCCACATAAAATATGTGGATCACCCTTTTTAACTTGAACTTATATGTAACCAGATGGGAGTGCACGAAGGCAAACACTCTGAGACGATGATTGTGACCACGGGTGAATTGAAGAAAAACAAATACTCTTCCCGTTGTCCGAATAAAACCTGGGTCTATATATAGCGTTATGAAGCCGACGTCTCTACAATTTCGCCATTCCGGCATGCTCGAAGAAGTTTGGATACTTACAGGGGTGCCTTAGACGTGCAAAATTAGGCAGAAAACGCAGAAATGTGTCTAACGACAGATATGGTTCAACGCTAGAGACAGCCATGAGATTTCCGTACCGGTGAAGCACTAGACAGCACAGTCGCAATGCAGTAAACCCTCCAGATAAGAAATACCTAATGTATATCGTGAGTTGGTGTGATGTGGGTCCGAAATTTTTGGGTTGGTTCGTTCGGTCTGTGAAATGATTTGGCAAGCTTCTCGTTCCCCTTAGTTTAACACAGGTGTAGGGTGTTTCTTCGGAGGTGTTCAAAAGGCTCGATTTCATTATCTCTTCAGTGGCCGCGTTAATGTAAGCGTTTTAGGCTGCCCTAAATGCTCTCCTTACGATGGTGTATATTTGGATTTCTTTGGTGTGGGTAAGTTTATGGTACGCCAGACAGTCTGATATCCGGCTCTTGATCACTACCTGCACGAATCTTATTCCTCTCCCAATCTTTTATGGTTTCTAAAAAGATGATACGAACAGAGGCTGGACGAGCTTTACAATTTTATTAAAATTTTTTATGCCTTTCCTTGAATATTCTATACCCAAATTCATCAACATTTTCCCGGAAAAACTTTGTCTAGCTGTAACACATTTTGTAACGCGAAACGTTGGGCACCCGCCGCTACTTCCCCGTGCCCCTCGGCCATACTTTAGCGACGTGTATCTACGAAAATATTATGAGGGTTGATTCGTAATTTTTGTGCTCAATTTACCCCTGCAATATATCTATACAAAGAAGTTTGGTTGCTGCAAGAATATACATTTTTCGGGATAAAATGTCAAATCCGGCTCCGAGCCCAGTTTTGTTCTAACTCTGAGCCTAAATTACACAAAAAGTAATTATCTAAGAACTATTGGACCATGGTCACTACTCGAACCGCCGTCAACACTTTACCAGAAAGATACTGAAACAGCACGAGAAGAAATAGGTAAGTCCAGCACCGATCGTGTTTGCCCTGAATATAGGTAGGAGAATTCCAATTTATATATACATTTTAAATTATCTCTTTATTCCAATCGACGAACAGAAGTTTACAGGAATTCGTTCTCAAGCCCCAAAAAACATGCGGTGAACTGAAGTGCCCCGCCAAAATCACTGGAGTTACTGCCGACGCCAGAGCGAAATGAAGTGGACCAGTATTCATAACGCCTTTCAGAAAGTAAACATTGAGCAATCAGAACGGTATACTACCTGGTATCCTAATCTCCAACGCAAAAAGTTAAGCCTTTGCGCCATGTGTCAAGGACACTCTTGATCTCGTAGGTGAGTGAGCAAATTTCGTAGAACGCGAAATCAACAAGCCACCCCCTCGAGAAGGTCCATCTATGCTAAATGTACGAAAATGGCTAAGACCAAGAGATTTGTGTCTGAGCCATGTTTCCTGAAACAAGATAACATCGGGATAAACTTTAGAAGAAAGGCAAAGTAGGTCCGTAAATCTGGCTGCTGCGGACCGGCAATTCAACTGGAGGAAGACAAAAAGACTGATTGTTGTTTAGCCATGTTTTTTGAAGCAAGATATTATGCGTATAAAATTGACAAGAAAGGCAAGGTAGCTCCGCAATTCCGGTTATTACAGCCTGGATTCTACGGGAGAATAAAAAGAGACTATCATTCAGATAGACCCGCTGCCTGAACTGCCACCTCCAAAATGCGATCATAAACCCTTAGACCAGGTGCTTTTTCTTGAATTTTGTTTGAGGCTGCGATTCAAGCCTCGAATGCCAGGACATCCCGAGCGTTTACCTTAATGTGCACGCCAGAATTGCAGATCCATGTTCGAGTCTCAAGAGGGAGATTGTGGTTCCAAAGACTGCGAGTCGGTTATGGCAAGAGGTTGACGAGTATTCGACATCAGAGGGAGGGAAGGGCTCAGGGCTATCCGGGACGGAAGAGAAAGTAAGCGAGACATTGTAGGAGTTTCTGTAGCTGCACTCTCAGTACAGAGAAAAGGACCATCCGAGTTCTAGGCTACCTGGGGAACCACTTGTTGTAAGGTAGTGTTTAAGGAGGAAGGGAACTGAAAATACGGTGCAAAGTAAGCCATTACCGTGCAGAGACACGTTCACTGACATTAGCAGTTATCTGAGTAAATACGGAATCCACATCAACAGCCGCTGCGATAGCTGTTGCAAAAGCAGGGTCAGCTAAGGAAGGCTGCTTGATCTTATTTACTGATTTTTGCTCTGCGGTGGCAATATCACTCGAGAGAACGGGATCGGTCGTTGATGAGGCCTGATTACTCAAAACTCTAGCGCATCCATGAGCCATTCCTTTGATTAAGGATTCTGCCTCGTCACCTGAGCAGAGAGACATGTCCATAAATTTGTAGTATTTCAACTTCCTGTGCTCTAATAAGACAACAGGAATACTCTGCTTGGTGTCCAGACCCGCAAAGACAACATCTGGGATCATGTCCAGAGCACAAGTCAACAGGATGAGTTTCACTGCAAGCTCGACAGCGGGGAGGCGGTTTGCACGCCTTAAAAGTACGTCCAAAACACAAGCAACTGTAAGACTGTAGGGGTCTCGGAGTCGGAGGCTCAACTCGGTAATTCAGAGGCCGCACCTTGATCTGAGGAGGACATGGAGTCCCTGCAAACGAGGCAGTCACCGACTCTGAAGGTATTCTGTTTCTTTCTACGGACCTTCTGCAGCGGTAAACTGCAGTCACTCCAGCCACCTCGAACTGTTGGAGAATTTCATGAGACGTTTCGACATCGACACCTAGAATGATGCCCTCCACGCAAGCCAGATGGGGGAATAAATACACTCACCTGGAGTGACGCAAAACTTGTGCACATTTTCAAGTCAGCTACGGAAGACTCGTCGGAGGATTTCCACATGACGCCACCTCGCTAAATGCCCTAACTTCACAGCTCATCTACAATCTTTTGGTAGCCGCCGCCTCCACTTCCTGTCCGTTCATCAGCTAGATGGCGCCTCCGCCTACTGGAACCAATAACCACGGGAATGCTGCTCACCCCGCTGATCTTTAAGGCCTCCAAAAGTATATCATGGAGGGGAAGAGAAGCCACCCCTCGGCTCTTCTTCCTTCTTGCTGTTTCCTATGTTATGTACGTCGACACCGGCACTAGTGTTTTATCTTCACTTCTTTTGGGACACCGCTTGCAGGCTCCGCGATCGCCACCTCTTCCCAACGTGATTTCAACAGGCGCCGTTCCAGCGTAGTGCACTTAGTTCCAGGCCATGTCAGTGGTTGCAGGCTTTGCAGGCATGGTGGCCATCCACGCCCACAACTGACGCGATCAAACCAAAGGGCCTTTCGCATATAAACTGATTTCGGAAAGAACAATGGGTTGCCTAACTGAAAAGGCCGCAAAAGAATAGTGTAACACTGAAAAATTAAGGAAGGTTCCTATTATGGGCAAGAACAAAATAGAATGTGCTTTATTTAAAAATATTACCCAGCGACAGCATCTAATTAAACAAATATTCAAATTAATCTGAGTTTCCTCTATTGATCTGTGTGGCAGGCGATGAATGGCGCCACGCGGCCACGTTAAGAAATCACACTAAATATGGGTGAGGATGTGGTGTCAGAAAAGAGTCACGTTAATATCCTCGGCCTAATCCTACAGATAGAAGGTAACGTCCATCTCACCATCGCCAAACTACAGATATATGAGGCGCATAAATGGGAGGGAATGAAACGATGACTCATGCATGTATTGATCAAGAGTCCGATGTCGCACGCACGCTGAAAAAAACCCTAATATACACCATCATCACGATGGAATATGAGGCAGAACTCCTCCTCCCAATTATCAAGGCAACCGGAAGGTTCCGAAACTTTCGCCTTTGAAGAAACCAAAGAAGTCTCTCTCCTAGTTCAAAGGGGGCGCGCCTCAAAAAAAAAAGCGGGACGGATGGTAGCGGAGAAACGCACCCTTCCGTAGAATTTGATTGATTATTGTAGAGTTTAACGCGCCGAAGCTGGAGATGAGGTGGGCCGTAGTAGAAGGCTCCGGATTAATTTTGCCCCCTGGATTCTTTAACGTGCGGCGAAATCTCGTACACACGAGCGTTTTTGCTTTTCGCCTCCATCAGAAGAGCTGCCGCCGTGGCTGAGAGTCGAACCCGCGACCTCGTGCTTAGCAGCGCAGCGCCTTAGCCACTGAGCCCCCGCAGCGGGTCCCGTCCGTAGAATCAACGATTGGCAGCCGCAAAGTACATGTAACCCACCCAGCGACTCCCCTTAAAAACTGAAAAACAAAGATCGAAGCCTAAACAAGTACCGGCGACAAGTAAGGATCAAAGGCCTTCAAAAAAGGTTTCAGAAAGAAAAGTATACACCGGGGGCAGGAGAGAGCGAGAAAAAGAGCACTTTTATTCGAACCACGGCCACTGCTAGTTCGCTTCGGTATCCGTGAGTACCACAGCCACCTGAAGCATCTTGCTGAAGCCCCTCAACGCCTCTCTTCATAGATGGTTGCTGGAGATTCGAGGGATTGGGCCCTAAAGCCAAGCCTACACGAGCTGCCCCAGAGAAGCCCGTTGGACGCATTGGGGATAGTGGGGAGACTGAAAAATGGAGGGGTAGATGTGGTGTAGGGGACCTCTGCATGCAAAAGAAGCTGTTTGCAAGAGTCACCGGTGACGGGTTTGATGAAGAGGTATTTACGGAGGGGGGGGGGTTGTGTGAAGAGAAAGTCGGTTGTGCTCCGCGACATCACTGAACGCCATTATCCGATCTCTGGAAGAGCGCGTGCCGCGTCCGTTCGTCCCTGAGTTAAGATCACAGGCAATAGCAATGGGATGGGTTGAGGCGAGCCATATCAGTGACGGCATAGAACAGGAACCTCTATTGAAGAAATGAAAGCATCACGCGCTCGCGCAAAAAAGCAGTCTTCTTGCTCCTCGTCTTCAAGCGCCTTGTGGCTGACAGTTCGCAGAAAGCTGGTTTCCCGACAGGCCAGTGCGAGCTGGGGCCGGCATCAGATCCACTATATTTTGAAGTGCGCTACTTTGGAAGGTGCGGAGGGTTTCAGAAGAGATGCTTCACAATGCAAAATGCATCACAGCCAAATTGGCATCAATTATGATCCTTCGAGGGGTTGGACGCTGTGTAAGGGTCCACGCAGTGGGCCCGCTGGAGCAGTTGTGGTGAGGGTAGTGGATATAGGGATCGTGCTCAGTGGGTCGTGAGCAGAATTGCACGTGACCGCCATAGCGTAAGCATTGTAGGGGCGGTATGCAGTCGCAGGACAGTACACTGCTTCCGGGCATTTCGTCCGTTGCCTGTTCAAGGCTCGTTTACGGGCTTTGTGGCGTGCGAGTCAGATGAAGTGCTTGTATTGGGTACGAGTATTGTGGAGATATCTTTTCCGAAGTTGTAAAGGAAGGGATGTGGTTTATTTGGCTCGTTGGAACACCTGAATGCCTTGACCAGTGACAAAAAACTTGTCCACTTCAATTAAATCTCGGCGATTTATATGCCTAAACTAATTCGGTGGGGGAGTTGACAGCTGGAGCAGCCGATCCGTGTATGCACTCGGAAGGAACTGCAGCGCGGCTGGGTAGACCTTGTGATTGAGGCCATCCGTCTGGTTCAGGTCTACCTTTGAGGCTTGTACATATGGCAGTGAATAGACAATACGGCTAAAGAAATAAGAGTGCACTTTGTGGAGGCGGTACCTTTTATCTAGTCCGTTGTGTTTGAAGATTTAATTATTTGGTCGACGTGAAAGACCAGTTGTACAAAGAAGGAATAGGATCAATTACGCTGGATGATTAGGCCGACGTTTCTGAGGTGAGAGGCGCTGGAAACCGTGTGGCCTAGCAGCGTTACATCAATTCGGGGATCTGTTGTGGTACGTATACGTGCATTAGCAGCTAAGTCTTCTAAGGTGAGTGAGTCTGGCTAATGCGGACTGACAGGTGACCGCATCGGCGCTTGCTTAGAGAGTGCTTTCAGTAGGTCTTTTTAGAGCGCCTTTGGTACCTCCTGTTATACAAAGTGTGATGCTATTCGCGTATATAGCAAAGTTGATGCGCTGGATCTTTTCTAGAGATTGGGCAACAGGCAGGGGGCGATATTGATGAGCATAGAGAAAATGACGGCACCTTGGAGAATACTTTCACTGTCCATATTGTTGGGTCCCAAGTGTGTGGCCCCAGACGTATGGTGGCTGTACGTTGACAGAGAAAAGCCTTGACCTAGTTATTGCCCTCGTAAATGACCATGTGGAAGACGTTTAAGGTCAATAGCCAAGGTAGTAAGTTCCAGATAGTTGTAGTAGTAGATTTTGTGACGACTTTAGATCTTTGATTGATTAATCAGGAGATTAAACGCATTCAAGCTACACAGGCAATGATGCACACCGTAGTGGGTGGCTACGGATAAATTTTGGCCACCGGGGAACAAGTGCCGAAATCTCAAACACACGGGCGTTTTCTCTCTTCGCCGCCGCCAGATCTTTTATGCCTAAATCCAGGCAGTTTTGCTGGAGGGGTTGGACTTCAATTACGTGGTGGGTCAGTGTGCTCAAAGTGACGTGTTCGACACTTTGCCAGCGCAGGGCTTAAGCGCGATGGGGTGGAGCGAATTGAGTGATACATATTTCAAAAGTTTCTGAATAAAGGAAATGAGTGCTGTGCGCCATTCTGGGAGTAGGGTGCCATTTCTCCAGTAGTCATTGTAGTATTCAATTAGTAGTGCGATGGAGGCATCAGCAAGGTGGCGGTGCATCTTTTTGGGGACAAAGTTGGGACCGTGAGTTGAGCACTATTTGATGGTTGGGAGAGCTGTCCTGACCTGCTTCGGTGGTGTCAGCGTTGAGCTGTTTGTCCACTTCTCCGTGATAGGTTGGAGGGGGTGCTTGTGGTTTTTCGGTTTGTTAATGGAGCCGAAGTGGGTCATGGTTTTGGATATGTATCCAGGGGTATGGTGTACAAGTCTCTGAAGTTTGTGAGACTGGGACGTGTGTGTGTTCCCAGGGTTGATTAAGTGTCGAAGGGGAGTGCAGGTTTTTCCCATACTTTGCGCTACCAACATCTGATAAAAAATTTGATGTCATTGTGCTTTGATTGGTGTAATTCTCTTGGTGTGCTTCAGTTCAGAAAATTTACGGTGGATGGCCCGATGGTGCTTGTTACGCATCCAACGTTTATTTCCGCTAGGCTAAGCCTCGCGAAGGTATCCAAGGCAAAATTCGATGACTCTGTGAGAGCTAATATGCAAATCAAAACAGGTGCTGGCTTGCATGGGTGTATTGTGATAGTTGCTGAACCAAAGTCCTTTGGTTGTCGACTGCATCAGATGTTAGAGGTTGAAGCTGAGATCTCATTTTGCGTAGCTTGCCGCGACATGTGAGTATATCGGGGAAGGGCAATGCACTGCTTGGCCGCGACGTCTGATTATAGAATGTAGTGCTCAGTACTCAACGAGTGGACGGTGCTGGTTCATTGCCGTAGTTCGACACCATTGGATAGGGCGAAATCTGCGGCAATGTTCGTCTGCACACTACTACCCGGACAGGTTGCCGTATAGGGATCGTATTCAGGTGTAAAATAACCTTTTTTGAATTTGTTACCACAGCAGATGACCGTCCTTAGAAGCATACGCACAGGCCCACAGAATGGGAGGAGCGACTACCCAGAGGGGGTATTTGGCTGCTTTCTGAGAAGCTACAGTGAGGAGGACGTTGAACCTGTGTTGATGTTTTCAGAGCGGCTGTAGATGTTGAGAAGAAAGATGCTTTTGTCATCCTTGTGGCGAGGGAGCACTCCACGCAAAATAGGTGGGCTTGTTTTCTCAGTGACGATATATGATCGACTTCGACGTTCCGCAGGATGAGAATGGCTTTTTATCGGGACCAATCTGCAGAAGTCTTTGGTATACCCGTAGTTTTATGATTCCAGGTTCTCAGAGAGCGATTATATTAAGGACCTTGTCGTAGGATTGGGTGAAAAGCAAAAGGAAGTTTCGGTTTTTCTTGTAGCCACTGCAATTCCATGGCTAGGCACGGAGCCTGGTAGAAGACTTACGAGGGATGACCAGGACGATCACGGAGAGGTTGCAAGCTAACAGAAGAGACCAGAAAGGCATCGAAATTCGTTTCGATTTCGTAGATTTTATTGAGGCAGGCGCATATCTCTGCGTTTGAAGGCTTCCATTATTACCTGTGTGATAACTTGGTTAGACCATAAAGTTTGATGGCGATATATTTATTGAGTTTCTCGCTCTGCTAAGGCGTTGTGGAAGGTGCGTTCAATGGCTGCAAAATTATCAATAATGGAGGGTTGGCTGATGTCAGTAGGGGTGGTAAATTCTGTTGCGCGTATCTTTGTGGGAGGCGATGTAGTGGAGGTTTTTGAGATCGATGGGGCAGGAGGTGGAGGCAATGTTGTCGAGCTTTTGGTGGGAAAAGGGAAGGGGGGGGGTTAATTGGCATTGCGGAACGGATTAGCGGCGTCATTGACCGAAACCTTGTCTTGGCGCATCATGACATTCCTTTGGCGATGGTGTGCCAATTCTGGTCGAAAGGTTCGTAGTCCCCGAAGAAAAAAACGCTCGGCATGTTGGGGTGGTTCTGCAGCGAGCTAGAGGGAAGGGAATGCGGGCAGCTCACCTTCGTAGCTTCAGCATGAGGAATGAGCAGTCGCTCGATGGTCCTCTTCTTTATGTCTTGCTGCTTGGTGGGATTCGTGGGCTTGTTTACCCGATTGCGAAGCCTGTCGCTACCCCGTTGGCACCCCATCCGTGGCGAGCCGGGTAGCTGTAACTTGAGCGCATGTAGGGGACTGTAGTCGTAGGAAGAAGCGCCTCGAGCATTTAGCAGAACCAGTTAAATTAGCGCCCTCACACACAGTGCACTTGGGCGTACACCGATGTTGGTCCATGTGGCTGACGAGTCTGCATTGTTCATGTGGCAAAACGGCTGGGTAGGGAGACAGACATTTTTGCGGTAGCTGGTGCACCGGAAGGTGGTTCGGGCTTTGCCGATAGAACGGCTTGCAGTGGTAGTACATAACAGGGAGTTAAGGAACCAAAAGAGAACGGTACTGCTTCTGAAAAGGAATTGTACGATATGCGAAGACTCTTCACATCCAGAATCCCGAGATAGAAATTATAGTGCATGAGCCTGTGCTGGTCTTCCCCTGCCGTGTCAGGGCTGAAAAAGTTGAATATAGGCCCAGTGCCGCGTTACATGGAATAGAAACGTGGGCTGTGATTAGGTAGTGGTGGCCGTCGTGTTCCGGCTCATAATGCTGCTTTATCGGTTAGCTTCTTCCTTGCAAAGAATGTTACAATTATAAAGTAGGGTTTAGGTTGAATGCGGACTTGATCATTTTCATTGTGGGTGTGCCCGACAGCTTGCATGATGATATCTGCATGCATAGTCAAGGCGACGGCGATGACGGCCCGTCCGCCATGCTGGCTGCGGATAACGGATAATTTATGCAATGGACCGGCGTGCGGCTCACTTTATTTAGGTTTGCGGTGGTGGAGTTATTGCCTGGCTTCGCTGCTGTGGTTGGAACGACCGAGCCAGTGTAGTGAGCGCCATTGTCGGGAGCCGAGGGCTTGCGTTGAAGGCGGAGGCCTACTGCAAGCCACGCGGATTGTTGGAGTTCGGCCGGGTCGATGTCGATTCTTTTGATGGCCTTCAACGTTTTGGGCAACGAAGGAAGCTTTAGAAGTTGCTTCAGTCGCGGGGGTCGATGTCTGGAAACATAGGGGGCGGGGTTTCGCCAAAGCGGCGGCAAGAAGACCGCTTCACCATACCTGACTGTACAAAGGCAACAGTTGTGGTAGTTTACTAGCCCGGGAATATTTGTGGCTGCATATCTACCTTCATGTAGGAACAGAAGTGAAAATCGCAGGTACCCTTTCGCAATAACTTAGCGGAACTATACAGTAGAGGCTTGAACTTAACTAACTACGTTCTCTATAAAGGCCATTAAACGATAGCAGGCAGAGTATCTAAGTGCTTCGGCAAGATTCTTCAAACAACAATTCAGAGAGTTCAGCACATCACATGGTTACAGAGACATTATTGTGCAGATGGGAATGAGGCGTCCGACCAATAAGGTGCGTAGTCACATACCGTGCTCGTGACACCACGACTACTGTGCTCCCCCCCGAAAAAACTCTGAAGAAAATCTCATCCTACGCCTGGGAACACTGTCATTCCTCTTGCAATCAGGGTATCTCAGCGCATAAGAGACAAAATTAGGACAAGGGATAAGCCGAAATATGGATCGGCAAATCTAGACGGGGGGAGATGTTTGTTTGAAACAGTTAGAGATTAGTTCAAAACTCATAAAATGTGGGGAAACATCTGCCTCCTTTACGCAAACTAGCCACGTTGAAAGGTACGCTGAGGGTAGAACAACTCATACCTTACATATGCTACTATTGTCGAGATATGTAAAACAGCGTTGTCCATCTGATTACCTCAAGGGAAGGAGATAATGTACCTGTGCACTTGAAATTCCTGTTTCACTCTTGAAAATATCTCCATTTTGTCCCCTTTTTTGCAGACTCCCACTTTGTCTCACGGAACAATACTCCACCACTGCAAATTTTCACGCCCACACTTTGTGTCCACGAAGTTCACATGGCCTATGTCTTTGACGTGCACTCGTGTTTAAAAAACGTTGCGCGTCTAGTCGTTTTCTCTTCGCAGGACATCAGTAATTTGAAAGTATGAATCGTAAATTCAGCAACTCCGTTCCTAAATGCTCCCTCGGCGTCGAATAAACGCTATCGCGACGTACATCTCAAAACCTTACTCTACATCTAATCTGCATTTTTTATTACGCTTGACCACTGAAAAACACTTAAAACCAGTTCTAGCGCCAGCACACACCTGTTAGTGCCGTGCGTTGGATGCTCAACTTTAAGTGACATATTTCTCTTAGCATTTTAGATGACATTTTAACTTTGTGTTATTCATTCACGTTCCTATTTAAGTGCTAGATTTTCTGGGCAACATTGTAGTAAAATTAAGGTATCGTAATGCGAACTCTCATTTCAGGACCCATGAGGAAAAAAGGTGCAAACGGAACCAATGATTTGGAAGGAGATCCGATAGAGCTAGATGTAGAACAAATATTTCTCCACGAAAACTACAACTCCTCACTGTCGGAATTCTGGAATGACATCGCGCTTTTGCGACTAAAAAAGAACATCACGTACGAGAAGCATGTGCGACCCATATGCCTGCCTCCCGCGAAAGGTGAGTACCTCCAATACCTCTACGCACGAATGTGGCTGATTTCTACGCAGATAACATGAGAAAACTTACTTAATTGTTAGCCAAATGGTGACCTTGTGTTAACGAAGAAGAAACTAAACCGGCTTGATTATTGGCACATTTGAGGCAACAATAACGTGTCATGCATGTAAGTCTCGAAAGCTATGTCAAGCAAGGCGATTAAAGCAAGATAAATTGCTTATTTCTCTTATTCCCATTCCAGAAATCGGAATGTATAGCAATGCCATGAAGGAATTGGCATCGTCTACAAGACCAATTTAAAGAAAATATACTTTCGCACCGCCGTTACACTCCCTAACATTGAACACCGTGGTAGAGGGGCACGCAGTTGAGTGAGAAGCACCAGCTATTTATTTGTCGCTATTATGTCTTCTTGCTTTGATACAGAAAACTGCGACAGATACAACGGACGAAATTTACGTGGCAGCCTTCTCACAGTGAGAGCCATCCTTCGCGAACACCTCTTCCACTGAGTTAGGATGACGTTCACCTTTCACGGGTCACTCATTCGGATAATACTCGCTCGATTCCTGCTGGGTGGCGGGTAAACGCACCAGGCTTCTGCTCCGAAGACCTGCGTTCAAATGTTACACGAACCCAAATGTGTCACAAAGCGAAGTTTCAGTGTTCTCACTGGTAGCGTCTGTAACGCGAAAGCGGGTGAAGCGAAAGAAAAATATGGCAGTGTATCTGCTCCTTTCGTTGCAAATGTCGCCGAAAGACGATAGTCGACTGGCAGCCCTGCCAAGTAAATGCCCCCCTTCTCTTTCCCGATCACTTGTCATGCTGTTCCCTTGCGCGTCGCTCCTCCCAAGATAACACGCCGGAGGTTTGCTCAAGTGAATTCAAATTTACCGCGTTCTGCCGGTCCAAGTCAGGTGTCCCGATGCAGCGCTGCCGTACGGCGGAGGCACGTGTCAATTGAGGCACCCTACTACAACATTTATAGAACCTCAATGGCCTACTACACGACCGTTCTGAGCGGAACGTGAATCCCATCCAGTGGAACCTTTCCTTGCTATTGCCGTTTAATTTCTTAAATACCGCTAGTAGGGAGCGCAGCAACAGCAGGCGACGGTTTTCGGCAGTTGATGTAGTATTTCATTCGCTATCGCAAAAACCAAGCATCTATGAATTTTAATAAGGGAACACTGCAAGTAGCCCTTCTGCATTGATTTTGTGCCTTATATTTGCGTAATGTCTTGCTCTTGTTCACCAATATTGATATATATGAACCCTGACACCGAAAGTAGACGTTCAGATTACGCTGCTATTACATAAGACTATTGGGCAGATTTCATTTCACTTTGGCCTTCTGGTTCGAAGTGAGTCACAGACAGACAGACAGACGGACCGAAATTTCCGCGTTTTAGTATCCCAAGAGAAACTATCATCCTTAAAAATGCTTCCCGTGGCGGGAATTAAACTTGGGCTTCTCGCGTTATGAAGCCGGCGTCCACCCGAGTGCTCTATTTCGACATGCTCAAAGCGGTTCGGATTTGGGGGGGGGGGGGGGGTGCATGGACGTGGATAAATTAGAAAAATCCTTCACCCCCCCCCCCCCCTTCCAGTGTAAAGAAGATGATTATTCGTCACGACCAAGCTTCGCAATCAGACATGGTCGTCGTCGCACGAAGGGGTGCTGATTTTTTTATTAATTTTTTTCCCTTTGCATAGGCTGCTGTATCGATGTCGTTCCTGTTCAATGAGAGTGAAAATAGGCACTTTTCGCATTTGCTAACTCATCTAAGCTTTTCGCTTTACAAAGGAGAAGGTTTAGGCAAACACAAAAGTATACGAAAAGTACACGCGAAGCTGTTGATAAGTAGGGCCCGCGCGCAATCCCTCAACGTTTTTTTCACTATCTCTCGCTGTGCGTCGCACAATGTCTGTGAATTGGATTTTCTTAAAGATTTTGTCGTCATAAACTTCTACCAACAAGCTCAGTTGTAAGCCTATACTAAAAGAATGAAGCTGCTTGCATGTTCTAACCTTTCATTTCCGCTTATTTTCTGTAGAGTTTTACTTCTTCGTTTGCTCTCCGTTATTCCGGTACGTTTTGAATTCGTCACTCGTGTCGTAAAATCTTACGTCGGCTTATGAGAGGCTGGCGTAAGGGAGACGGTTTGTAACTCAGTGTTCGCGTAAAAGAAAATTTGCACAAACGCGTAGCCATAAGCTCAAAAAATGTTCAAGGCAGTTGAGTGTATATTACGGTAGCGTGGAACTGTTTAAAATTCGAATATTTGTCAACCCCGTCATTGAAGTGTACACAGCGTTTATAACAAATATATCCCACCTCATTCTTTACACAGCCAACATTTCAGGTCAGTCCACATTCTACAGAGCGGGTGAGTCGGCGGTGGTTATTGGTTGGGGAGCTCAAAAAAGTGGCGAGAGGCAGAATTCCGTGAAACACCTGAAACAAGCAGTGAAAGTAATCGGAACAGAAACAAACTGCTGGATGAGCTCTCACGGGAAGAACTACAGACCGCAAGGGATGATGTGCGCCAACTCAGAAGGAGGTAAGTGCCGGAAACTGTTGCAGCATAATATATCTTTGTTTTTGCTTTTTTTTTGTGCACAACCACAGAGCTGCGAAGGAGCTCATTTCAGGGTAGAAGAAAACTGGCTATTCCATAGCTTTAATTAACAAAGAAGTTGTTACGATTTCTGCTGCAAAGCAGTATATGGCACCCCCCCCCCCCCCCCCTCAAGTTTTTGTTGTTCCGGTATCACCGATTTACTCTTCGCCACTCCGGGGCTTTTGCTCACCACCGCTGACACCTCTTTCAAAACTCTGTTTCTCTCGCCTCCACCGATGCCCCTTTGGCAAGTTGCGCAGTCAGCAGCTAACGGTGGTAGTGCGATTATTGCATTATTGCGAAAAATAAGCAGAAGAATGAATGGGCGCAAAAAATGCACTGTCTATTACTTATACTCCCTGATAAAAAACTTGTCCGCAGCGCGTGCTGCAGTCTTTTCGGTCACGCCGCATTTGTGCTACGTCCCAGGAAGTGTTCGCGTGATGAGCGAAAGCACGGCGGCGTGCGCAACTCTGCTTCTACCTCGCAGCGACCCCGCGGCCGCCGGCCAGCATGTTGCAAATGGTGTTTGAACCTCCCGCGCAAATGTCGCGTGGTCGGATTCGCCCCGCACAAGGGGAGCAGCGAGCATGTTCTGCAGTTTGTGTTTGAATCTCCCGAGCAAATGTCACGTGGTTTTGATTAGCGGAGAATGGAACAGCGTCTTGGAAAAATGTCAGGGGGAGAGCGCTCCTTGTTGGCCCCGCATTAGACATGTGTGAGGCAAAGGCCGTGAGAGAGATGACGCCGTTGCCGCACGTGTCGTACTCCACCTCACCCTTCGCTGTACGCTCCACTCCGTTTTCTTCCTTACGCCGCTGCTGCCTTTTTTTAATTTGTAAAACAATACCCGTTGGCATAAAAATAGAGTTAGAATTAGAAATCGCAATAAATTGTGAGGGAAGGCTTGAGCATTTTAAAACCCTATTTACAGTTAGAAATGGACACCCGTCTCTCGAAGGAAGGAGGTGGTGGGGTCCCCAGAGCCACTGCTGGAGGTTGCGGGTCCTCCAGGGTGGAGGCCTGTGCGTCTCAGGTGTCGCTTTCTGGCTGAGTCCAGTGAAGGACACGTCCATATTGATTGTTCCGCATCTGCTTGTTCGGCAAGAGCTGTACAGAAGCGGTACGGGTCATCGAACGGGGCATAACAGCGTTGTGGTCACGCCCTGGTAACAGCAGGTGAAAGCGCCACTCCAACGCGAAGCGTTCACTCACTCGGTTACGCGAACATAAACAGACGCCGCTTCCGCGAAACCCAGGTAACGGTTGCAAAGGGCTGCCCTCTAAAACTACCAAAACACGCCCTCGCCGTTTCCGAACAAATTACACTTCGCCAAGAAACTGTAATCACTCTCGGTTGAAGAGAAACTTCCCCAGTTTGAACGCCGGTGTGAGCCCATATTTTGTTTTCAGCTTGGAAGGCCTTCCGAGTGACATCTACGGCAGTGTCTTTCACGCCTAAGTATGCGCCATCACCGGCCGGTTTATGCATGCGCGGTTTGCGGTTGAAAAAAGGGAGTGTGTACGCTCAGCTAGGTTTCATAGCCCTACCGATGAAAGTCCAGTTGTGCTGGTGGGAGATTTAGATGTAGAAATTACATGTCCCAGTGCGCTTAGTCGACTATAATCCTTAGTCTAGTGGTTGAGGTGTGGGTTGATGTGTTACACAGGCCTCTTACACAGGCAGGAAGATGTCCTCGAGGGGAAGGGAAATGGACAGCCACATGTTTCTACGCGAGAATAGAGTTCAAAGGCTTCCAGATTTTAACTCGTTATGGTATGGATGCATGCACGTTCGTTCGAAGGAACAAGAGTAAGAAATGAAGCGTTGGGCCGAACAAAAACAACGGAAAGCTGCTAACGCTGCCGTTACCGCCTCAAGTTCAGCTCATTAAGAAGCGGCGAGTCCCTCCCGGATGAACAGCACCTTGCCCGCTTGGAACGCTGGCGTCAGCCAATATCACTTCAGTGGGCTTTTAGGGGGTATTTCCGACAGCGTATGTCAGTTTTGGGCATGCGCACATGACCGGTTGCCGGTTTATGCTTGCGCAGGTTTGCAGTGAAGAATATCGGGAGGCAGGAGGAGGGTCATGCACGCGCAACTATAGGTTTCATGCCCGACTGACGGATGGCATGTCCGTTGGGCTGTTGCGAAGTTTAAACGGGGTCATTAAAAGGCCCAATGGTACCTGTCCGGAGCCTTTAGTGGTAGCGCGGGTTGAGTTGATGTGTTACGAAAACAGTCAGATGGCTACGACGCAAGAGAGGCACAGGCAGCTTCATGCTTGTCCGCAAAAGAAAGCTTGGGACCTTGGGAGGTTCATTCAGCAAACTGGCTAGGAAGTGTGCTCCATCGGAAATTACAAAGATGTTTTCTTTCGTGCACTCCGTGGACTGCGTCCAGCTTTGGTCATCCTTCTTCACAGAGTGGAAGGGCACTAATTATATTTCATCCACCCCATTTCTCTTTGCTTAAGGCTCGTTGGAAAATATATACGCGTAATAGAAGTCTTGAAACATGTGCCACTTATGTGCATATTACAGTACGATATTTTGAATAACGACGCGGTCAGGGGTTCTCAATAAAATGCTTGTTGGTGCGTCACAACATAAAGAAAAAAGATACAAAAGGACAAAAATTGCAAGAATGACAACACCGATGCGCTGTGCTTCTCATGTTCGCCACAGTAGTAGCTAGCTGACCTTTGACTTATAGCATTACCTTCAGCCATTTTGTACAGCATATAAAGTGCTCGCTTCATAATATGTGGGCAACCGAGAACTTGTTCCAGCTCTCCGCTGTTCTTTTTTATGCTTAATATTTCCCCTACATTCGAAATTATTCACTCTAAAAGGTGTAGGGGTAAGTTGGCCGTCTGGGAGGCCACTGTTTGGATAAGTGGCACGGAGCCTGGAGCGCACGTCCCTTTCGTGGCGTTTGGGATCAACGAAGATGCGTTGCTTGCTAATGAGGCATACAGGGAAAAGCAAAAAGAATAAAAACTGTTACCACGATTACATGCAGGGAAATATTTGTACTCCGAGCAAAGTGCAAAAAAACACTGACAGCAACAGGACCGCGCCGTCACCCTCTAACCGATCCACCAACCGACAGTCGTGGCAGTCGTCACTCTAACCGATCCACCAACCGACAGTCGTGGCAGTCGGCGATAGTGCGGTTAAAATTACGTATGTCCCTCTTTTCCTTCAGCTCATCAAGTCTGCTTGTGCTCTTAAAGGTTACTTATACGTATCCTGGAAAGACGTTTTCAGTATTTTTATAAATTTCGCCTCCACCGATTGCAAATAAATAACCTTCGAATTCGAACTCTCCTGTTTTAACGCGCCGACACTACAAACCTAGAATATCGGCGCTCCGTATTGGAGGGCTCCGGATTAACTTAAAGGAATTAAAATTGCACAAACGATTGCTACACTCACTCATGCGAAAGTTGTGCGCAAACTGTAGTCTTATCAGTTAATGGCGCATATGTTCTGCGTCTCGGGAATGAATCGGTTGGCAGCGAACGCAAGGCGGCGTGCGCAAAACTCTGCCGTTATCTCGCAGCGCTTCGCCACCGCCGAGCATGTTGCAAATCGTGTATGAATCTCCCGCGCGAATGTCCCATGGTTCAGTTGAGGAGACGCAAACAGGGGAGGAACGTCTGGCGAATATGCGAGGCGGAGGCAGCGAGACCAGTGATGCCAATTCAGCGGATTTTCCGCTAAATCTGGCGGATTTCATTTTATTCGGGCGGGGAAAAATTAGTCTAGCGGCTAGTGGACTTTTTTACGGGCCATTGTCATACATAGCGGATTTCTGGCGGATACCTCACGCAGTGCACAAATTCAAATTCTCCCTGCAAGAAGCCATTTCCGTGTCCTCTATGCAGAAATTTTTTAACTACAGAGAATAGGAGGGCTCCCGTTCACTTGCGCCGCCTATCCCAGACAAAAAAATCGGTGAGCTTTCAAAGCGGCGATCGCTTTCTAAGTATCACATAACAGACGAGCTGCGATGCACCAAACCGTGGACTCTGCGCGCCCCCTGCCGCTTGCCGTGCAAACAGTGAGTCCGCTGGACGTAGGGACCAGCCTAGGTTGATCACCCGAAGTCCTTTATGGCTTCAATAAAGTCTATTCCTCCTCCTCTTCCTATCGTGCAGAGAGCGGGCTCGCTGTTTGCACCGCAAGCGGCAGGGGGCGCCTGTAGTCCCGGCAGTAAGCGAGGTTATTGTCGAAGCAGCCACCCACTTTTTGTTTTTTGCGTTCGAAGTTGCAGAGAACAAAGGAAGACGTCCGGCTGCTTTGTGGCGAAAAACGGTTCTGTTTATTCTCTGTGTAACCTGACTACCGTTCCTCTTGAGTCATGCCGAAAGTGGTATATTCGCAGACGTTCAGGATGGAGTGGTTAAAGGAACCCTTGCTCTGCAAGTGGCTGCAATGCAAAGCGTCTGCTGACGGAAAAAAGTTGCGGCGTGCAAGCACTGCGGCTGCATGCTAGGCAGCAGATATTCAGACCTGGAAGATCATGCGAACAGCAAGAAGCACACGGAACTGGCTGCCAGTTCTTCAATCCAGAAGTAACTGGGCTTCACTACAAAAAGGCAAGTACAACCAGGGAATGCAGCTGAGGGCAGAACTGCTCTATTTATCGCCGAACATTCTACAATTATGACTGCCGATCACTTGTGCCAACTCTATAAGAAGTCGTTTCCTGACAGCGAAGCTGCAAGGGCGTATCGAATGCGCCGCTCCAAGTGCGCTTCCGTGATTAAGAACGTTCTTGGCCTACACTTCAAGGCGCATCTGGTACAGGACATTGGGGACAGCTATTACAGCTTGATCATTGATGAGTCGACCGACATCGGTGCCACAAAATTTCTTGCCATTTCTATCATCTGTCACAGTGTCACCAAGTCAAGGATCATGGCCACATTCCTGACCTTGTGCGCCTGGAAAGTGCGCAGGGCAGATGGGATTGTGGCTGCCATGAAATCCACTCTAATGGAGTACTGACCTCAACTGGAAAGGATGAGAGGCGTAGGGACAGACAACGCGAGCGTTATGACGGGGATCAATAATGGCGTTCATCGGAAGTTGAAAGCGGAGGCTCCCCACCTCGTACTGATCCGCTGCGTCTGCCACTCTTTGCAGCTAGCCACGTCGGCTGCTACAGCGGAAGCGTTGCCGATAAACTTGGAATACCCAATGAGGGAAACGTAAAACTGGTTCGCAAGATCCCCTTTCCGGCAAATTGCGTACAAGAAGCTCTACGGTCTGATGAATGACGGCGATGAACCACTGGAGATTGTGCAAGCGTGCAGGACGCGGTGGCTATCCCTCGAAATAACCATAGCAATGATCGTAGACCAGTGGACCGAATGGAAGGCGCACTTCTAGATGGCAAGACGGACTGAAAAGTGCTATGCGGCAGAGGTGCTGTATAGCATGTACGAAAACCACATCAATCTGGGGTACTTGCTTTTTTGAGACCGATTCTGGCAGATGTTCACAAGGTTAACAAGGCATTCGAGGCGAAAGATGCGGACCAAAAAAAGCTGCTGAATGACCTCATGACTTTGCTTTAAAACTTGGTTAAAAAAGTCGTAATTCAGACAGAGTAGATTGACGTTCTGACGTGGAGACTTGAGGACCACTTGAACCACAAGCCATATCTGGGCTACCTGTTTGAAAAGTACGTTGACAACGTGAAAGCTCAGAAGACCGACGGGTTCTCTCTCGCAGATGAAGCTGTGATGCGAGAAAGCTGCATAAGGTTTATTACCACGCTAGTAGATCAAATCATACAGAGAATTCCCGACAACATCACAGTTTTCCAAAAAGCATCACTCATGGGTCGAAAACGCTTTGTGCGTCGTGATTGCTCTGCTGGAAGCAGTGGGAGTGCCCCTGAGACAATCGAAGAAATTCAAAACCAGTAGAGCAAAATCTTCCTCCTGAACTAGAAGTCAATATTGTCCACTGGAAGTCAGTATTGTCAATATTTTGGTGTGAAGTTTACTCCTATACGGACGCCTGCGGCGAAAACACGTTCGCCGAGCTGGCCGGATTTGCCATGTCGATGCTAGTGCTGCGGTATTCAAATTCCCAAGTAGAGAGGGTGTTTAGTCAGCTTAACAACGTAAAATCCTAGCTGAGGAACAAGCTGAAACGTTAAACAACAAACTCCATCCTTGTCGTAAGAGCGGGGCTGAAGTGACACCAGAAAAGTTGTTTTGATTACGAACTTCTTGCGGCAGTTAGTGCAACCAAGGCACCTTTCTGGTCCCTCAACAAGTACCAGCGGTCCTGTGGAGATGGTGTCAGACGACAACAGCGACGACGAAGACCTCGATGTGTTTTTTGTTGACCTGTCAGTTCTTTTTTTTTTTCATCAGCGCGAACATTTATAACTTTTAGCCTCATCTGTGATAAGGTTGACCAATGACGACCAGTTGAGCACTGAAGCTTCAAGGGTTCTAGTTAGACTCCTTGGAAGACTTCTATATATGTTATTTCAGCTCTCGTTGTTTTAGGCAGCCTTTAAGAATGATAAAGATATTTATCAAACGAAATTGCACTGTTTTGTTAAATAAAATAGGCCCTAGCAGGAAATTTAGCGGATACGTTTTAGAATCTAGCGGAATCTGGCGGATTTCTCATTGCTTTTTAGCGGATGTCTGACGCCCAGCGATGGCAACACTGAGCGAGACACACTAAGCCGTGGCGCCGCACTGGGAGATGACCCCTTAGTAGGATGTGCCGCCCTCTTTCGCCAGGAGCTGCTCCTTCGTTTTCTTTCCGCCTGCGATGTCTCGTTCCCTAAATTGGTTACGCGGACATAAGTAAAATGTTGTCTGTGCGGGAACGCAACCCAAGGCACCTACGGAAACACGCATCCCCATCGTTAAGGCAGCCAGGGCCCTCTATCTGAATGGTGGACTCAATAGATGTGTGCTGGGCTTCGACGTAGAAACATTTGTTAGCCGTTTAGGAGTCCTACTGAGAGAGCGGGAGAAAAAGAGAATGAGCCAGTGTGTGGGCATGTGTCATGTGTGTGGGTGTGACGGCAGAGGGTATACTAGTTCAACCGGTGCGCCTTGAAAGAAATAATGAAAATGAAAAGCTCCTGCTTGGAAACGCACAGAATGTACTGTCACACACATACAGAGAGCACCTCTTTGAAGGATCGCGCAAAAAATCGTCTATACTTCAAGATCTGCACTGTGCGCGACCAGTAAAAGGGCATTAGTTTTCCATGCAGCCTTGCTAAGTGCCTTAGGACCATTGAAGTTCAACTCCCACGTCATGAGGTCTACATAGAGGGTGCGTTACAACTTCCCTTTAGACGGCTTCGTTGCCATCTTCTTGGACAGCGCGTTATGTTATTCCTGTTCCGAAGACGGCAACGAAGCTGTCTAAAGGAAAATTGGAGCGCACCCAGAGAGGCAGTAGGTTTCTGCTTGGCACGATGGACTAAGAGTATACGTTGGTGACATACACGATGTCTCAGCGCACTGAATGTGCAATTAGGGTCAGTTAAATGTGGATGAGGATGCTACTGCCTTGCGTCAGCCAAGATAGACCCCAACAGCCAAGATAGACCGCTACCCGAAGAATTTGGGATGTTGAGGTTGCCGCATCCTTTCTTGTTAATGTTATTGGCAGCGCTTCGAAAGAAAGGAGATGGGTTATTGACTTGACTTTGTAATCTGAAATATTGCTGGTGACTCCACACTGTGCAGGAAGTCACTGCAGTTCGTTCTGCACTAAAAAAGCACTGCAATTATAAGCTTTATTCCTGCTGGCGCAGACAATATATTTACGACACTGGGTGACCATTCTAAAATAATCTAGTGGTCACCTGCAATTAGTAAAGGCATCCCATTTTTGAGGCTGCTCTTTAAAAAATACAATAAAAAGGAGAGTGCATTCAGGATAGCCCCAGTAGACATCAAGAAAGCATTGTTGCTAAGTGGGGTGGACGTTGTAGTGCTGAAGGAATCGAGCCAGATCCCTATCGCCGACGATTGTGTCTCTGAGGCATTAGTCTGTACATCAGTATGGACGTTACGTTTCTTAGTAATTAGCTCTAAGGCAAATAAGTGAGACCCGCAGCATGCATGTGTGTCGTCCAGTTGAAGCAAGACACAGCAGTTGCAATCTTCAATGGTGATGTTAGAAAAGGTTAAAAAATGCCGTAGCCCTGTAATGTGAAAGTAGGCCCTCCTGCACCTTGAAGACATAGACAACCGCTAGAAAACGCCCTCGTTGCCTCGTCATACCACGAAGTATCGTGCAGTTGACTGTTGTCACGAGGAAGCTGAATCCGTCTACTCTGTGCCATGGCTCTAACCATACAGATAGTTTTAGAAACACCAAAAGAGGTTTGACTTATTATTTCCGGCTTATATATTCTTGAAGGAGCACTAACTTGGAATACCGCAGTGCTCTTGGAAATAGTTGCGAATATTCACACAAAATTATTTGAGCTTGCCAAAATACATAAATAGCAACCAGGCAAGTAGCAATGCGCGGTTCTGTAAAATCAGTTCTCTCTTTGGTGATGCATAAGCAGATATGTGCCGGACCCGAATAAAGACTTTACGTTAACCTCGTGAACATGTACTCAAATTTGATGTAGAATACGCTTGGTGTTTTGGCACGTCGTATGCATCAACGTTAGACCTGCTTAAAATTTAAGTCTGCATAAATACCTAAGGAAACCGATTTGGGAAGGTTCTCAGTCATTGCAACGTGGACACAACTGAGAAAGGATTACCGTGATTATGAACGAAAACCCGATTTTTCAACGCACCTCGCCAAGTATAGCGTTCCCACCTTAGACTCCCCCGTGGAACAATTGTCACCAGAAAATAAAGGCGTGCTAAGCGTCTTGTTATTTTTTTGTCACATTGAGGTGAATAAACATTGTAACAGTTAAATAGCTCCCAGTCTCTAAAAGTTTAGGTAAAATTGATATATAAGGATACTACTTTATTCTAAACTACAGGCATGATTTCTTTGGTGTACCTGTTAAAAACCATACAAACAATCTGTAACCGTAACTACAGGTCCGCATTATGATGTGAGCAATTTCGAAAGCAGACCAGAGAAACTTACATAACCTATTGCTACGCATTCACATATCGCTGCAAACTTTCGTGGACATCCGAACAGTGTAACTTAATCATTCTTCGACTAAATTTAACACCTCCACATCAGTTTTGACCAATAAAAGTCGTAGAATTTTCTTTTTGTCGGCTACAACCTACAGGTTAAAGGTGCATTATGCTATATAAGACGGGAGATATCAACAAAATAATAAATTAGTATCGCTTGTCACGTTGAAATCGGTTCATGTGGCAATCTAAAATGCCGATTGAGTACACTAAGGGCCACTGGTGCATCTGGTGCTACGTAAAGACCAGTCGTGCATCAGAAGTGGAAGTTGTCGTCCTTTTATGGTTCAAGCACAGCATTTCCCAGTTAGCAATTACTGGTTTTATCAGTCGCCTTAAGAGAACACCTTAACTGCAATTCTTTGCCCTGCTGCCATTGAAATGAAAATTAGTTGCCATGGTAACCGCGGCTATTTTTATTAGCTATTGCACCAAGCATTGCTTAAGTGTCATGGAGAGCCGAAAAGACACTAGAAAGAAAAACACCCACCTCTCCTCGCGGGAACCCCTGTGTAGATGCGACGCATAGTGGGTTCACGTTGCAGCGTTGGACAGCGGAGGAACGGCGCTGGAACGATGGAGCGGAGCGGCGCAGGAACCGCGTTTTATAGCGCGCATAACGGTGAGGAGACGCGCCGGCGCCAGTGCGTCTGCCCCGGCTATGACGCAACACAATCCAACACAATCCACTTTAATCCAATCCAATCCAAATCCAATCCAATCCAATCCAATCCAATCCAATCGAAGCCAAGCCACGCCAAGCCAAGCCAAGCCAATCCAATCGAATCCAATCCAATGCCCCTCGCGAGAGAGTGTTCGCTATCGGGGAGGAGAGGGGGTGAGCTGCGGAGAGCGGCGGAGAGCGCAGCTGGCGCGGCGAGGAGAATGGGGGAGGGGTGGACGCCGACAACGCCGTATGGATGCAGAGACAAGGCGAGTGAATGAGATTGAATGAGTTGCCTTCGTATTGCTTCAATCCTTTGATGTCCCGGAAGTAGCCTACGCCGAGTATTTTCCATCGCTTTTGTTCACGCAGCAGCGAATTCGGTCGCATGAAGTGCGCGAAACTACAATTTCTTACGTCACGCGGTCACCGTCATTCGAGTCTTCTAAACACTTGCAAGTCCTTGTGTCACAAGATACATGCGGCCTACTTTTTTTGTGCATTTACCGGAAAAGTCGTACCGCTATGTATCGGTCTCTAAACAACAGGTCTGCAGATTTTGATTCGAGGCAGTAAGCGATGGTCATTCAGATTTATTTCGGTGAGTGTGAAATAATTGTTTTGCCCTAACCTTTCCCAGGGGACTCTTGCCAAGGAGAGAGCGGCGGCCCACTAATGCAAGGAGTAGAAGGCGATGAGGTAGTTTGGACGCAGGTATGGTATTATTGTCGTTATATTTGTGGCATGTTGGCTTCATGGCGAGAACCAAAACACGTCGACTTTTGCATCCACCTGTACCGTCGTCTTTAGGCGCCTACTGAGCTGACGGCGGAAGCTATGCACCGTACGACGGAATGTTCACTTCACAGAATCCTTGAAGAAAGTGTTCATTGCATATTGTAAATTTGTCTTTTCAAACCTTACATTTTTCCGGAACATTCATGAACTTTGTTTAGCATTTTTTCCTACAGTGGCGGCTTTGGTGGCCCGTATTGGATGTAAGACACTATCGTAACCGAGGGATGCGGTGATGTAAGTGCTGCCGCATAAGGGATGCGGTGATGTCTAAGTGCTGCGCTTTATCCACATACACCCACGTCAATTCATAAGTGCATAAAACCAGTGAAAAATAGGCGTGAACATCGGTACAGCAAAGGGCATGCTCCTGTATCTTCAAAAGGCAATTATAAATGCAAGTAAAATCTTGACCCTATTGAGAAAGCAATTGCTGTAAATTTTTAAGCTAATGCCTAGACAAATATGATCACCTTCAGCATACACCAATCTTGACGTAGCAATAGCAAAATACATAGACTGTTCTTTCCAGACTGAATCGCTTCATGGCATTACAGTTTGACGCACTTGCAAGTTAAGACTTGAGATTTGCAAATTATGACTTGTTTAAGTTTAAATTTTCTCCAAGCAAACGTAGATAATTTTGCATTGACCACCGCCCATATTGTTAAATTTGATGCAATAAGAGTGCAAGAAATGTTTATCACGTGATGCTAATTGCCATTGTCATGACATGCTAAAATCGTTCGAGTTAGGCAGAAAATTTAACGAGTAACCTAAAGACTATAATGAGTAAAATAAAGAATCTGGAGTAATTATTCCACCGGCGCACATAGTTTTGAGTCAGCCGAATATCCACCAATTAAAGGGATCCTGCAACACTCTCTGAGGAGTGCCAGTAAACATGCGCAACCTTTAGATTACGCTACCAGGAATACCTGAGCTCAATATTACACTCCCAATTAAAGCGGTGAGCGCGAATTTCAAATCGCTGTGAAATACGCAGAAAAACCAGCCGCGCGCTCTACAATTTTCCTTATTATAGCACCCCTTGCATGGGGTAAACGACATCATTGAGGCCATAGCTTTCCTATTGGCTTTCGCTGGTCAACTTCGCCGCCTATATCTCGCATCTTCTGTGACGATGCGCCGTCATCGGCACTGTGTACCAACCTCTTCTATGCCAGAACCTTGTGTGTTCCTTGTGTGTTCTGAGGGCGCGCGGAGTTTGAGTAATGCACTCAATACTCCCCTTTCAACGACACCACTCGACAACAAACGTTTATTGCTTAAAAAAACGCCCTACCAGCCTGATTGTGCGCTTGCGAGCAGACAGCCATGCCTGCTTTTTTCTGGCACCAGACCAGAAATTGACCTCTCCATGTGCCGGAGCAAAGAAGAAAACTCCCGGCCTGTGTATATCGAAGGTCGCCGAACAGAACGCCGCGAGCCACCCCCCTCTCTGCCAGAGAGAGCGCGTAACTTTCTTCGCGTTGTCACGCGGTGGAGTAGAGAGGGAACAATTAGGTGCGATTCCTCAGAGCACGAAGGTTCGGTGATATTGAACAAATATTCATACTTCGTGCGGGAGGAGATTGGTGGCACAATCGACTTTACCCCAAAATACATTCGGAGTAGTTTACGGTAAGTGATGCTGTGTCCCTATAAGAAATAGTTGACCCAGTATACAAATAAATAACCATCACCACGCCAACAGTCCCTAATACACATGTGTTGAGAAATCCTGCCACCAGCACGCAGTTATTATTTAATGGGCTTTGGAACCCTTTGAGTGATCCTTTGTAGACCCAACAGGATCCCTTGCAAGCTAAAATAAATCGTATTGTACCGACACTTCTCCCTCTGTAAACGGCACAGAAATCGTTTGCGGCATGTTAGGCTATGAGAAAACACATTTCGCACTTCCTCCACCACTCGCGACTATAGTGACGACCAGTATGTATACTGTCTGTATCAACCCTGAGCTCCGCTCTGAACTTTGCTGCGGTAAATGATCTGGCGAAATTGATGTGTAGTGGTGAAACTATAATCGCAAAGCACGCCGTGGGGCTAAAAATAAATATGAATAAATTTAAAGTAATCAGGAACAACCAGAAACATCCTCTTCAGCTTAGGAAAGGAAGCGCTAGAGAAGTAAAAAAATACACCTATTTCGGACTAATGGTTAGTGCTGCTGACCCCAACCACGAGAAACCTGGCACAGAATAGATGTGTTGTTACGGTTACAGTTACGGTTGCATGCCGATTGCACGCCGAGAGATGCACTCGGCATGCACTCGGCAAGGCAAAAGTAACCGACCTCTGTCACTCAAAAGAAAAATCTGCAAGTGCATACTGCCTGTGATGGCATACGGAGCTGGAACTTTTCGCCTTATAAAAAACTACAGATCAAACTTAGGTTACCTCAACCAGCCATAGAACGAATAATGTTAGGAAGAACACTAGGGGGCAAGAAACGAGCTACCTGCATCAGAGAACAAACTAGAGTTGACGATATCATTTTTCGAACGACGGAAAAGAAATGCTCTTGGGATGGCTGTGTAGTTAGAAGGACAGACAACCGGTGACATTTAAGACAGCAGGATGAATGTCAAGAGTTGACTCTAGAAGCAGCGGAAGGCCAATCACACGATAGAGGGATAAAAAATTTCCCCGCATTTCCCCGAGGGGAAGAATGTGAAAGTGCGAATGCATGAGTTGAATTTGCGCGGTTCGGTAATGTTCGCAAAAGAGAGATCACACACACACAACTACAAAGAAAGATGACAGACACCTATTTGTGTTGTCGTTGTACTTGATTGCTAAAGCGGATCTCAGCTTTGAAATTTCGTGTCAGTACTCCTTTAAGCGGGTGCATTAGCCCTTCTCACGCCCGATTCCTGGCCAAACGTGGGATGTGCCATGCCCATCTCCCCCCGTTGCCAAGGAAGACAAGGAGTTTCCTGGCGTGGGTATGTGCCATGTCAGCGGCCCAGCGCGCGCCCATGCCAAGGAAGACGAGGAGCGCGCGCACCCGCAGCTGTTGCTATGTGGACGGACGGCGGTCACCGGATGGTCGCTTATAAAGTGCATTCGCACTTAAAATGGAGAAGCTCAGGGGTAACCTGTAGACTCGAACAGCGGAGGGCAAAAGCAGTTGGATATCAATGGAAGAGACCTCCGTCGTGCAGTGGGCCTGAGTAGGCTGATGATGATAACGAGAAGAAGATCCTATGCCGAACAGAGACGTTTTAATATGTCGTAGTAGATAACGTTGTACTAGATATGTCGGAATAGATAAGATTTGCACAGCGTTTATTATGGCAGTCTTGACTGTGGCGGTCATGGTGGAGCTGTTGTTTCTGTACCGCACGTAGATGTGGAAAGATATTTGCTTTCAGGCTGGCACACATCATCGCCCGCGACAAATCTTTTACTGAGTGGTGGAGAAATAACCAGTGGTAAGACAATGAGCTCTCTCAATCCTATTGCTTTATGTTTTGGATGACTGCACAGGTGGGAATTGTGAGCCTGGGCGGAGGATGCAAGAAAAACAGATTCGGCTTTTACACCGACGTCTCCTATTACGTACCCTGGATCAGAAAGCACATAAATGCTGACGCTGCTGCTGACGCTGCTGCTGATGCTGGGGTGCCTGGCAACCGTCGAAGCAACGCACCCGTCGATCACGCGGTTTTCCACCCCTAGACACCAGGGGGAAACTGTCGGCTAAGCAAACAGCGCGGTTTTGTAGCGCTGTGTTTATCGCCGATTGCAACATAAAGCTCAGTTCAGTACTGTGATACTTGATTTGTTGTACACAGAAATAAAGCCAGTTCAAGAATGGCCAATCCCTGCAGCAGCCTGTGACTGATTGTTGAACGGCTGCCATGTACTGTTAAGAAGAACATTCATGGTATTTTTTTTTATTTCTCCATAGCATCAGATAGAACCAGGCAAACAAGAAATTAACAAAAGGAGGGAATGGGGCTGGATAATCGGTGAAACGCCATTGGAAAAAGGACGCTGGTTAACGGTGTCAATCCCGACTGGAATTATATCGCTGATTACGCGCCAATAGGTACTCTCCTCTAATTAAATAGAAATTCTAATTAGGTGACTGCGAATTTTTGAGAATCAACTGTAATAAAGCATCTTTGTCCATGCCCAAAAATATTGCGTGTCTTTAGTCTGTGAGATAGTGACCGGGCCACTGTCCTGATAGTCCAATATAGCAAATCATGAATGAAGCCGAGCCCCAGCACAGCGAATCCAACCACACCACCAGCATCGCTGAACTTCTTACAAAGGGTAGAAGGGCTTTGATTTTTTCGCACCCTGGGATACGCCGTTCGCAATTACCTGTGTAGGTAGATGCCAGAGCGTAGCTACATCATCAATAAACCCAGCCAATCTCTATCCAGCTCTATCACCTCTGGAAGCTGGAAGCTGGATTTTTTGCCCATGCGCTTGCGGTTGCACTGAAGGAGTTTTGGAGTACGTGAGACCAACGCATTTTCTTTTAGCTTTGTCATATGAAGCTTCGCTTTAAAAATATCCATTTCTCAAGGCGAAAGCGTTAGAGAAAGCCAGCAGTACACCCACGGGACCATTTCACTACACCACTGCAACCGGCGCGGTGGCTCCTACATACGTTTAGAGGGGCGTTTCGGCACGAATTTGCAACTGAAGACGGAGGATGGATGCACAACTGTGCTCTCCTTGAGGAGCTATGTACAATTCTAGCCTGGCCAGACGTCAACGCTGGACTCCGCTTTTTTCACACAATTGGCCATTTAATGCTATCGTAATAAACGTCTGTGCCAGGTACACTGTGTAGAACGTCGAGAATACTATACAGTTTTAATGGAGGCGCTGTTGTATAAGCGGTACTTTCGCCGATGCAGGAAAAAGTACCATGAAAATGCCGAGCGCTGTCCAGCGCCTGCCTCGTGGCGACCGCTCGGCATCCTCAGAACGTGCAATGGATTTAGCTAAAAACAGGCTGGCAAAAACCCTAGGAAGAGTCGACGCTGCAAAGCTGCACAGGCAATGAGGCGCGCCGTAGTGGAGAGCTTCGGAATAATTCTGACTACCTGGGGATCTTGAAGGCTCGCCGAAATCCCGCACACACGGGCATTTTCGCTTTTCGCCTCCATCGAAAAAGTGTCCGGTGGTGCCGGGAATCGAACCCACGTCCTTGGGCTCGGAGCCACAATGGCAGGACTACAAAATCAGTTGTTGGCAATCAGCACCTTCTTCACACAGAACACAAATAAGCCGAAATGGGAGTAAATGGCTTATTTCCTAACCTAATTTCAAGTCGGAGTATCCAATACTCCTTCCAATGGAAGTATGGCCCTACTCCCAGTATTTCCGTAGTTTTGTTAGTGGTATATCGGAGTAAGGTTTTTCTGCCACTAAAATGGGAGTTTTCAAGGTGAGCATCATGCGTATATTATTTTCTCCCACTAGAAGTTTCGGGAGGCGTCTTGGGAGTGCTGTTCAGCTGCATGAGGAGTATTTTTGCTGTCTTTTAAGCTGTTTTATAGAAGCGCTGTGGGGGCATTTTTGACTGTAATTGGGAGCTGTTATAAGGCTCATAGCTCGTATTTATTTTATTCTACGTGGTGAGGAATAGCTTTGAGCGTAATTACTACTTACTCCTGGTTATTAGTTTTTACCAGTAATTACTAGGTACTAGCAATTTCTCGTTTTTGTTGCAACATTTCAATAGCAAAACTTAAAATGTCTGTTTTCTGCACACAGAAAACCGTATACAAACAGTATGCACACAGTATGCAGTTGCATAGCAATTGCTTACATAGAAACATGTTTCTAAACGTATAAATAACCACGCAATATTAAGACCTTCAATCAATAAAACACGTACATCGAGAATACAAACTACCTTGCTAAGAACATTACGACAGCTCTCTTCAACGAAAACCATGTCAGCCATCAGCAAGGAGTGAAGTCCACCACGCATTCATAGTTGCGCTGTTCGCATGCACTTGCTCCACAAACACTGACTTTGCCGTTGCCGCTGGGCATGTTTGCCGCAAAGCCGCGGAAGCACTGGCAACCGCGATAACCGAGGTCTTTAAATCTACTTCAACATTTACAGGCCCGTGTTGCACAGCCGGTATGAAAACAAAAACAGAAAAAGAAACTGCATTGTAATGACGCGGCATTCGTCACTCTGTGCTCGAAGTTCTGTATTGTCTGAATTCTTATTTAATGCAAAATGGCAGCTTCATCCGAGACACCACCGCTGACCAGGAGGTAATGATTAATGAAGTCAAGGCAAAGTGTGGTTCGAAGCGGAATACAACTCTTACAGCGACCAACTTCTCAAATTGCTTTTCCATAGCCCTCTCTCCCCATTTGATAGTGTTGTGTTACCGGTTCCCCACCCGCAACCCACAACGCGCTTCTTCCTCCTTTCTCCCCCTAATGTTGCGAACCGATTCCCGTCGTTGTGACTCTTCCGATAAATGAACATGCTAAATGAAGCACTGCCAAACAGAAGCAGACGCCCGCCGACCCCACAGAATGCTCCCGGGGAATGGCACCTGCTGGGTTAAACTTGCACCCGCCTAGCGCATGCAGAGCTGCTCTTGTCGACCTCCCCCCACGGCGCCGCGACTCTCACCCTCCCCAGCCAAACCAATGCAGCCGGCAGGTGCACGCGGCTGTCATCTACCACGACGAGGCTCGGCGGGACTTACTGGTACTTCTCAAGAAAATCGGTTCTACGGCGCTCGCCCAACCAAATTCACATTCTCCCGCTAATGATGAGCCACAGATACAGCGTGACAAAAACACTTAGCCTTGCTACCTTATATTTCCAGCGCCTTTCAGAGAGGAGGAAACATTTCATTCTGCTCGCGACCCGCGCACAGGAAAATGTGGTTTAATTTCTCTGTCATCATCACCATCCTATCTACGCCCACTTCAGGGCAGATGCGGTCTCCCATTAATGCTCAAATTATCCCGGTCCTGTGCAAACTGCGACCAATTGATACCCGCAAACTTCTTGATCTCCTCCCCTGCCCACTAACTTTCTTGCGCCCCCTGCTACGCTTGCCTTCTCTAGGGATCCACCTCTGGCTACCCTTAATGATCAACGGCTATCTTTCCTTCGCATTACATGCCCTACCCACATCCATTTGTCTTCTTAATTTCTACTAATAATATCTCTGTCATGGGAATCGCTAAAGCAAGAAAGCGAAATGTTCAGCGAAATCTTCAATGAAGGGGCTTTTTGGGGTTGGTTACATAATTATTGGAGGACAGCGCAGCAAGAATGCGACAGGAAGGAGAGATATAGACACACACAAACGCTAAGAAGTCTGCAGCTGAGCATGATTTCCGGGTGATCGGCTGTATTGTTGGTGTGCTTGGGGAGCGACCGTCCTGCTGGCGGGTCGCTTTCTGCAAAGGTGTACTGGCGTCATTTCCGTTACTGATATGATTCAGTGAAATGTTGGTGCCTACCGGCATAAAACACTTTCCTGTTAAAATATAAATATAAACGTACACTATAGTACTAAAGGTTGCTTTCCGCGCAAGAAGACCCTGTGTGCAAGGGGCACCTTTACAGGGTTGCTTGCTCCGTTGTACTGGCGTCATTTCCGTGACGGATATGACGTCATTGAATCCTTTCTGTATCCGGGAAATAAAAGACTTTCATGTTAAAAGCCTAGACTCTGACATCGACATTGCTTCCATACCCTTCGGCTTCCCCAATGACATTCCGGGCATGGCGCCCTCTTTCACGTACTACAATCGCCTCGACAGGCGGAGAATCGCCGGTACAGTGTGCAGGAAACAGTGAGTCATCTTACACTACAAGGGACCACAGGTCACCCAAATTGTTTGTTACAATAAAAAGCGTGCAATTCTTACCTTGAACCGGCTCGCGCGGCGGAACATATTTTTTCTACGACGAACCACTCTCCGTTTGCGGCCACTGCATTTAGGGCCTCTCGTTGGTTCGGTGGCCCGCTGCGTCGGCTCGAAGGTCGTTCACTTGGAGGAGACGTTGCAGTTCGTCACACGTTTAGCCTAGGTTGGTTCCACAATTTTCACAACGGGGGTCGGCAGACGGGAAGCACCTCGCATTCATTCGTGCGGCGGGAATTTCACATAGACGTAAAAATTCCGATGATGCTAGAGTTCACACGACGCAACACAACATTGGCAGCCATTTTGTAAGGATGGTGTAGAGCAGGAAGGGGTGAAGGAGGAGGAGGAGAAGGTGAGAAAGATGCATGGGAGTTTTTCATAGTCCCATTACGACAAACATGGGACAACCCTAGTATTGACCGCCAGATACCACGTTTTACGAGGAGGTACAATCGCGGTAAAGGCGCCTACTCATGACGGCGCTTGGCATTCGGAATAAACTGACAGCTTTTCCGCCATCATACTACCGAGCGGTGGATGTAATTCCCCCTGCCGTGAGGGGTTTCAAAGACGTATTTCAGCCACACAAAACAAAAACTCCGATTCAAGCTAATTTGTGTTCTGTGCGTTTGTCCAGGACTAACCTTCAAATACGGCCTACGAAATCTCCTCCCCTCGACGCCGAAGCAACGGAAGAGCCGTGGTACTAGCGTGAAGCTTTACCGCTACCCGCTAAACGTGTACTAAAACGAACGATATTATTTAAGCTTAGAAATTTATTCGCGCTGACATCCAACAAAAGCGTCGTGCTCGGATGGGTGATAAAAACAAAGCTCTGCACATTGATAATTCATTATGCTGAGCACCCTACTGCCCGACCAAGTTCATCCAAACATTCCCGGTTTGCCAAATAAAGCCGACCGCCGCCTAGAGAGATTACTTCCCCGTAACAGCCTTGGACAACGAAGTGTCTTTCTCTGTTTTACAAATGAAACTGCCACAGTTTTCATCAACCGCCTCTGATTCTTTTTTGTCCAGTAGGGCAAATTTTGTCGGTTCTCTCCTTCTCCATGAAACCAGATCAATGCCAATAATTCAGGCTACACAACGTATTAGGAACATTAAATAACTCACCATGAGAAAATCAACATCCGCCGCCGAACCATAGTGATTGAACCGCGGCTGTTTCCGCGCGATTGGGTTGCTGCAAAGTGTCCGTCCCAGACCAATGCTCCGCGGATAACGATATGGTTACCGTGCCGGTCCACTTACAGAATAAAATCACTGTTTTGTGGCATCCGTGTATTACCAACCGAGTAAGCGTATCAGGTAAATCCATAACTGTAACTGGTTACGCCACCTCGTCTCACAGTATTGGGAAGCACCCATTATCATGGAAGACAATTCAGTGCGAAAAGTACTACGTGGGAATATCCCTCTACGGAATGCACTGGCTCGTGCGTTGCGACTACAGCTGACTACTGTGGTGTCTCTAATTTTGGTACCCTACGTTAGCCTACAATTGTCCCTGAAGAATAAAGTGTGTTCCAGCTGCATCTTACCCAAACTTGCCAAGGGGCAGAAACCTGGAGACTCACTAAAAGGGTTTAACTTATATTCAGAGCTACTAAGAGAGCAATGTAACAGAAGATGATAATTGAAACATTAAGGGACAAGGAGAGCGCGGAGTGGGTCAGGCAACAAACGTGTGTTAAGGACGTGTCGGTAGAAATTAGGAAGAAGAAATGGGCGGGGGCGGGGCATGTAATGCGAAGGTAAGATAACCGTTGGTCAGTAAGAATAACAGAGTGGATCCCTAGAGGAGGCAAGCGTGGTGGCAGCGGGCGGCAGAAACTTTGATGAGCAGATGAGGTACACAGGACCGGGATAATTGGAGATCTATAGGAGGGGCCTTTGTACGGCACTTGGCGTAGATAGGCTGATAGTTATCTTGATGGCGATGATGATTATAACGTTAGCTACACACGTGTGTGTTGATCTCACGCAGAAAACCCTTCCGCCGCGACCTATCCATTATACTAGGGGAGTAATCCGCATGAGGAACTCCTGCACAGCCACTTGGAGGAGGGGTAATTACGCTATTTTTCTCACCCTACAAGGCAATCGCTTTGGCACACTCCAATGCCTTTCGCCGCATAAATACGGCAACTTTTCGAACCGCCGTCTGTATCCCTCAAGTCGCAACTATCACAATTCACGGCGGTTATAGACTCTGCAAAAGTGCACTTCACAGATGAAATCTTAGGCGGTTCTCTAACACCTGCCCTGGCGCTCATCTTACCAATCTCTGGAAACGCGTTAAAACGCGTACAACGCGCTCTCTAAACAACGGGAAATGTCAGCCAGACATAATCCGGACTAGTCGCCAGTATAAAATAATCTGGCGATATCAACGTTCCATTGCCAACAAGAATTGGTGGGGTCTCGGTGCCAAGCTCTATAAACAAAGCGGCATTCCAAACCTTTGGAGCACGTTTCGAAGCTTGTCGTGCAAGCGTACGCGAAAACCTACAATATTTGCTTTCCTCACTCACCGATACCGGCTTGCGAATGTAGAACGTCGTTCGATCACGTCGTTTTTCCTCGCACCTCCCCACTGCATCTCCATCTGTACACGGTGTCAGAAGCAACGTATCCATGCTGTGACACTGTGCAATTCACGAGTCGTGTCACCCAAGCCTTTCGACGTGATGGTCTGGAGGTAAGGAAATCAGGTTGCCACTTCAGACTTCAGTGGTGTCACCATATTGCGACATCCTCGGAAATTAGGTGTACCGACCCACAGGTACGCATCTACTGTCCGTGCTAGCTCGGAATCTCTCCTTGCCGTGACGAAGGCTTACTTTCCCTTCCCCAAAGAAGACGCCGATCCCAAACCTGAATGACAGCTAAGTCAAGCCCACAGAAAAGGCTACTTATCGGGGATTGCGAACCCGCTCTACATCCCTGAAGTCCCTTCCCGCGAGTTTCTCCCGGCAGGAACACACTATAGGACGAGGTCAGACGGATACGCTGCTTATGCATTTTTTTCATCACCGCTTTCATCGCAATGAGGACCCCTCGCAGTGTCCTGAGCACCTGAAGAACTTTGTATAGAGGGCTGACCTACAAATTCTAGTGTGGGGACCACCCACGCTATAGCGCCCCTCGATACAGTCCTCCTGCCAACGTGCGATTGGGACCACGGCCAGTGTCTTGCTAGTCCTATTCTGGCAATCGCCTGAAGTGACTTACCGAGTACGGTTTTTGCTTGGAGCTTAAACTGCCGCTCTTTCTTAGATAGGGGTCTCCACACAGCTTTCCCCTTGCACTCGTTCTTTTCAAATTGGGAGTTGAAACACGTGGCCTGCAAGCTGGAATGGCGTTGTTGCGTTGTCTCCGCTGATGGCCTCACAATGTTAGTTAAAGTCGCCGATTACGAATACACTAAATACCAAGGCTACTAATGTGCAGGCGGCAGCCAAAAATCTCACCAGCTTTTCTGATATTTAAACTTCCCTGACTCCCGACAAAAGAAAATTTGTTCCAGTTCAAGTCAGCACCAACCATCTGCCAACATGCATCAAAGGATCTATATTAGGGACACACCTATGTTTTTTTATTGTGGCCATATTTCCCTTCTCGGGGTGGCCCTCGCCAGCTGCAGCAGCGTTCGATATTGTAAAATGCAACTGCACAAAAATTTGAAAGCAATGCTGCACTTAATTTCACGCATTTGGAAGGAATTTGGCGGTGCTCATCAATCGACGTTTCCAAAGCTCTGGCGGGCAGTAGCTGTCCGTCGTCTCACTTAGGTTGTCCCACCGTATTAGCTATGCTCAGCCCACAATTAGCACATAGCTGTCCTTTCTGGAGCGATGCTTCCCATCATCGGAAATTCCCAGGCATAGCCACGTCAATGCCGTTGCAGAAGCAGTCCGGATATCTCCAATTTAAGATCTCTTAGCAAGAAACTTTCGACAACATTGAATCAAACCTAATTGGACACAAATTTATTTGAGCTTCTCAATCAGAATACCCAAGGGGCCAAATATTTCAGACCGGTGTCTGGAAGGGTCCCGAAACGTCATACAAAAATTAGCCGGTTAACGTTAATGCCACAGGACGCTGCACTCACCGCCTGGGTCACGCGAATACTTCCGACATTTCCGTCGACCTAACTTACACTACCTCCATTGACACTCCCTGCTCTCACAGGGGCCGAACAAAGGACCGGTATTTCCCGTCCCCGACATGTTGTTCGTGAGAGGGCCCTTCAACATGGCCTCGCGTCGAAATGGCAGGGTGAAGTCGAATCTTACAGGACCGCCAGCATTGCTTTTGGTGATATGGGCCTGGGCTGGTGCCGCCCAGCTCGACCAGACCTTGAAGGCTTCGTCACTCGTCACTCTCACGAATGGTCCCCCTTGAAAGACTCAAGAGTATCCTCAGCTGAACCTATCGCCTTTCTTACATAATTCGACCCTGCCCTCTGCATGTATTATCAGATTCTCCAATCGGACACTTCTGGGACTCAATCAGCCCTTCAATATTCACTCAACTGTACACAGAACGCAACACAGGAACACTATTCGTGCTCGTAATGGGGACGATACCTGTTTGGCATGGTGCCAGGTGACAAGAATTCTGTTGCGGGCAACCAGTCTGCACGAGACTCATCCACTGACTGTCTCCCTAATACCCCCTAAACAACCATGCCTCACGAACCTCTTTTGACCCTTGCCTTTCAACTTGACCACCCAGGCAAGCGTTCACGGTTCGCCTTGATTCCGTTGCTCCCGCAGGCTAGAGATGCTTCATTGTTCGGAAATGATCGTGAACAAGACTATTGCCAACGGAGCCCCAACCCCTTACTTCGCAAGAAAATAGCTGCAGCAAGAGAGATCACCACTTCGTTACTGTGCATACCGCCAAACACATTTGGCACCCTCAACC